>OY365808.1:21462668-21783170 GCA_959347315.1 Bimastos eiseni
AGAAGAAGAAGAAAAAGAAGAAGAAGAAGAAAAAGAAGAAGAAGAAGAAAAAGAAGAAGAAGAAGAAAAAGAAGAAGAGGAGGAGGAGGAGCATGCACTACATTGCACGTGCGTTTGATTAATGGTGTCCGTTAATCGCTCTGACTGTTTCTGAAGTGAAATGCTATAGGGTGAACAGTTTCGAAGAGAAACACTGTATATCGACTAAGGTTATTATTATCCAGATATATTGAATCTCTTGCAAGACGATTCGTATATACGAGGCCCTACATAGCATAGCATCCACTCAAACCAGTAATGGTAATGAAGCATCTTATCTGAAAAATTCATTTGAATGATCAGATTCGAGTCGTTACAAGAACGTAATTTACGTTAGCCTGATCGTCATAATCATCATCGTCATCGTTGTCATCGTCGTTGTCGTAATCATCATCATCATCTTCATCACGGCTTTCTGTAGTTCTGTAGGAAGAACCCTATGAAGGTCATGACCCGGGTTTCCCAGGACCGCCGAAAACAGACGGATGTCGACTTTAAGGCATAGTTGCACATACCGTTTGGCTGTCACTGGAGAGGTATTGCTGACGTGTCAGTCTATTCTATACGGACTGTGGGATTCCCCTCGCCCTGTAGCTGGAAAAACTCATAACACCGGAGCAGCACACAGCTGGCGAGACAGCGTGGTCGCCCCCCACCATACCGTAGAGCACACGGCCATGGTTGTAAGTATATGCACAGGACATGCATATAGGTTGTGTATAGCCTGAAGCATTTTTGGTCAATGCGAATCTCAAACTTGTGGTTTCAGAGAGAATAACCCCTCCTCAATATACCTTCATCACATGTACTCTGGTCAGCACCGTGGTGGCATTTGGGGCTGATAATCCCCTCCTCATGATTCATCTTACTATCATCTCTCGTATCTTTATCGTTTAGTTGTAGGTTGGATTCTTTCGTCCAATTCGACACATGGCAGTACTATAAGACGGTATCAGTCGGTAGCAATAATCACCATAGTGAAGAATTATACTAACATATTCTTGCGTTAATCGCCTTGAGCTAAGATATTGTAATTAGAAAATAGTTTTAGTCAGATTCCGAACCATGAACAATACTAGAGTGGATATTGATGCGGGAGAGGTGACGCCGTTGAACAGAATTTCATGACCATGAATCCCTGATACTCCAGGAAGTTCACAATCGGGTGCTTCCTTCCCTCTATTTGCTCCACCCTTTACGAGTGCATTGCGTATTGTGTCACAAAATGTATCGTTACAATTAATTGCTACAATCCAATGTAATGAAATGAACGCAATGATCTGCTCCAATGGCGACACGAGGTTAATGGTTGGAGTTGTTAGTGTTGCAACGGTGGATTCTGTCGATTGGAAAACGAATTCATCTATATGATGTCTTAATTGGTTCAGCAGAGGTTCAAACAGAACGACAAATTTTTTCCAAGGTGTAACCGGCATGAGACAATATCATTAAGTAGTCATTTGACTTCTATAATTCAATGCGATCATATTCAAGTGTGGAAAGTGGAAACTGATAATTTCTTTCTTACCAATCTAAATGCGAGAAGTATATGATTATGTATATTTATTTATATAGATTTTACACAGAATTAAGGTATTTTTATTTGTCCTAAAATTTTGTTTAACATGATTTTAAGATAATAATAATCCTATGGCCTAGTTGCAAAAGCTATGCGAATTGTGTAAAGATCTGCCTCATCTAATTCACAAGATGACGCCACAATTATTGTCTCTATCCATCGCTAGTGGTTCAACCTTGTCCCAGTATATCTCAAAATATGTCAAGTCGTCCTTAGCGGTCTTCGGCAAATTGATTTGCTTGGAGATTGTGGCAATGTCGTTGAGCAATAATCAAGATAAACGTTCAGCGTAAGCTTTTATTTTCATCATACAACCATGATAAATAGTTAAATAGTCGTACAAATAATGAAAATGATTAACGCCATTAACAATAAATAAAATTCAGGAAAAACGCATTAAATACATACAAGCACGACTTAGTTCTTCTTAAAGAATACAATAGAACCTACTTTCTCTACGTTTAACAATACATTCACATGCAACAGAACTATCAAGATTGAGCAATTTTAATTCGATGGACAACCACCAGGTTATAACAGACATAAAACTAGGCCTTAACAAAAAGAAATGGATGAGGTTTAGGTCTATAGGCCTACTGAAACATCTCTGTCAGCTCTCCGCCTGAAACGGAATGCCTTGTCCAAATCACCAGTAACAATGCCCATAAAAATGACATTGACTACTTACGACAAGGCGCATTGCTAAAAATCGCCAGTTTAATTAACTAACATTGCGGAACATTGTACACAATTGGAATAGCAAATACAGAAAACGTGAATAAAAATACTAAATCTAACATTGAATACAGCAAACGAGGAACAAACGACATCTCTCACTCAGTTTCTGACTAAAAACTCATTAATAATTAATAATTAACACGGAGACAAACAGTAAAAACGCGAGAAAAAAAGTCTTGTAATGGTGATGCAAAGACGATTAGACTTAAAATACTCTAGAATCAGTTCAATGGAATCTTCTGATCGCATATAAAAGCGCAGAACGAAAAGTTCAGCAAAACACAAGCAGGTGATTATCTAATGGATCAAGTAGTGTGCGGAGGTATACGAAGGTAGATAAATTAAATAGTTCCCGTGGTGAAAGAATTCTCGTTGCTCCTTCGTCATCTTATATCATAATCGGAATCAAGCAACAACCTAGCGCCAGTGGGAAGTAGGCATACTATAACATGACTGCGACGAGAGAGTCATTAAGACTGTTGTAAGAGGATTTATGCACGAGAATTACATCCATAGAAGAGGACACCTACACTGTAATTAGTCAACAAGTAAGATAGGAAAACGGTTGATTAATCACACTTTTTCCTCCAACAACGGCCTTAAAACGACGACTACGATCAAATTACACTTCGGATAAATAACAAATTGCATAAATATATAATATATAGGCATATACATATTAAATGGTAAAATAAATGGCAAGCTATCGGATGTCACATAAATGCTATGAAGGCGCCAACAATGAAACTTCCGTCTTACTGGTGATGATATAAGGGAACGAATCCGGGTAACAGGTCCAGTTTACAGGCTACGACGATCGTTTTACTCTCCTCAACCCAAACTTCCGCCTCTTTGTCTTGCTGTCTTGGGTCTAGGATCTTAACACATGGATCAGAGACTTTGTGCAGGACTTTGACCACATAGACCTTCGATGGAACACACTCGCAAATAGGGAAATCTGATGACCTTGAGCTGCACGTTCCGTTGAAGAGGAACTGAGGAAAGTACTTGTCTCCCAGGTTTACATCGTTCATCTCAACGTGACAGTTGCAAAACGTATCACGCCTTCGTCGTCTCCTCTTTTCACCAGATGTTGGAACGACGTGTTCTTGCGGCGTGTTCTCAAATGGACCGGAGGACACCTGCTCCCCGTGCTTAATTTCGATGGCCTTTACGGGCGCCGCAGATGGACTCTCGAGCGACGTGTACTGATAGCGGCCGCCTACATGCTCCCCGTATTCAACTTCTTCGGACCTTTCGAGGGCAGAGGGACTTCTCATCCACAGTCCTGAATGAGAGTCAGTTTGGCTGCATGCAATAACTCTCAATGACTCGGAAGAAGGTTCATGCTTAGTTTCCGTCGCGTAACCTCCTGCAAGGCCAAGGCTAGACAGCAGCGTGATGCAGACAAACGCCGTAGTCCCGACAATGCTCCATGTGGGCAACTGTTTAAACAAGACATTATAATAATTATAATTTATTATGATAAAGAAAGTACTCAAAGGTGCCATAACACCTGGCATACAAGCATATGCACATACAGTTCATGCATTACATTATGTCGTCGACCTCCAACAATCATTAGCCACTGACATGCACATAGGTCTGGTTTCTATAGTTAACGAAGCACTCAGCTTAATTAACGATTTGGAAATCCCAACCGCATGCCGTCGGCTATTTTTAGAGTTAGCGTCTGAAAATTGACATCACAGCAAGTAGGCCTGGATTCAGTAGTCGCTTGACAACCATTCATTTATAGTTTCGGGCCAATTTATTCGGTCAGTTGCTAAGCAGAGCAAGGAATGTGGGCTATGTTGCCGGAACAAAATTGTCCAGGGCTGCGTGCATGGAAGGGTCGTAATAGGGCCATTTAGAGGACCTATCTATTCAATCATACAAGGGGCCACAGGATGAACCTGGCCCAAGAAAGAGTATTAATGAAATTAACTGATTCTAGGTATTTCATGCATATAATAAAAAATAGAACACAAATGAAAATGACAATATTAACAAAAGCCATGAAAACACGTTGCTGTTGGTGATTTTCAGTGTTGTTCAGCATCAGAGACTAACTTAAGTTATTTGTGTGCATAAAGGATCCAATATAACTATTGACCAGGCCGATTGTTGCAAATCACTGTCAGAAGTAGTTTTATGGCAGCTTTGGAAGTCTGTGCATTTAGAATATTTGTGTATTGACGTATATCGTCGAATCTTTCCTTGCGTATCGTTGCGTATCCATGCGTATCTAATGTCAACACATTCACTTCTTAGTACTCCAATACAGAGGATTACCTTATTATATATGCAAATGAGGTCGTTACGTCACAGCGCAAACACTCTATAGGGCCACACGCATTGAAACCAGAAGGGTTCAAAACCATGACTTGCAAGGCACTAGGACACTGGTGTAGGGACATTATTTGTCGGTATCTATGTACTAATTGCCAATGATTGCATATAATAAACACGTCTCGAGTGCGATGTAATTATAAATTGTGCTGCGATTAGCTATTTATTTCCATCTAAATCACGAAAAGTAAACCGATGGCGCGCCAAAACCATGACTTAATTATGTATACGATTAACCGACGAAGACAGAGACATATGCCATGGTAGATAAATAAATAAATAAATATATATATATATATACATATGTAGGCAATTTGAAAAGATAAGTCTTAAGTTGAGAATGAAAATGAGAAATAAGTTGAGAATGGCACAAGCGACTGAATAAAAGAGACAAATAAAGGAAGAGAGTTCTCGAATTCCAGAGGTACGTCATTCGTCAAGAACAGTTCTAGTTTTGAGTACAGGCCTACGACTAAAGACAGAACATCAAATGACCTGACTGAATAGGGGTAATAAGAATCGTGTTGGCAGCGCAGTTCCATGTCTTATAATTATGAAACCTAAATTCGAAACAAATCATTTGCTGAAGATGAAGTCAGTGCAAGGTATACGGCACTTGGATTTTATATCGTGATATCAATTAGAAGTGGACAGTGCCGGATTAAGCACCGTGGAGGCCCATAGGCAGTGAAACTTTTGGGCCCAACGCCCCAGGCCCCTAGTCGGTTAACTAAGTTAACTACTAGACTAACTTGAAGAAGTTGAAGTGTAAACATTATTGCATGACGTCAGCGTCGTCACGTGCCTCTATTCTTAAGAATAAGTAAGTAAGTAAGTAAAAAAAATTCTTTCGTCACAGTCTCATGGGGCCCCTAAAAGTCGCGGGGCCCATAGGCAGTTGCCTACTCTGCCTAATGGGTAATCCGGGACTGGAAGTGGATTACGGTAAGACCGCATGGCTACAGTTGCATACGTCAAAGATGTTTTCGATTGACGTGAGGACACAAGACTTATAATGCACATGGTATGAATGTAGATACATGAAGACTTATAAAAATGGTAAACAACGACCAAGTTACAAGCAGAATATCAACTCAATCTCTGAAGGGGTCCTATTTTTCCTAGAAGGAGGAACTACCCTTTCATCGACCAGGTCATCTCCATTCCCACAGCCGATACGTTTTCCCAGTCGCTCACAGATTATCCGCTTCTACCTTCATCCACAAAATCGCGTCCTGTCTAAGCCTAGGCTTTGCCAAGAAATGTAGCTTATAGGCCTTAGTATACCCATGGCATTAGTTTGTCGCGTAGCAACTGAATTACTACTGATTGAAAGGCAGTTTGTCTTGAGACCCTATTGACATATCTTTTACACAGGAGAGCTGCAAGAGTTGTCTTTGCAAAAAATTGCATTTCTTAGTCGCACTCTTCATTAGTCCTTATTATTAGGTCAATTATCAATTGCTTAATCTTTGTTGCTAATAAATTATCTCTTAGTATTACTACAGATATTATTTCTGATTGATACCTTCAATGATAATTATGATCTATATAAAATTTATAATCGTTGTACTACATACCATGATTCTCTCAATAAATGTCCACGATATAAACTGCTGAAAATATTCTTTTGCTGAACTGTTGACACCTTTCTTCGTCCTAAGTATCTTCTTCTGATCTTCGTTCTCTTCTGATTTCTCTGTCCATTCGACAACCGCCTTTTATACATCTTTGAATGGTCTCTTCCTCAAGATGAAACGTAGCCACCGTGTCTTCTACTGTACTGCTGTACTTTCCAACTTCCTCGATCTTCTTTCTGCTCAGTCGCCTTTCCTGTCCACAGCGGCACAACGATACGCAATCGCGGCCCTGAAGAACGCGTGATTGGGCGGAAGGAGCCCAGTGAGTGCTGCGGCCCATGCGTCAATGGGTCGGCCAGCATGCAGGCAGGCATATAGTAGCGTAAAGTTTCCACTACTGATCCTGAACACGCCCTTAACAACCTCTCGAACACCTGAAATTGTCCATCCGGGGATAACTCTATGAATACTTCTCAGCTCATCCTGTTATATATATGCATTCGATCAACATGCAACAGTTCTATACATGCATGTATAGATATATTTATGCAATAGGGGCGAAATTACGTAGAGCTAAATACACACTTATAATATACTCATACAGTTTACATATATATATATATATATATATATATATATACATGTACTATGTATCAATTATATAAGTAGGGCACATAACTATAAATTATGTAAACTTGTATGAACATATACTTATATGACTATATTTATAGAATATAGGTACTTTTGTAATATATAAGATAGTGGGATATGTTTTTCCCATTATATGTGTACACCGGGCATTTTGTGTTTTGAAATTTATTAGTGTAAGTTGGGTTGGTTGCTTAGTCGCATGCTTTCATTTCTCAACAGATATCACTGTACACTGCTTATGTAATGTATGTAGGTCCCCTGTACGTATAATTATGTGTATATGTATGCGTGCGTGTGTCTATGAGTCGCAGGTGCGTGGTCTAAGTGTGACCAACGGGCGGACTTCAGCGTGATTACCCGCGTTTGATCAACCCTCGGGTATACCGGACTGCCCATGCGTCAAACGGACGATCACGCAGGATGGAACGCATGCGCAGGAGATGGGGGAAACGAATTGACATAGGGAGTTAGATACGGAAACGGAAGGATTGTAACAGATAATGGGGAGCCAATTGATAAAGGGTGGGTGGTGTATTGGGTAAGAATAAGTTCATGCCCTGCGCTTTGTTTCAGAGTTGCACTTTAAAATTTACCACAATCAGCAATCTGAAGAAACTTAATCCAAGAAATTAGCCAGAATCTGCTTCGAGACTTAGAATAACTCGATGTAAACTAATTTTGTGAGTATAGATAAAACGAATATCTTGTAGTTCCGAAGCAGTTATTGTTGCGCCCATCGGGCAGATTATCCAATATTTTGGAACGAAATCATCTGTGGAGATTATTTGTCACTTGAGCGACCTCAAAGTTGTTAGCTGCAACTGTATACGTGTAACGATGTCTTCTTATCTGTCTTCTGTTTGTCTGTGTGCCTTAGAATTATTCTGTAACGCAACGAAGCTTTCTACCAAACGTGAACGGAAGTATATATGGATTCCTTTAATGTATACTGACACAAAAATATATTGCATATGTAGACTAAATGCATACAATACAATATTATTATTATTATTATTATTTTATTTTATTATTATTATTATTATTATTATTATTATTATTGTTATTATTATTATTATTATTATTATTATTATTATTATTATTATTTATTATTATTGTTATTATTATTATTATTGTTGTTATTATTATTATTATTATTATTATTATTTATTATTATTATTATTGTTATTATTATTATTATCGTTATTATTATTATTATTATTATTATTATTATTATTATTATTATTATTATCGTTATTATTATTATTATTAAGAGAATTTATGCATAGCGCCTCTTCAAGGTGACTGCTCAGAGGCGCTCCCAACACCAGCGCGGCCAAATAAAGTAGTCTTATAAGATGAGAGAGGAATGCCTGAGAGGAGGTTCTAGGAAACGAGTGGAGAGTCAAAGGAAGGCCATTTCAGATCGATGGGCCCACCACCGAGAAGGCACGGCTCTGCCTGGTGACGGTGCGTGCATTTGAAACATTGAGGAGGCTTTGCTCAATCGAGCGGAGGGAGCTCAAGCCTCGAGCACAAGTCTCCTAACCTTTGTCCATGCAATTTACGAATCATTGAATGAGCGACAGACATCAAAGGCTTACTGTTAATGATACAGGGACTAAGTGTTGTTGATCTGAAGGATATATTACGTATTACCAGGCACCATTGTTACTCGGAGCAGAACATGCTGCATTCAAAGAAAAAACACATGTGGCCAGCAGCTATTTACAGTGAGAATATATATTTATATATAGACGGAACAGAGCTTCAAGAGCTTCATATCACGACACAGATTACATTAATTAGTAGAAGATTCTGCATACTGATCAACTTTATTGAAGAGACCAAAGCGACGCCATTAACTAACTCCAATCTAGAAGTAGCCAATAAAGTATACATGCAGCCTATACATGTAAAAAAACCCGGTTAAACTCCTATGTCCGGTGTGGGCGGACATTATTATTATTAATATTATTATGTCCGGTGTGGGCGGACATTATTATTATTATTACCGAAATTTGATACTACCCTTCTTCCAACATGTATGGCTCAGAAGTGCATACACACGCCTTTGACGACGCAACTGCAGTTGTACTGCAGAGCAATTGTGTCTTCCTTGCTAGGAACCTGCCATTATAGCGGAGTCAGCTAGGAGGTGCATGTTCCAACAGACATTTCCAATTAAATTTGTGCCCTGGCAGGAATCTGAACCCCGACTTCATGATTGTAGACCAATCACTAGAGTATTTCTTAAGCCATTGACGAATGTTCTACTGTCAGAAATTTTCTGTATTTTGGGTAGGAACAGAGTGATACATTACAGACGAATGAATAACCAAACATGCATTATTCTCCTTTGTAAATGACAGTTTACATACCTGCAATAAGTAAGATCAAATCCTAAAAACAAACTTTGAACTGTTGGAAATTTATAAACCCACAGTACCTTAATCATTAAGTATAAAAAGCTACTGGAGAAACATAAAAATAGAACCTATTTGCGAGCACATGGGGCAATGAGCACTAAAACTGGGGGCCGGTGCCCTCTGCCCCCCCCCCCCCCCCCACGCTTGTTGCACCCAGTATGGAACCCAGCTTCCTATGAAGATTGCTGAATAATGCTATGGACAACATGAACTAGAAAAGAATTCGTAAGGCAGAAGCGAGATGCAGTAATTTTAAGATTATAAAAAGTACAACTATTGCTACATCAGTCAATTAGTGTAGGGGAGAGTCACTCCGAGAGTGTCCTGCATTGGGTCAATTTTTACATTTTTATGCGCAGAATTGGTGTTAGTTGCAGTATTTGAATTTTGTTTGATATATCCGAAACAGCAACGTTTTATGGGTCGAATAGGTTAACTACAACATTGTTTCAAAAGTAAACTCAAAAGAATTAGTGTTTTCTTTACTAGTAAAAACATGTCCCAATGCAGACTACCATAGTGAACATTGAGTCACTTTTTACATTTTAATGCACACAACTGGTGTAAGTTGTAGTACATGTTTTTGTTTTAATTATCACAAACAGCAACTTTTATGGATCGAATATAGTTATGTGACCAAAAAGTATTTTTTGTGCACTTAAAGTTAATCTTTATTAGATTATTAAGTGATAGTTTTATTTAGATTCGCTATTCAATGTAATTAAGGAGATGCTGAGTTGCGCTATATAATTGTAGCATGATGTAGGCTCTTTGTATAGTGCATCTTTCCCCTTGTTGTTGTCGTCGCTTCCGTTGAAGAAGTTGGGTTTCTTGTGGTTTGCAATTTACGATTTCTTTTTCCAGTAAAATTCCGTCATAGGCCCAAGCATCCATGGAAGGGAGCATGAGGATAGGACCTGGACACGGGCGAGGAAGGTTTTGAACTCTATCTGGCAGTGACTTCGGCTAATCGAGAAGTTAGAGAAACTCCGGCTTGATCATTGCGCTTTCGGCCGCCATTCGCATTATGGAGGTTGTGACTGAGTAATAGTTGATCGGTCACGGGCACAAGAGTTTAGCGATAGTTAATAGGTGTTAGATGTCTTTATAGCGGTCAGCAAATAGCTACGAAAATTAATATGGCGCCGAAGTATTGCGAAGATTAATTGACTTTTGTGTAGTTCAATGTGTACATGTCATAGTGAGCCGCCTTGAACAATTGTATGGCATTAGTTGATTTGTTGTGACGCCTTTTCTTAAGTTAAGAGATAGAAGTGTATCTCTGCATATTATTTCGTTCTGACGGGAAGTTTATGATAATTGTAATAAAGCGGCCTTTGATTTAATTGGCTATCTAAAGGCGTCGTCATTATTAATAGTATAATCCTCACTAAATCCTGCAATTTGCCCTATGTAAAGTAGCGCGTTTGTATAGCACCGTCGTCATCTTTATCTCGTCCAATTATCGCCTAGTTTAGCCTAGAGTCTGTCGAATGGAAAATAAGAACCCTGACGGTGAAGAGGGACCCATCGTCGCCTTCTGCCCGAGGACCGCGAATGGAGGCATAGAAGAAGATTATATGGATCTTGAAGTCACTTTCAAGATGGCGTCGAGCGAAGGTTTGACGGCGCCAGAAGGGATGAAAGAGGCAGCCGCCTCCTTGGACTTCTCCTTTCCTGGTGGGGAACCTCGTAAGGAGGACGGGATGCCCAGGTAAACCGAACTGCTTGACTGGCCCGATCATTCATTGACTTCTATAGCACCTCGATTCAATCCATTACGACAGCATGGTCGTTGCCGCAAGGATGTGCCACAGTTATACTACAATATTGCCTCCAAGAGTAAACTTAAAAATTGGCATTTTTCATTAGGCTACTGGTACAAAATGTCTCAATCCAGACCACCATGGGGAGCATTGTGACAGAGCGTGCAGAGCACTGGGTCAACATATACATTTTAATGCACACAATTGGTGTTAGTTGTACTATATGTATTTTGTTTCAATTTTCAGAAACAGAAAAATTTTATGGATCGAATATGGTTATACTACAAAATTGCTCCAAGGGTAAACTCAAAATTTTTTATATTTTCCTTACTGGTAAAAATTGTCTCAATGCAGGCCATGAATGTTGTCCCAATGCAATGTAGGCCATCAATGGTTAGTGACCTAATGTTTTATTGTGACACAACTATAGCCTATGCTGTAAACGACCTCCAAACTACACCACATGCTTCGCAATATATTGCCCTAAATTAGTTTACAGAAATTGTAGGCTAAAATAGCACAAGACGTCTAATGTGTTGACTGATATCAAATGAGCAAAATTTACTTTTCTTACCTAAAAATAATAATTTGCTGTTTCTCTGTTAAACGCTATCTGCTTGACATGATATCATTCTTTCAACATTAAACACGTTAGCAAGGTGACGCTAGCCCGATATAATGAATACTAGCCAAGGCCTTGATACAGCCACTGACCCAATGCAGGATACGATCCTGACCCAATGCAGGACATTCTCCCTTATACGCAAATGACTCTCGTAGTAAAAATCGTTCAGCGAAGACTCCTGCGGTTAGGTCATGTATATAATCATAGAGAAGGTCAGTTGACCAAATTCTACGCAATGCACTGCATGCAAGGTTTGACTGAAAGAGAAACGGAAGTACGAAGGCGGACCAAGACTGCGCTGTGTGGATAATTTAAATTAGGACAAATCAAGGCTTTACTAACGTGAACACTGGACTTCAAAGACGACCGGGGGCAACGGATGTCATATTTATTCTCACCACAACATGATTAGCTCGTGCAGACATCAGCGTCGGGTTGTATTGGGTCAAAGAGCAGCTGCCCCTATCCCTAACCGTAATCACAGACAGAAATGGGTTTAATCGTTTTGGTAACCAAAGAGACCTTATATATCGGCACAATCGTCGTCGTCATCAGTTTCATGTGTGTCTTCATCATTGTAACACTCACTGCCACACTGGCAAAGATCGGTGCAGCATAAGTTATTTGTTCTGCAGGAACATCTGGCAGAAAATCAGTTCGTTTCGCAGTGTCAGCTAACCAACTCAATGATGGCCTTTGGAGCTGGAAGGTCATCTGTCATGATTGGTGTCAGCTGGCCATCTGAATCCTTGTGATAGCCATTCTGCAGGGGATCCGGTTGAGGATTCTGCAGAGCATGCTGGCTTGTCCCCACACTCAGGCTATGATATGGGCTCTCAGGACATGTTGTTTCAGAGCTACAAGGGTAGGAGGTAGCTTGTCACTTTCTGCCATAATTTTTATGCTTGCAGAAGAGATACCAGCGCAGTTCGGAGATGGTCTTGGTGTAGATACCTTTTGGGGAATAGGCTGCACAGACGAAACTAGCCAGAGTGACCAACATAGTTTCTGACACTTCTGCCTCTGTTGAAAGCATCTACAGAGAACTGATTACAGCTCTATTTTGCTTCATGTACACTTGCAACCAGGTTGCTTTGCCTATCCAGTGTTGTCATCACCAGTGAACGCATTGAAGGCTGGCAAAGCCTTTGCTTTTTCTGCCCCTGTGGTTCTCCATATTGGCTCTATCCCTATAACCCCAGAGGCCAGAGATATGGACGTGTTCTTCAGCATGAGGTCATAGTTTGCTATGACTAGCACTAGGACATCTGTGTCTAGGGAGCAGAAAACCATCTGCGCATCCGGTGGGTTTCGCTGTGATGCCATGACAGCCTGGTAGATCAACAGTGTGTCTGCTTCTTCGTGATTGTTGTCCTGGAAAAGCATGTCTTTGTTGCTCTTGGTATGCCCTGAAGAAGAAGTGATGACCAGTTTGTGCGATGTACTGTACAGTTGTACTTTAGGGTCTTTGTAGCAAGATAGTTGGTCAGGTCAGCCTTCGTCTTGTCATGTGAAAGGAACCTGCTCATTGGGATGTGTTAATGTTTGTGTTATCTCTGAGCTGATACTGGGTTGGTGCTCTTCCTTGTCTTCGTGTATCCCTGGTAGCACTCTTCAGAGAATCATCCCTGTTTGTGTCAAACACAAAAATGATTTCATCCTAATCTCGCGTGAGGGACATCAGCCTGCTGTTGAAGCATTGACTGAGATCTTTGACTGTCACTATGGTTGCAAGTTTCTTGGCCATCTTCTGCAGCAGAACCATTCCGTCTACCAGGGCTATCTTGTGACTTGGATGATCTGGTATGTAGTCCAACCCATATTCTGGCTGCTGATATTCCTGTACGGTTCCTGTTGTTGCCAACTGGTTCAGGACGTGGATCAACTTTGATTTGTCTAGGCATGGCTGGATTGTACCATCAGGAGCAAAAAAGGGCTCTTGGTGTCACAGTGAATTGATGGTTCCCAATGGCCTCCTTCTGGTTGATGTCTCTGCTGGACTTGGCCAGGACCATCAGTCTGCCATACAAGTTTCTTGGTCTCTTTTGGATCCACAGTCTTGTCTCTGAGTGTTACTGTGATTTTCTTGTCTGTAGACATGAACATCTTGTTGTTCTCCTTGTTTACTGGTGCCCATAGGCTGACATCTCCATTGATTCGCTCTGACACATAATCTTCATACAGCTTTTGACCAGACACATCGGCATCCAGAATCATTGGTACAAACTCAACCTGGATGTAGACATGAGTTATCACATTGTGCAGCTTGTCACCTTCAGAAGCAAATGGGTTTCCATCTATCAGTAGGGCTGCCTTGATCTTGTCAACAGCTTTATGGTCCTTCTTGACAACATTCGGCCCAAGGTCATAATGCTCTCTCGTTTTGTTAGGTTCCAAGTGAAACTGACCCTTGAACTCTTTTGCAACACGGGAGAGTTCGGTGTGGCCATGAAGAAACTCTGTCTAGCATTGGCAATGTTCGAGAGGCCGACAAGTCCAGAATGAATTTTCATTAGCTTGTTCAGATGCTCGCATGCATGATCCGCCCCGATGGATACAAAGGGAATGTCATTCTAAGTGATGTAGAAGCTGAGATATTGATGAAAGCCTTTTTATGGCGGCCATTTTGTCAAATGCAAGATGGCGGCCATATAGATGTCAACTAATCTGCAACTAGTACCATTGGATTCGTTGGCCCTGGAAATGGTAGTTTTTCCGTCAAAATCATATTTCTAAGTGATGTAGATGCTGAGATATTGACGAAAGCCTTTTTTATGGAGCCATTTTGTCAAATCCAAGATGACGGTCATTATAGGTATCAGGGCAAATGGAAACATTGTTTTTCTGATTGCGTACACAATAACGTTTCCAAAAATGTATAGTTTTCAAACTCTCCAAAAAAAATCCAACGACAGTTGAAAAACGAACACAGTGCACCTGACCATAAAGGCGGGCGTGGTATTCGTGCAAATCCGGTGAGTTTTGGCGAGATACTTCCATGTAGTTTCTGGTCTGATATTTTCTTTCAGTATTGTTGATCATCACCTGATTGGAGTTACTGAATGTGGAGTGACTAGAGTCTCATAAAGACTTAAGTGTTAACCTTTACCCCTCCTGAGGCCGCTCCCAGCGGACATTTAAAAACCGATTAAACTCCTATGTCCGGTGTCGGCGGCCATTGATTTAGGAATATATATATACATATAAAATGTATATGCATATATAGGTGTATATATTTATATGTATGTATATGTAAATATATATATATATACATATACATATAAATGCAAATATATATATGTATATTTATATATGCATACATGTATATGTATACGTATTATATATATATGTATGCATATATATGTATATATAAATATGTATGTAAATGTATAAATATGTATTCAAATGTATGTATATAAATGTATATGCATATATATATATGCACATGTATATGCATATATGTGTATAGATATGCAATATATATATAAATGTATATACATATAAGCGCATATACATGTATACATATTATATACATATTATACATCCGCGATATGCAATTTTGGATATACCTGCAATTTAATTAGTAAATACAGTACAATTCACAACGCACGTAAGCGCATTGAAACTGACCTACGCATTAATCTTGACGATTGGTGGACAGTTTTGTTGCAAACGATGACCGCACCCTGCCGTTTGCTTGAAGATGCATAAACCAGTTATGTGCCCATCCACCCTGAGTGATGGATGCAAACCTCCCTCCGTATATTCCAAGTGTCAACAAGGCAAGATACCCTCTCCCAATGCCAAAAACATATCCCTTACGAGAAATTGGAGGCATTTGCCTCCGGACCCCCCCCCCCCCCATATCTGCATTCTCTGGGCAGTCGGGCGTTCTGCCGCTCAGGAAATCTGGGTTTATTATGCACCACTCGTAGAATTTACATATGGTCGGTAGAGCCAACACGAGTTAGATGGTTACTCCATCTGAGTCCGTCAATTGCGATGCATGACCTATATAAATGAGCTAAACAAGATCTGTAATATGCGCGGATATTGCGCGAGATAGGCCTCCTTTTGATGGCGGAAAGACTTGAGGCCCTGGAGAACTACATTTGTTCCCCTGGCTGAAGGAGACGTTTTGGCGCAGACATTTTGGCGCTACCATTTTGGCGCAGGACGTTTTTTCGCAGCGCCGTTTTGGCGCAGGACGATTTTTCAAGCAGGACGTTTTGGCGCAGGTATATGGTACAATATATAATGTAAAACGAAGCATGATTGATGATAATAATTATGCCAAACTGGGAACTGGAGTGATGAAAGGAATCATGCTTAAATAGGAGTGGGATGGATATGAGAATTCTATCGTGGAACCCTTTTAGCCACAATCTTTTTATCAATCTTGCTTCCAAATAAACGGCATTATTTTTCATCAATCCAGCTTCCATTTAAACATTAATATTTTCATCAATCCGGCCTCCATTTAAGCATGATTATTGTCATCAATCCAGCTTCCATTTAAGCACTATTCTTTTTGTCAATCCAACTCCCAGCTTAACTGTATCCACTTCATTGATCCGGCTTTTAGTTAAACATGATTCTTTTCACCGATGCCTCTTCTATTACCGACGCTTCCGAGATTTTACCTGATTTGCCATGTGGTATAATTTGCGAAACTAAAATATAGATTGCCATATAATATATTTATATAATACATAATATACAATATTATTGTATCAGAGATCTGCACCAAAACGTGCTGCGCAAAAACATTCTGCGCCAAAAACATCCGGCGCCAAAAACGTCCGGCGTCAAAGCGTCACGTACCGGCTGCGGTCTTATATTAATGACGAAGGTTCCAGAGTGACGATTTGTAAACTGAAGTCCGTAGCTATAGCAATTAATTGCACCGTATAGTGAGGCAGTGGCACATACAGAGAGAAGGAACTGTCATTGATGAAGGAGTGACTCCTGTCCTGAGAGACGTTGGCCACCTGGCGACTTCGGTATCAGAACAGTGAGATTCCAAGAAAGAGCTTTACACTGGCGAATATCTCTTACAAAAGGGGTTGATCCAGAACTTTCCTTACCGTCAGGGGCGTCCGCAGAACTTTTTGTAAGAGGAGTGGCTAAGTTTTAAATTGTGGCACTGGGACGAAGGGGCCGTCCATATATGACGTCATATGGGAAGGGTAACCTATTTGTGACGATTGGAGGGTCAAAAAAATGTGACGTCACATCATAACACCAAACATTAAAATGTGTAACTTTACATTAAAATGCGTAACTTTGTTAAAAAATTTCACTCAGTTACCATAAGATCATAAATTTCACATTACTGACAGTAATTGTTCCCGCAGCTTAATAACGCTATTATGATTATTGCGTCCCTAATTTTTGGATTGTTTGCTTTACAATCGGTGTAAATTTTGGGTTGTTGGAAGTGAGGCAGACATTCTGTAACACACAAGCAACAGCCCAAAATCAATAATCCCGCCGAAACGCGCGCTGCACGTCGGCAACATGAACTAATGTTCGTAATTGCAAACGAAGTAAATGGAGAGAGTGTGGATTTCATATTAATTATTCTAAGAAGGAGCATTTTGATTTACCGTGGGAGCATGGAGAGGCATACAGTTTGGATTGTTTCGAGTAATTGTAATTTATTTTGTTTGATAAATTTAATGATTCTGCCAGAGCCTTTCTTTCATTTTGAGGAATGCATAAAAATTGGAATAATTATAGGTCTACTTTCTAAATTTTTTTTTCATTCTACTATTTTTATAGTTACAAGTGCCTTTCTTTGATAACATAACATTCTGGACATATTTCTCATCTATTTTTTTAAAACTACCAGCAGTTTCTGATTTCGACGGTTTTATATTAAACTCTTTATTTAGGCTATCTTAGCTAGTTTGGAGAAAACGAAAATGTGGAAAATCAATGCCATTCATTGTTAAAAACTCAGATGATCGGCCAAAGTAAAATTACTAACATTTACACAAAATCGAGGGGCAAATTTTCCTGTTACCTTGATTTTAACATCTAATCCACAAGGGCAACCCAAACGTAGCCCTAGTTGCTTGGTTGACTGTTGTTACAAAAATCTTCAGTTAAATGAAGCTGCTACAAGGGAACTTAATAAATGGAATATATATATATATATAAAATTGGGATTTTATGCGTTATATTATATGTGAACGGCCCCTAAACTCCTTAAACTACTTCTTTGACCGGAGGAGGTTCCACAAGGGATGGTCTCTTATAAGCAATACCGTCGAGAGGGGGTCAGGGAGTTGCTGCCTCGGGGCCCGGCTCTAAGGAAGGGGCCCGTAGATGTCTAAAACTGTTTTATGACTCAGGAAAGTTATGATTCTGTGCAAGAAGGAACTTAAGTGACTTGACTTAATGACGTTTTTTTGATCTTTGGAAATCTTTCATTTTCGCCTGTGAGGCTGTGCTAAAACTTAAGTGACTTGACTTACTTACATTGTTTAATCTATGGAAATATTTCACTTTCATCTGCGAGGCTGTGCTAAAACTTAGGCTGACTTAAGTGACTTAACTTACGATTTCCAGTTTCCGGTTCATAAGACGCATGGTCGAAAATCTGTTGACGATTGACGTTCACCATGTTCTAACAGTTTGAAATCGTATACTGGATGTCAATTTATTAATTATAAAGTTCAGCTACTTTCCAAATAAATAATACTTTAACTTTTACAACTCGATATCATATAAGTAGGTCCAACTTGTGTTGGGGGGGGGGGGGGCGTACTCGTAAAGTGACGGATAATACACTGGCGCGCAGAACAGAGGAACCGAGTTTGATTCAATTTCCAGGAGCCCCGTAAGGTTGATTTATCCTTCTTTCGCTAGGCGAAGGTGGTGGTTAAATTAGAGTTGTAGTATAATCGGAGCCTGGCATGGCTGCCGACAATTAAATTCGACTCATATAGTAACTTTCATTGTTCGTTGATTCTAACTGTACTTGTAACTTGGGCACACTGCGGTTTGTTAGTCTGTGAACATTAAAAAAATGATCACTATAAATTATCAGTCATCATGGGTAAAAAAATGTTCTGCGTTCCACAATGTGTCAAGAGCGATTGACAAGTTTAGGTATGCTGGCAGTTGATAGTTATACTTCGGTGCAATTATTGATTTGCTTGCACGCCGGAAAGTTCGCAAAGCGCGTTTCAGCTCAGATTTCATTTAGAGTTTTAGACTATGTAGTCAGTTAAATGAGGCGTAACAATTAAAATCATTCATCACATTTTTCACACACTCACATTTCATGTTGCTGTAAATTTCCTTTTAATCAGAGTCGGAGATGAACATGTGAAATCACTTTACTTGTATGATTACTTTCAGTGGTATTATTATTAGCATATCAAATAATTATTTTGAAGAAAAATGTGAGTCATTGATGTTAACAAACTCTTTGTGTAGATACAGAATATAATATAGCCTAGACCTACACGTAAGCCCATGCATATACAATATGCACCCAGTATATTGTATCAAATTTATACCGCATTTCAGTTTCTGCATTGTAAGGGGACCCGAAGATATGTTTTGAGGGGACCACGTTTCATGTTGCTACGGCTCTGACTCCAAGCCCCCATATCTTCCCGAACCTTCCACCATTCAGCCAACACCCTATCTGTCTGACCATCTTCCTGTCACAGTCTTTCCCGACCCCTGGGCTCGGGCACCTCTCACCTTAAGATCTCCTACAGAGCTATATCCAACACAGCAGCACGTCTCTGGAACGATCTACCTTCAGAATGGCGAACCTTTCCAGTTCCTCCAACTTCATTGCCAATCACCCACTATCACCTCTCAGAATCTTCTATCCATCACCTCTTAGGCTTTCCACTCGAAATAAAAAAATCTCAGCACTTCAAGAACTCCTATCCTGAATCGCCTGATCGTTCACTCTCCAATTCTAGTTCGAAATGACAACCGCCTTAACAGCTACTCTGACTAGCTGGAAACCGAACGCGGATCTCCTTCCGACAATCTACATCTCTTGACGAAACGCTGGTGAATAAGCTAGTGCTCTGCCCTTGGTTTCGAGTGTCGCTCTGAGATTACAATTAGGATTGCTGGTATATTATTCGCTAGAGCTACTACACATAATTATATCGTATTGATACGTTCGCTAGAGGGCATATTTATCAATGATTGTATTCGTAAGGCAGATTTGGACGCATCTGTTGGATTCTGTCCTGTCCGTCAGTCCGTTCTCCATTTGTCTGTCCGTGCTTCTGTCTGTCCATATATCCGTTGTCGGTATGTAAATGTAAAGGTAAATGTAAACATCTTCATATAGCGACCGGATATGGTCTCGACCCTGCTCATTTTTCAATGAGAGTTTGTTCGGGTGAGATCCTTCGCTCATCCGCTTGAATGGACGCCACGCCATTTTAGGTCCCCGTGCAAGGACCGTACTGACCTCAGATTTTAAATCTCCTAAATAAGTATCTAAATCTGTCCGTCCATCCTTTTCTCTGTGCGTCCGTCCATCTATTCGTCCGTCCATCATTTCGTCCACCAGTCTATCAATAATTTAGTAGGCCTAGTCCAGGAGGGAAAAGGCGGAACTCAAGGTCTCATAATCAGATTCGCAAAGGAAAAGATTGAATCAGGTTCGGTCCCTTGTCAAGATCGACAGAGGCTGAGTCTCTGACATGCAGAAAGACGAGCGGAAGGGTATGGACGGACGGGGAGATACATTGGAGAAAAAGAGAGACAGAGAGAGAAGAGCGCGAGAAAGAGAGCGAAGGAGTGTATTAGAGAGGAGGGAGAGATAGAAGAAAGGAGGGAATGGTGAGGAAAGGAGGGTGAGAGCCTAATGACTTCGGACAACAACTGCGCGAGAAGAATTAATAAAGTGAATGGAGTGATGGCAGGCTTTAACACCATAATGAAGAAGCAAGACAATAAGATACCATAACCAACTAAGGATACTGAAAACATGCGTATTAGAACAGCACTATCTGCCTGTGAGACCTGGGTTATAAAGAAAGCAGATATAAGAATAATACTAGCGTTTGAAATGTACTGTTACAGAAGAATATTGCAATTGAACTGGACACAAAAAGTAACAAACGTTGAAGTAAGAAGAAGACTAAACATCAAAGAGAATATCATGCAAGTCATAATCAAACGAAAATTGAGACTATTTGGACACATTTGTAGGATGGATTAATGAGAGAAAAATAAAGAGTGTAAGGACAGGAATTATGGAGGGAACAGGAAGAAGAGGAAGACCTTGCAGAGAATGGCTAGATGACATAGAAGACTGGTGTGGAACCGATATACATAACTTATTATGCAACTAACCCAAGACTGAGGAGCATGGAGAACAATGGTCAAGTGTGCAGTGGACAACTACGGGCTTTCAGCACGTGGATACTGATGATGATGATGGTGGTGGTGGTGGTATGGTGGTGGTGGTGGTGATGATGATGATATCGGCGATGATGATGATGATTATGACTATGATAATGAGGAGGACGACGACGACGATGATGGTGATGATGATGAGGATGATGATGATGATCATGAGGATGAGGATGATGATCATGATGAGGAGGAGGAGGAGGAGAAGGAGGAGAATGATGATGATGATGATGATGAGGATGATGATGATGATGATGATGATGATGATGATGATGATGATGATGATGATGATGATGATGATGATGATGATGATATCGGCGATGATGATTATGATTATGATGATGATGGGGAGGACGATGATGATGATGATGATGATGATGATGATGATGATGATGATGATGATGATGATGATGATGATGATGATGGTGGTGATGGTGGTGATGGTGGTGATGGTGGTGATGGTGGTGATGGTGATGATGATGATGATGATGATGATGATGGTGGTGATGGTGGTGATGGTGGTGATGGTGGTGATGGTGATGATGATGATGATGATGATGATGATGATGATGATGGTGGTGATGGTGGTGATGGTGGTGATGGTGGTGATGGTGGTGATGGTGATGATGATGATGATGATGATGATGATGGTGGTGATGGTGGTGATGGTGGTGATGGTGGTGATGGTGATGATGATGATGATGATGATGATGATGATGATGATGGTGGTGATGGTGGTGATGGTGGTGATGGTGGTGATGGTGATGATGATGATGATGATGATGATGATGATGATGATGATGATGATGATGATGATGATGATGATGATGGCAATGATGATGATGATTATGACTATGATGATATGGAGGAGGAGGACGACGATGGTGATGGTGATGATGATGATGGTGATGATGATGATGATGATGATTATGATGATGATGATGGTGAAAGTGGTGGTGGTGGTGGTGATGGTGATGATGATGAATCATAGCTACATTGGTGAAAGCGGTTGTCCCATCATGCACCGTTGTCGTATGGATCCTGGTTGGCATATGCCGATCGATGTGGCTTATTTCAAATAGATTAATGTCAGGTAACTTCTGTGATTTGGCACACACTCAGACGTACGGCTGTGGTACTGGATCTGTATACCAAAGTTCAATGTATTCCAAGTCAAACGGTCGCTATTGAAAACACGAACATGTATATTTATTCAATTTATCAAGTGACCACATTTGTGGCAATACTAAACTCGTCCTAAGTCATATTCATGATATTTGCTGATTTCTGCGTTTCGGTGGATGTTTTCAGGTTAACGATTTTCATTTAATTGTTCATCTTGCTCTGAGAGGAATGACATGAACAGTTGTTTTCAATCTCTAAAGAGTTTATGACCCAACCAGCTTCAGCAGCAGCAGACACTCAACCACCGGACAATCAACCGGAGTCAGTCGTAACGATAAATTAAACACTAAAATCCAAAGTAGGTATTTTATACATATGCAACAGTGTTGGGCACGAGACCAAAACCTCGAGACCAAGACCAAGAACGAGGTGTCCAGGACCAAGACCAAGACCGGGTGGTCCGATACGAAGACCGAGACCAAGACCGAAACTCTTTTTTATAGACAATTCAATTTATTAATACACTAAAACGGAAAACACGCTTAAAACATTAATTTTATTGCTGAAGAATGCTAATTTTAATAATGGTCCAGAAACAGTTTTACCGACCAGTCTGTACTTTTGCGGGCTCAGCCCTTGGCTACGGCCTGAGAATATCACACTATAAAATACATACAGCATACGATAGGTTCTAAATAAGACGTCTGAACAAGTAGATTAACGTTCCGTTTGAATGGTGTATAGGCCTACTTGTACTCGGAATTGTAGGTTAACAGTGACTACACGTGACCGACCACATAATTATTAGATTGTTCCAAAACCTTGACATTTGTGAAAGCAGATTTTGAAATGGCTGGTTCGTTGCAAATGCGTCTTTTTGCCCATAGTAACTTGTATATAAAGATGATCAGCCCGTCATAAATCGATAACAAGCGCGTAAAGCCTAAATATCCGGTGTCTCTAATAATCGAAAATAACCGACAAATATAAAAGAAATTGCATGCTCTGATACAGCAAATGACCAAGAACGCTAACCTAAGACGGCGACCAATCCCAAGACCGTTCCTTTAAGACCAAGACCGACGCAGTCGAGACCAAGACTGATGCATTCGAGACCAAGACCGCAGTTTTCCGGTCTCGAGACCGTCTCGAGACCAAGACCCCGGTCTCGAGACCACATCCCTGGTATTCACATATGCAAGTATGCATGCATGTATGTATAGTTGTATACATGTATGTACGTTATATTTATGTATGTATGTATGTATGTATGTATGCGTGTATGTATGTATGTATGTATGTATGTATGTATGTATGTATGCGTGTATATGGATATCTAATCTGCATAAATCCTTTTGAGAACCTCAAAGGACGTCGAGAGTGTATGGTGTGCGTTGTGCCCGTTGCCACTAGCATCATCAACCGTCCCTTGTGTTGTTCTGATGCTCAGCAGAAACCCTCTGCTACGAGACGCTATGATTCAGACGCGTCGTGCGGCGGGGAAGTCATTTGGGGTTCTCGGATGAGTAGAGGGTCTGCTTTTCTCGCCTCCCCATTCGACGGACGGAGGATTCTCGATCTGCTAGAAGCCAGAGTAAGCGCGTATTGAATAACCAATTAAAAAAACAAGAGGCATGCAGACAGACAGACAGACGGACAGACGGACGGACACGCCAAAAGAAGATGCGCAACATTGGACAGGTAGAGATAGCAAGAAATAGAGCGATAAATAGCGAAAGAGAGATACAGACAGACAGACAGACGGACAGACAGACAGACAGAGAAGATACAGAAACCGAAGACAGAGCAAAGCAGAAACATACAGAAACAGAGCAACAGATAGATAATATTATACTGAAGGACGGACGGACGGACGGACGGACAGACGGACAGACAGACGGACAGACAGACAGACAGACACAGACAGATAGACAGGCAGAAATACCATTTCATTGGCATCGTACCGTACGCATATAGAGAGTTTTAACCTACAGTATAATAAAATTGAAGTGAATATTGACGCTGTCGTGTAAATTGTACGCGGTGAACACACATTGGCTTAGGCTTCCTGGTACCTAGATCTACTGGTTCCCTTTATGCTAGCTAGATGGTTTTGTATTTCGGAGACCTCATATTAGCCAGAGTTAGGTCAACTTCGTACTCGAGCGCTGATTGGCTAATCACGAGAAGCCATATTTGGGCAATACTTTCCTGCAAACAAACTGGTTTCGACCATCTGTCTGAGCGCGTTTCAGTTCCCGAAACGGGATCTTTTGTATTGACTAAAGAGTCTTCGATTGACGGAAACTTTGATGCGCTCTGTTCATTTCAAATATCATATTCCACAAATAAACGAAACCTAAATAAAATGATACATTTCGAAGTCAATTCATTTATTGCAATCTGTATAGCATAACAAGCGTATTTCTTGCAGTTGTCTGGTAATTTGAAGCCATCGTCGCATGTGGAAGTCTTCAGTGGCGAATACTATTCCTGGGTTCTGCTCTCAATGTAATGAGTTCTTTAATTCATATCGTACACAAGAGCAATAGAGTGTGCATAAGACAAGTAAGTATTTCATATGAAAACATGTGTCCAGCAGCAACTGCAAACTGCATAAAAATAAAAACGTAAAGTCACGAAACTACAAGAAGCAGCACAAACATAGTATGACACATCAACATTTTGCAACTTAGCAGAATTATAAATGTGTAACAATGATGATAATGATGACGACGATGACTATGACTGTTCATTCATTCTGAGCATTTATAGACTGTGGCTGAAAATCTGAATCATAATCATAAGTATATTTAATTTATAAAGCCTAATCATTATGTGAATGAGATGGTCTTTACTTCGTTTGCAGCGCATCATAATATCAAACCCTTCAAAATATAATAACAGCATATCATATTACATTACCTCAGTTCACGCTACATTATGTTACATTTTGTAGCATTACGAAAACATGGATGACCGTTCTCTATCGCGGTTTTTTATCTCCAGTTTTTTTCTCTAACTCCAATATCAATGACTCACCGACAAACTGCGTTTCTGCGGTGTCCTCTTTCCCCCGCCTGTCTGTCCGTCTGTTCGTATGTGTGCGGTGTGTTCCTCCCTCCCTCTCATCCAATGATGTCATGTCGGTCGGTCGGTGGAGGCCCAGCCAGACTCCTCGCGTTGTCTCCTCTAGCCGCCAGTGGGCGCGTGCCGCCCTGGGTGAGGGGAGAGCGCTCGACTACCTGACTATAGGGGAACAGAGAGGTCAGGAGGAGGATGGAAGAGTCACGACATCCCTCGGCGTCTGCCAGGCTCTGCTGTTGCTCGTTCTCCTGACTCCTCAGCCACCGACTGAGTCATCGCCTGCTGCAGTTTAGTCTCTTCGCTCAACCAGTCCAGATAGCCCTCCTCCTCCTCCTCCTCCTCCTCTTCCTTCTCCTCTTCATTCTCTCCTCTTCCTCCTCTGGCTGCTGCTGCTGCTGCTGCATAGAATAAAAACGATTTTCAGTTTTAAAAATCGGTCGAGTGCGGCGCTGCTTTCCGTTTCCGGTTTCAAATTTCCGGTAGCCTCGTTCTGGAGGCGCCTATGTTTGAGCCAGATAAGCCATTAGTAAGCACCGCGAGGGTTGGCTGAAAGGGAAGGAAGGAAAGGAGGTGGAGGAGTGGGGGATTATATGATGGAAGCTGTTGCTAATTACGAGCAGCTTATTCATTATTGGCAAACGATTTCTTCTATAGAGACTACGAAAACAAAATGCTGTTGTTTCGGTCGACGAGGGGATAGCAACCTTTCACAGTCGCCCCCTCAGCCTGTTCCCGTTCACAGACCTCCTTCTTACCCTACCCTTTTCTGCTGTAGTCAACAGAGATCTTACACAGGACCGATTCAACCGTGGGCGCCCCCGTGTTGTTCTAAGAATCGTCATATTGTTAGAACCCTCTTTAAATACTCTGTTCTTGATCATGTAATGGTATGCACGTTTTACTACTCAATTACTACTCAACCGAAGCTATTTAAATATTCAATCGATGATCTGAAGTAAGAATAAAATAGTCAAATAGTGCTTTTACATGTAGAGTTTGAAGTTTCAATTGAACGTCTCCCATTCATCTAAAAAAGATGATGGTTTTCAATCGGAGGTGTCTTGATGTACGTACCGCTGCTTACCATATTCCACTAAAAGGGTAGCCTGACTAGCGGGATCGTCGCTCCCTTCAGGGTGTTTTTCTACCTATTGTTCCCAATCTTGTTAATTATTAATGCATGCAGTTTGCTCGCATTTTCATCTGTTGGGATCAATAAAAATGAATTGAATTGAAAAAGTGTCAATATTGTATAACGTGACGCTACAGAATGTTAAAGTGAAGACAATCATATTATTTCACATATTTGCATCCGCTATTATAGCTCTGAGACAGCCATCTTATCAAATATCAGCGATATCAGTTTTCTTGACCTTAGCGTGAGATGGTGGGTGTCCAGTCCTCTCCTTCGCTGCCTCATCTTCCCACCGACAGTGTACAGTCAGTGTACTCGTCATAACTGAGTTGGCTAGGACGCAGAATCAGTTTACAAGGAACAGAAATCTCTAAATGTCTGTCCTGATGGAGATTTGAACCACCGACCTCTCGATTGACAGCCCAGCACGCTTACCAACAAACTATCGAGCACCGCTAGGCCGTACACCAGCGTCACATATATATATATATATATATATGTATATATATATAAATATACTGTGACAATATTTAAAATAAAATTGACTTTCTTTAGCTCTGCATCTACAGCTCTTAAGAAGAAAATGAGCCCCTCGAGCAGAGTCCCTCAAGCAACCCTAGAGAGGCAGAAAGAAGTGTCTTGGCGACTACCTGTACTCAGCCTCGGCATTTTAGGGCGGATGGTCAGTCATCTTACAACCGACTGGATCAGTGAACTTAATTGGAACATAAATCGTTATGTCTATAGATACTGTTCATCCTTTCAGTTACCTGCTTGACAAACTTTTATTTGTTTTTATTTATTTATTCTGAAATTTGATACTGCCCTTTTTCTAACATCCTTTGTTCAGAAGTACACACGCCTCGACTGCGCAATTGCACTTGTACTGAAGAGCAATTGTGCGCGAAGGACTTGTTCAAGGCCTCACTCAGAGACGCCTCACACTGAGCGTTACGGGCCGACCGCTTTAACCAATTGGCCACTGTGCCACAAAAAATGGTTATATGATTATACCATGGATTCTGATTACAGTAGCTTCGATGGAAGGGCAGAACTAACAATGACGATCTCACTATTCACTATAAGACAAATGTAACAGAAGCACCGGCGACTTATGTGATGCTAATGATACGATAGGTTTCTCAGCGCAAGAGTTTATCTCCCTCACCCCTTTTCTCTCTGCCACTCTCTCTCTCTCTCTCTCTCTCTCTCTCTCTCTCTCTCTCTCTCTCTCTCTCTCTCTCTCTCTCTCTCTCTCTCTCTCTCTCTCTGTATCTCTCTCTCTCTCTCTCTCCCTCACTCTGTCTCTCTCTTTCTCCCTCTCTCTCTCTCCCCCTCTCTCTCTCTCTCTGCCTCCCGCTCAGTCCAAACTGGTGAGCTAACGAACGCCTTGACCACAGTCTCTCCCCATCTCAATTCCGGGCTTCTTCCCAAAATTGACCCATGAGTCAAGTCAATCACCCATAGATATTCAGTTGCGTCACTCAAGACTGGCGATGTATTGTATTGATTACGTTTAGTAGTGTTGCGTCCATTGCATAATACAGTGCCGTTTGCTGCAAGGTAGGACCTAAATATAGTGCAAAGCTCGATGATTCATTGTGTTCAATGTGATATCTGGTATGAATCTAAACGTGTGTGAAAAACCTCGATGCAATTCAGAAGGCACCAGAGGCCGTTGAATCTTTGTAAAACGTTGCTGAATGAATGGATGCTGAGCCCAAGACTATTAAACTCCGCCGAGTGTTATTGACATGCTGCCGAATCGGTCTGCTGGTTCTCTGCTCCCATTAAATGACTGAGCTAATGGCTCTCGCTCTATGGGCGTCGCTTATGACCAATCTCGACTTCGTGACGTAACTGTTACGTCTCTATTCAATTCTCTAGATCGGTCGTCTGCTTTTCTACGTAGATACCGCACCAGACGTTTTCCATTACTGACGAAGCCGCGCTCTTCTTATCCAGGGTAGGAAACTGGACGCAAGGAGAACTGGAGGGAAGGGGCAGAGGTCCCCGCTCGCATTTGGTGGATGAATTTTGCCCAAGGGTCTCGGTAGCGCACTCACGTGTCCTTCTAATGGCCCAAATGCACCGCCGCAGTGGAGAGGTGTGGCCAGCAAGGAGGGTAGGGAAGAAGGATGGCAGGATGGAGGGCAGACAACACCTGGTGGATCCAGTCACAGACCTCAGAAACAGACAGTTAAGATGTTGATTGTTTGCACGTCAACCGGCAACTGACCATCCTTGTGCCTCGATATCGCGTTTATCGTCACCATTATCATCATCATCATCATCATCATCATCATCATCATCATCATCATCATCATCATCATCGTCATCGTCATCGTCGTCGTCGTCGTCGTCGTCGACGTCGTCGTCGTCATCATCATCATCATCGTCATCATCCGTTGTCGTCATCGCCGCCGCCGTCGTCGTCATCATCGTCATCTTCTTCTTCTTTGTCTTCATATCATCATCATCATCACCAGCTTTTTCTTCTTTGTCATCAGCATATCATCATCATCGTCGTCACCGCCGTCGTCGTCGTCGCCATCATCAACATCATCATCATTATCATCATCAACACCACCACCACTACCACCACCACCACCACCACCTCCACCACTGTCATCGTCATTATTATCATCGTCATCATCATCATCATCTACTTCTTCATCATCATCATCATCATCGTCATCGATGTCCTCGTTGTCGTCGTCATCATCATCATATTTGTTGAATCAATAGGGTGTTTACATCTAGATTTGTATCTTTTTGTTTATATTTCCCATCCTGCTAGGTCTTCGTCTTCCTTTCTTATTCTGCAACCTTCAATAAACCTTGCACGTTGTTAAAGAATGGCTCAAGACTTCTTTCTACTCCATATAAATGGTTACTATATCAATCGCTGTGTTGAATAGTAATCGAAATCTCCAAACTACTAAAATGCCACTCGAAAGCCTAGCGCAGGGCACCAGTTTATTGACGAGTGCTGAATCGAATCATAGGGGTCATACAAAAATTGCCAAGGGAGGTTCAGACCCAGTCGCCAGAGGGGTGATAAAGGACGAGCTCTCATCGGAGGAGTCACCCAGAGTGCTGCAAGAGAACCGAACCCAATATACTCAACAAACCCCACAATATGCATCGAGCCCCACACTTAGTCATCTGCCGTGATTAATACGACAGTCGATGCATCGGATGGACCGGATGATTGCGCTTTCTAGTGGCATAAGTGGATGTCTACGTAATGGCAGCAGAGGTGTGGCTAGGTTTGATTGCGTGAGCGTATTCATTGCTGTCTATTATTTTTATTAAAATATGTGTTCTAAAGTAAACTCTGAGTCTGTTGTGTCACTGTTACTGATGACGTTGGTGCGCTGGTAGTGTGACAACGAAAATAGTAAATATGCTAAAATATAATCATTACGAACAGATGCATGCAAGAAGCATTTGGTGTTACATGATCATCGGCCAACAGATTTCTGTCAGTCTCTGTCTGTCTGTGTGTCTGTCTGTCTGGCTATCTGTCCGTCTTCAACTCCGAGCTACAACGCCAATGGAAACTACCATGCTCTTGATTGAGACGTGCTTTGCATATCTGTAAACGATTATCATTTTAGCCATAGCAGCACAATACACATCGTCACCAGAAGCAGCACACAGCAGCAACTACGTCAGCATCCTTTCATCGCCAGTCTTGAGTGACTACAAAATGGCGCTATATAATTGCCATTGCCAGTATTAAATTGTCGTCACGGTCTTTTCGTCTTTGGTCTGTCACAGACAACGACCGTAAATCGTCGTCAGTGACCGACGGTCGTTCGATCAGTTGTCCGTTTGGAACGCCAACTTTATTTAGTTGATCTTAGAATTATGCAAATGCTATGTGCTTTTCTCGCCTTTGAAGATTCGCCCTAAGCGAGGAAGTGATTATTCGGCGGCAGGACCAGCAGCGAACCAGCTGTTCCTCGTTTACCCCTCGACCGTACCTCCCACGCAAAACCCCGTACCCTGATCTGCCGATGACCCAGAACCCAGACGATCCTCCCGCCCCAAGCGGCGGTCGGAGTAAAAGACACGCTGCGCCATCTGGTAACCGTCTTCGGCGCTCAGACGCTGATAAAGACGAGACTTCCGGTGTCAAGCGGCAGCGGGCCAGGATCACGACCCCGAGAGCGGAGAGGGGTAGAGTCCTGGATGCCCTCCACCACACCCGACAGGCGATATGGGTTCAATTAGGGTTCGGGATGTGCCAAACAGGATGGGATAAACACGCCTGCGCATCCTCAGATCGGGTTGCGCGAGCAGGGACCACGGCTGTGTATTTATAGCGGCTCCGAGAAACCCTTTATCAGCCATGTACGAAAGACGGGGAAATCGAGACCAGAGGCAGCCAGGGATTGAAGGAGACCGGGAGGGAGGCAGAGAGTATGAGAGAAAGAAGGATCCCCCGGAGGGAGGGAGATGGAGGGATGGCGTGAGTGAAAAAGACGGAAGAAGTAGGACTACTACCTCGTCTGCTGTATGTGTTTATAAAGATGATGGCGGCAGCGGCTTCTTCTTCAGCAGTCAGAGAATGCCATTACCATAGAAGGACGGCGCCCTGGAAGATCGCCGGTTCAAAGGTCATAGTTTCTGCATCCTGGGGCGTATCTGGTATTGGCCGTAGGACAATACGTATTATATATATATGCATAAATAATGTATGCGCACCTATATACCTGTATGTATATATGATTTATTTTGGGTTGTAAGCTGATAGGGTGTTTAGGGTTTAACAGCTGCCGTGCTCAATATTCCGCTCTCAGGAAACTGCATAACTATTTGGGCGATAATGACGACGGTGGATGATGATGACGATGATGGCGATGACGATGGTGATGATGGTGATGGCACACATTGCACTCGACAAAAAAATAACTAGAACTACACAAGACGACTTTGTGTGTAATAAGTTTACTTAACACGCATCCATGACAAGGATAATATGCGTCATACAAGGCACAGTGTACATGAAATGTTAGTACAGTATTGTCTCGTATTTAAGACTTAATCTATAATATTGTTCATTTTATTTATGAATGCGACTCGCGTGGAGCGAGATTTATAGGACGACGGTGGCGGTGGACGCGAGAGAGTGGGTAGCCTTGGAGGAGCAGGGTCTTGGAGGAAAGCAGGGCCTCAGAGCCAAGTGGAATAAACGAAGCAGGGTCGAAGACGGAGTGAGTGAGTGAGAGAGAGGGTGTTTTAAGTGTCCAGGACAGGAGCTGCTCCCCCGCCAGACCACCCGAATCTTTACCCGTTATCAAAACACCCCTCTGGCCATACTTCTACCTCCGATATAGGGTACTTAGGCTCAGCCTAAACAACGACTAAGAACGACAGTCGGGATTGGGTCGAGAGGGAGAAGGGAGGTATAAAGAAGGGTCTCTTTTTTGCGATGCCCTCAACCATGCAAGGGAGCCCTGGATGAAAACGACGCCCATCCAGCCCAACGCAAAGAGCACAAGAACTTCTAAAGAGGTCACTGTACATCCATTCATCGATGGCGCCACAGTTCAAAATCCAATCAGTCGTCTGTCGTGTTCCTATTCCATATCTATACTCCTGGTTACTCCAACGATCGTCTTAACCTTTGTATTAATCTTTAACTGTTCCTGTAATGTCTAAAACTTAGGAAGCTGTTCTGAATTCTTTCTAACGCCTCAATCACCGGCGTCTGCTCAGCTCAGTCATACGTCATACATGCACTCAGAACAATCGTCAACAGTGAGTTTCTGCAGCACACCAATTGCTAACTGACACCAGATGGCAACCGAGTTGCAGCAGATATATATACCATGCAGGGCGGCCAAAATATTTCTTATAACTTGTAAATCTGTAGGCCGTTTACTCTAATTGTTGGATTTCTCTAGGTTACATGGAAAATGTCCGACTTTTTATGTTTATGGCATTGGTGCAATTTGGTCCATCATCGGATATTATGTTGTCGCAGGACACGAAGAGACGATCTGTTGTCTCCGTGAAGGGAATCATTGTTAAAAAGTACTTGAGGAAGTGTGTTCCTTTGTGAGAGTTCTATGCATGCGTGTGTTATTGGAAACGAGGCTTTGATTTAGAAGGTTCTCTATTCAGATGAATACTATGCGTAATCGAGAAGGTGCAATTGATTGATTGCTTAAATACACACTTTGCAACACACTCTGACAAAAAGCCTTAACTCGTTTTATTGACGTTCTTCTTTCCGGTGTACATTGTCCCCTTTGGCCAACCATAATATTTGGCAGCAATACTTCAGCATGTAAATTATCGTCAGTTAACAGACAGATGAACTCGTGTATATGGCGCAAGATTGATTAATCGACGCCACAAGATTTCAATGGCTCACTGGTCTTGTCTAATAAGCATCTGCATCGCTATTTATGAAGACGTCTATGCTCAGCACCAGTTAATAAAGAGAAGTTGAAATGAACGGAGGAAATGAGAGAAACTGATCCCGTCGCAGCTTTACTGAACAATGACGGAATTCATCGTATTTAGTGTTTCTTTGATCATGATTAGCAAAAGTATTGCGTATTCGTGAAGACTTGAAATTCTTTCCAGCGTTCGCGGTAAAACCCATCGATGCCTTTCATCTTCGTAACATCTAAGTTGCACGTGACACTTCGGCCGCCGGCGGCGTCCTTTGACGGCGACCGCTTTGAAGTTATGCGGCGGTTCAAAGAAACCGGAAGCAACCGCAAATATTGGAGACACAAAAAGACAGGTATACGACATTGGAGCGACTAATGTACGTCGACGATCAATCGATGCAGAAAAAGAGTCGTCTAGCGAAAGGTGCTGAGGCCGGAAGACGAGTCTTCTGTTCTCGGCGTCTCATATATATAGGAAACCGTGGCTGCGCATAATTTCGTGGCTGCTGGACGACTCATCTGACAGGGATTCAGAGGTTGATGTGTACGGGTTCACAGCTTTACGGGCAAACAAAGACATCGCTACACCCCTATTCATAGGGGTACGACCGGCATTGTGCCGCTGTCCTATCGGTCGATAAGACGTGAACAGCCGGTGAATTATACACCAGTGAGGTCGAGTGCTTGCAGGTGGTTGCAACCATTCCTTGGTCAGAAATATCAGACGTCACTCATTCATTTACAGCCAGTTTCCGTTTGTTGTTTGGCTGGCTGGCTGGTTGGTTGGCTGCATGGTTGGTTGGCTGGTTGATTGGTTGGTTTTGCGTCTTTTGGGCTTAGAGTGACTCAGAAGGAATCGAATCCTGGTGAACTGCATTGATACTTCGTTAATATTACTTTATAGGCCAAGCTTTAAGTTTTGATTAATTGAGTTCATGTTTCATCTTCTCGTCCGGTGCATACTGAACACCGGACCATACATGGTCAATACCTGGCAACGGAGGTGAGGGGGTCGGTTGGGAGACCAATCCCAGCAGTTACCAGAAGGAGATTGGTCTAACGGTTAACGTATAATAGGCCTACTAATGTACAGATTAGAGATTCTTTTTAAAAAGGCCAGAGTGGGTGTTTTAAATTCAAATGACCAATGGCATAGCTTTTAAAAAGCAATCACTTGCTGCAGTCCATCGAAGACCTATACGCTGCAGGGCGCATTTATCAGTTTAAGCAACCTTTTACATCTCGACCATTACTGATTGATTGAACGATATGTCGGATCTGTAATAATTGAATTGCAAGACTGATTACTATAGCCTCCCCCTTCATATGCCGAGGCTAAAAATGAATTCCCTAGCACTACATTCGCATGCATGGCTGCCTCAGGGTCAGCTACTTTGCTCTTATTCTTACTTATGATATAAATTATATATATATATATATATATATATATATATACATTATACATAAATTATATATATATACATTTGACGTTGTCGATGTTGCCATTTCTATTCAGGACCTTATCACCGTTGTTATTGGGTGATTATATATCACCGTTGCTATTCAGTGATAGACAACGTTGCTATTCAGTGTTTATATCACCGTTACTATTCAATGTCTATATCACCGTTGCCATTCAGTATCATATATCACCGTTGCTATTCAGTGTATATATCCCGCTGCTATTCATTGTCTACATCGCCGTTGTTATTCAGTATCTGTGCTATTATTGCTATTCCGGCTACAAATCATCTTTTCTTCTAGCTTTTAAGCGTTATGTTATAAGCTCAGTTGTACGGGTGGATATCGTTCGGTGTTTATTGGTGAAAAGAATATACAAGTGCACGCATGTGCCCGCATCTCTTCATCAGAAGCGGTCACATGCTGTACAGAAGGACGAATGCAACGCAAGATCTTGAATGCAACGCTTTATTATACAGAGCAGCTGGATTACGTCAAAAGGACTGAAATGGACGGCCAGGCCTTTTTGGTCGCTGGGCCTCGTGCCTGGATCACACATCCAACAATTATACAGACAAATGAGGCAATGCCTAAACACAGTTAAAATATACGCACTATAAGCAACGCCTAGCTTGTGCGCTGAATGCTAGGTCTTATAGAATAACAATAACAGTGTAAAACATTGTGTAAATAGCTTCTTACTAACGAATCAGTGGCGATGTTATAATTGTCAATTGTCATAATTGCAATTGAAAAGTCAAATTATTTGAAACTGAACGTGGACTATAGGCTTAATAGACTTGGTTTCGGGTTATGCATCCAGAGGTTTGCAAAATTCCACGAGACAAAATAGTCTGATGAGGTCGCATGGGCCTAAAGATTTCTATAGTTTTTCTCTGGCCAGCAGTAAGCAGACGTAAGCTGATGCTGCCATCAGCCATCTATGTCAACTGCCTTTCATTCTACGTGCATTTGCACAAAATCGTGACATTAGAGTATAGTTTTACACTCAACTTCGCTTGGGATTGAATTTGAACTCAGAAGGCGCGCTGCTTCGGTTTGCGAGTGTTCCAATTAGCGAGTGCTCGGAGCGAGGCCGTGGTTCTATAGCTTATGCGCTTTATTTGCGTAATAAAATTAGCACAGCCTTCAGATGATGCGAATGCTAATAGCGGTTAATTGTGCAATTCTAAACTAAAAATGTCCAAATATCAGAATTAAAAGTGTACTGAAAATAGTCACGTAGGCCTATATATTCGCACAAGAACGTTTTGTAAAAAAATCATATCGCCAGTACGTTCCGTTCATGAGTATTTCTTGGGATGGAGAGAAATGTTTGCATTTTATAGTTATTATTCAGGTCTAATTCCAGTTGTTAAAATCAACCTAAATCCGTTATTATAGGATGATATGCATGGACTATGTCATGAATGATCAAGCTGAACGAAATAACGGGGGCTTTCTTAGACGTTCTCTCTGAACAATATACATGCATATATATGTATATATATTGCTCTATGTTCAGGGATTTAGTAAGTATTAAATAAATATAAAGGGACTAGCCCACATTCAATAGTATTCGTAGCTTGGCGTCACATGTGCTGACATTACTGTATACGCCTTTCGTTACTAAACGAATTCTGCTTAGACTATACAGCGCAATGTCCACTCCATATATTCAATTCTAACCGTGCGCGCTTCTGAGCACGTGCCTTGAACTTGTACCTTTATAATAATAATACAACACAATACAATACAACTTTCATTTATTGCGCGCCTTAATAAAACAGAGTCTTATGTTTAAAGGACGCGTTATAACAAGACAGTTCGTTAATCATCAACAACGTCCAACAAAGCTTTATAATTCGTTGCACACTTTAAGTCTGAAATTTTGAGAATTATGTTGATCCCCTGCATACGTCTATGGAAGCCTACTGATGAATGAAGTAGGTAACTACTAATAATTATAGTTTCAAATACAGTTTGTAAATTGTTCTTTATGGAAGGAATGCAATACATGAAAGAACCATTTTCAGCGAGTTTGAAATCTATTAACCTCAATATAAAAGCAGTCTATCATACAATATAAACGTAGGTCTGATTTCAAGCATGTAGTTATGTGCAATATTATACGAAGATAAATGCGCAGCATCCCTGTCACAATTATCTCAAAATTAATCACTCGATCTACATTTTGATAAAAATACAGAAATACTCATTTTTCATAGAAAACAGTGTTGTCTAAGAATGTTAATTTAATTGCCATGATAACAGCCAAATCTAAGAAATCGTTTTCTAGGTTTGGCAAAAGTGAGCCCCTAAGCACCTGTAAAGTTCTAGAGGAACGAAATGCTGTGAAGGAGTTTTGTCCGTGCCTTCGTCACAAGTCATCTTGACTACTGTAACAATTTCTGCCTGGTGTCTCTGTGTGTATAGGCCTACATTTTGACACCTGAAGAGATTGCAGTTCCTTCTGGCACATCACGTCTCTGTCTGTCTCTGTCTATCTGTCTGTCTCTGTCTCTGTCTGTCTGTCTGTCTCTCTCTGTCTCTGTCTGTCTGTCTGTCTGTCTCTCTCTCTCTATATATATATATATATATTCGATCCGATCAAACATCATCAACAATGACACTCTTTGTTCTTTGTATAATTATCTATCGGAGACGCAGTTAACCGGGTGATGATGATTGGTCGATCAGGATGCTCAAACTCCCACTAGCTGTTAACAAATTGCCAATAACAGTGTAGCAGGAAAACGACAGGAAGCTTGAGGAGAGAACGGACATGTAAACATACGGAAGTGCATGCGTGTGTGTGTGCGTGTGTGTGCGTGTGCGTGTCTGTGTGCGTGTGTGCGTGCGTGTGTGTGTGTTTGTGTATACGTATATTTTCTACACGCCAGTATCTTCGATGACGCAATTGTCATTGAAATTACACGGCAAGAGCATCTCCTACTGATTCGATCTTAAATTCTTAACGGTCTGCTTTACACCGTGATTCAGCCTGAGCGTTAATTCTGCTTAAAGACAAGGACTGTCACACACGAAATAGCATAACTAGCAACGCAACACCTTACTCACTTAGCTATTAAACTCTAATCGAGCGTCGGGGTTATTGTAAACCGCAGGTAAAAATCTTTGCACACCCACAGACAAGATGGCGTTCGCTGCAGCGTGCTTAGCCGATGTTCTTCGGCTGGAAGTCATGATATGATGTCTGTCGATCTCCTCGACTCAAGTGAAAGCAAATTAGAGAACGACCGACCAACCGACCGACATCAGACCGTCCTCTTGTATACATAGACAAGCGTTATATTACCAGCACAGATCTGCACGCTTCCAATCCAATCGCACAGATAAAAGTTCATAAAACACATAAATAAAGCCGATCGGGGTCACATGGAGGTCACCACGTGTACACGAAGGCGGGGTCGGCTCCAGCGGACGACTGGAGGCTGAGAAGCCATTGTATAGCAAGGAAAAACATGAGTGGTAGGAGGAAGCAAGAGAGGGATCGAGGGAGGAGGTAGTGTAAGGGCAAGCGGCCGTAGAGGGGTCGGGTAAAATTGGCGGCGAAGTTTATGGGTTGTAGCGATAAAACGGGGCTATTAGTCTTAAGAAAAGGCGCGCGGAGCAGACAGACAAGAGACGTAATTATCGACGATTGAAGAATATTATCAAGATTGCGGGCTGTCTTGTGTTTCGATTGGTTTGATAGAGGGTCAGAAAGATTTTATGCACATAGCTCTCCCTATCCATGTCGCCGTCTGTCTGTGTGTCTGTCTCATTCTATATATACCATTATATATAACTAAGTTTATATTATATTAGCGTGATCTTTTAACGTAATATATTATAATCGTAATTGGACATCTATAAAACGTCTGTACGCTGTTAAAAGCAAATAGAAGGCCAATATAAAGAGTGCCCATAGATTTATCATGGCCAATGTATTTTTTTTAAACTACTTGAACTGTTCTAATATAGGCGTATATGCTTCGTTTCGCTTATAATAATGTTGTTTGTATATACAGGAATAGCCTACTTGCGTCGATCAAACAGATCTTCAATTCTGTAGGCTACTCGTAACCCATATATTTGGTATTTTCATGAGAAAGTATGTTCCAGAATATGGTAACAGACAATCAATTCATCAAAAAAAGGAAATGAGATCTAGAGTTGGTTGGTCGGGGAGAAGAGGTGTGCGCATGGCTTGAGCGTCGCTGATGAGAATGGAGTTATGGCCTATATACATACTACAAGACTATATAGACCAGTGGTCCTCAACCTTTTTGACACTACGGCACACTTGAGATCTTTCGAAATTCCGGCGGCACACCATTGAACTCAAACTAATTTTTATGTTTAACTTAGAGCAATCTTGCTTTTAAGCATCTACCATGCCAAAAAGAAGGCTTAATTTAAAGTTGTAAGGTTACATAATTTTCAAAATAAATTAGAGTAGAGTGGACAAACCATTTAAATTTCTGAGTTTAACTTGAACAGATTAAAATGCAACATTTACAATTTTACATCTACAATGTTAAACATAAACTGATTGTAAACTGTGCGTGTTATCGGTGTATGAACTTTTGCTCTCTTTTTTTATTTAATATTTGTAAGAGTTGAAAATCCGAGCTCACACAAATAGGTTGTGGAGAACTGTAAAAGAATATGCTAAGTCATCTTTTAAATATTTTGATGTTCCTTTTCTGCTGTTATCCAGAATGCATCTAAGAACATTTCTGAATGTTTAGGTTTTAAAGTTCTATCAGAGCTAAATTCACTGTTCCTCTTCTTCTTTTAATGTTAATATGTTTGTGTTTCCTGCAATTTGAACAAATGGATCTCTCACCCAATCATAGTGTTCAGATGACAGGGAAGGAAAGTAATGCTGAATCTTTTCTTCAAGAATGGTGAGATGATCAAATATCATATGTGTCATTTCATTGCTAAAGTCTGCAGGAAGAAGAGGAAACATTTCAAAATTCTTGATTTCCATATCTGATTTTTGTGTTGCAAAGATATATCGTCAGTAGGACTTAAAAGGTTCTCATTACCGCATGACCCTGAAGTCTAGTGTTAACAACATTCAAATACTGAAATATATCTGTCAGATATGCCAGCTTAGCACGCCAGAATTCATTAATAAGAAAAGCACAAAAAGGCCATTTGTAAAAAAGGTCAGCAGTTTACCTCTTAGCTGGTACACCAGAGACAAAACTTTCCCTCTTGAGAGCCCTCGTACTTGTGTATGTATAATCAGGCACACATGCCTTGATTCCTTATTAAAGGAAAGCTATTTGAATAAGCACGATTTCAACAGAAATATACCTTTTAATTAAAATAGGCACATTATGGTTTAGTTTCATTCGAATATCGTTTTTATTGATTTTGAATTTGATTTCGTTATTAGCGCCGCGGCACACTTGGCGGTGCCTAGCGGCACACCAGTGTTCCGCGGCACACCGGTTGAGAATCATTGATATAGACGGATGAAAATTTGCAAATTCCACCCGTCGAGGGATAAACTGCGATCGAGACACACAAAGGCGGGTATATAGACAGAAAAGTAGACAGACAGAGACGGAGATAGATGGACGAAGACTGACGGATGAAAACAAAACATACTATGACAGACAGAGATAGAGACAGACGCAGACGAATGTACGAAGGCAGAAACGACGACAGACGCGGAGATGTTCACGATGGCACTTGAAGCCATTGATAACAATAGCAGATTCAACACCCCCTATTTTGACACACCCACCAACACACCGACCAAACACGCAAACATACATACGTACGAACACACGCACAAACACTCTCACGCACACCTACCCAGTGCATCCACACACGCTTACGCACGCGCATGCGGACATACATGCAGGTCAGACTGCGATAGGAGAAAAATTGCACACTATTAAGTTGGCTAATCTGAATAGCTAATGTGACTTGCGGAAGTAAATGCGTACGTTAATATAGTGTGGGCAAATAGCTGTATTCTGCTAAAAAAAATCATTTAAAAATTTTCAATTTATCAGTTTTACGGAATACGTTTATGTTGCCGATATATATATATATATATATATATATATATATATATATATATATATATATATATATATATATATATATATATTCAAAAGATCCATGTCCTTTCAATCGAGACTAAGAAGGAAGGTGGGTCACATAAATTTTTCCATTGCATAATGACATAGCGTTTAAAGCCATATTGCGAAAAATCGTCTCAACGCCATTATTAATTAAAGGAAGCCCTCATGGAACTCACTGCCTATATGCCTCAATGTATATTAAGCTTACATGCATGTACGACCGCGGCGCGCTATGGATTAAAATCCATTCATTTCAAAATCCTTTGAACCGGATTAATTGGAAGGTTTAATTAACGTACGTGAAAAGCTTTGAATCATAAGCAATTCTTATGCATACATATGACCCGCTCCATCCATCCATCAATCAATCAAGCAATCCATTAATCCATCCAATAGGATATGATTTCAAGCATGAACGTGGAGGTGGCTCGTGAACAGCAGCTTAATGGCTCGATGAAAATACTTTCCGGTGGTGAACAGTTTCCTTTCTCCCACGCATCCCACTTTCCATGCAGTGTCCATATACCACTGTCCATCTGTCCTCTGCTAAGAAAGCGTGCACTTAATGAACTGAAGACACGGGGGAGGGGCATCTGACACAACGATGTTCGCATAAATTCGTCAGAATCCTCTTCTTATGTCAAGATAATCTTTTACCCCTACATGGGTGGAAAAATTATGAGTTCGATATAAACCAGTGAAATTCTACATAATTGTTGAGTTCAAGGTTAACTATATCGCGACGCGTCTCTTATCTTACTCCTAATCAACATTTTACTACGTTTAGGCACTTTACACCCGTGAACGCTAATTGGCATATATACATGCATATACATCTCATACGGGTAATAAGGTACCAGATGCGTGGCACATGGAGCTAATAAACTTTAAAATTTCAGACTACCCCGGCACAGCCTATCTGCCAATTCTAGCAGCACTCACTGCAGGCCGATGATCGCGACCCATAGATATGAAGCAACTATAGCGTAAACTGTAAACACGCGGTGGGCAAACCAGGTCATAAAAGCCCGCCAAATTCACTAGTACTAACCGAGAACCAGCTGCTCTCGCGTACGTCTTCTGCGCGTTCATTGGTTGAAGAGAAACATTTAAAAAATTTGAATATTCATATTTGTAATTTTAATATTCATAAGCAGTCATCGCGTGCAGTATCTTCGTAATCCGACATCTTGTATTGAATATAGTAAGCACCATTAAGAATGAACCACACGGTAAACTGTTTTAGAGTATCTTATTGCAAAACTGAAATGCATATTGTTATATAAATATACAAGCTTATAAAAGTATAATATAATATTAATAGAACAGACTACAATAAAATAACATAAATTACGAGTTGCATGAGTTAGAGAGTCAACTGATTTGGCTTAAATTATGAATTACACGGTTGCATGAAATTTTAAATTATGAACTGCATCACCAATTTCACATACACAGGTCATTTGCATACACACATACATTCATTCGCGTACGTACATACATATTCACATTAGATTTATTGATCCCAAGAAAACTAAAAAAATGAATTTCATGCAAATGTTTCTGGGAAACTAGGGGAACCCAGAAGAGATGGAAGTATTGCTTGCTAAATGCACTGTGCAATATGAACTCAGATTACATTTATATGCAGACATGCATACATATATACACAGAAATGCATACAATCATACATACAAACGTACAATTAAACGTAGACATACATAGATGGCCGCGTGCTAAGCAGCATGGATACATAGATAGAAGTTGATATTTGTATAATAGCATATTGGTCATAAATCTGTCCCGGTCACTACTCGAGATTTTAAGCAAAACACAAATAATAATCAGACCCAAAACGCAATCAGCAAAAGCTACTTATTACTGCAACGCAACAAACTTTATACTGAGTAGAAACTCATCTAAAATAACAGAAGCAGAAAGCTGAATACCATAATATTGCATTGACTTTTGAACATCATTTAATGAGATGTCAACTAAATGTCATTTAGGATTACAAATGTCATCTAACTGTCACCGTTCTTGTACAAAATCTCAGAAAATCGCAAACGCTATAAACAAAATATGAAAATAAAAACGTTGATTAACACTGTATATCTGTCCATTTAATCGATATGTTGCTATAGCTCAACGCCGTCTGCCGAGGAGGTCGTGCATTATAAAAATATAACGGAGCAATACATTTGAGTCTTTCAGCGTATGTATACACGGCTGATGATGAGTAGTCCTGAGCAGAGTACCAGTCTCGAAATCCTTTGGCGCGCAGACGAATCTTGCTGCTGTCCTTTGGAGTAAGTGTTATTGGCGTAGTGGTTGACCATCAGGTTAACTCATGGCCGACGTTTCAGGGTTCGAATCCAGCCATCCGCCAGTGAACAGTTCCTTTACATCGTGCGACGAAAAATCGAAGGTGCCGAAATTTGGCACGTATGAAGTGACGGCGTGAGTTGGAAGGGCGAAGTCCGTATTGGAAGGAGCGAGAGGGGGCTGCGGGACGGTGGAAGGATAGTCAAGGGCCGACAAGTCGTTCTCGGTGAGGCGACCGAGGTCGAAGTTGTACAGTTCCCACTGCCAACTGGTTGGAAGATGGAGAAAGTCGAGGTCCATCGGGATCGAGTCCAGGTCGGCCAGAGGTGATGGGTTCGAATCGCGAGCCATTGTGACGTGGACCGGCGACTCTTGATAGATGGGAGATTCGAAAGGCGACGCAGTGACCACTCCGGCTGAGTGTGCGAACGGACCCTGAGGGTAGGGCGACGACACTTGCGGGTAGACTGGCTCGTGTTTGAAGTCTAGTGCTGGGGCGGCGTTGTGGAAGCCCTGACCCGTGAACGCCGTGCAGACGTCGTCAGGGTAGAAGCTGGCACTCTCAGGCGTTGCCGGAGAGTGGGGCGTGTTTGGGCTCGACGGAACCTTTGCAATCGCCAGACCAAGAGGGATTTGCTGACCACCGCCACCAGATAGAAGGCTGAACTTACTCGGTTTTAGTCCATCCCTGAATTTCGCGCTGTTATTGTTGTTGTTGGCCGCCAGGTTCGCTTTCGTCTCCACTGCGCCATCTGGTGTTGTTTTCCCGGCGCTCAGCGACACCTGCCGTTCGGCGTTGCTCTTCGACGCGGATGTCTCCTTTGTCCCGGAAGTGGACTTTGCGCGTGCGTTGAGGTTGCGCTTCCTCGGTCGGTACTTGTAGTCGGGGTATTCCTGAACGTGTAGCTGCCTCAGTCTCTCTGCCTCTTCGACGAACGGCTGCCTCTCCTCGTCCGTTAACATCTTCCAGTACCTTCCGAGCCTCTTACTGATCTCGGCGTTGTGCATATCCGGTTGGATTTCTGAGATCTGGCGGCGTTGGATCTGCGACCAGACCATGAAGGCGTTCATTGGGCGCTTCACGTGGTTCGCTGACTTCTTACAGTTCGTGGCATCCGAATAGGGCGTCCGCGATTCTGGGCTGACTGTCTGCGATCCGAAGGCGACCGAGACGCGCCCCTCTACGACCGGCGGCGTCCCACATGCACCCGCGGCCAGGTCGAACACTTCCGGATCCGGGTCGGTCGCTCTAACGACCTGCGGCAGCATTCTACTTTCCTTCATCCGATTGGAATAAAATCTCTTTCTTCGACGCCTTCTTAGCGTCTACGCATCTAATCGCTGACGCTATGGAGCAGACGCTGATATACGCACGCCGCCGCCGCCGCGGCAGAAGGAAATAGGGAGAGAGAGAGAGAGGGAAGGAGGGAGGGAGGGGACGCCGAATAAAGGCATGGACCAATGGCAGGCTTGACTGGCCGACCAATCAGTGTTCGGGTCGTAGCCCCGCCTTTTATTGACCCTGTATTCCCTGGAAATGATTTTTCGGTCGTAATAACGATCGCACCTGCTGCTCTGCCAAGCGCCGTCTGTGCGTGGCCTGGCAGAGGGAGGCAGCGCAACGCAGGAACAGCCGACGAATCAACACGGGGCGCTGGCGGTGGTTGCCATGGAGCGATTTAAAACAGGTCATCGAAAGGAGAGATGTTCAATATGATCGTCACTGATGACGAAATGGTGAAACATTTTCCATGGTCATTGTCACCACTCCACCTCCTTTTCCCTTGCACACCCTCTCCATCCTCCTGACTGTCCGTTCGTCCGTCCGGCGGTCTGTCTGTCTGTTTGTCTATCCGTCCGTGCGTTCGTTTCTCTGTCGCTCCAAAACCTCCGCTACGTCAATTGTCGTTATGATTACTTGCGTCCATTCACCCCTCGACACTGACCACATCCACCATGATCATCACCAATACCGTCCTGACACATTTATTTTATTTTCATCCGTGTCTCAGTTCCTCTGAACTGCCTGTGACAACTAATCCCAGGTATCTGTCATCGCTGGCATTGACAGGAAATTCTTCGTTGGCTTTCACAATAGCAACAATATTTAAACAGCAATAGCAACGATTATTACAGTAACAATCACAAGCTGCAGAATTAACTATTTCTGTCATCGGAGATTTGAAATCCAAAAGAATAACAGCAACTTTGCATAAACTGTTTAAAAATATTAAAATAATAAGAATGCAGTTAATTTGTGCCTTTCTGTTGAGCGAACGGAACAACCTACAGACAGACGCATAAATCCCCACGTGACACATCCATCCAATCCATCCAGTTATCCATTTTTCCATCCATTCGTTCATTCACCCATCCATTCATTCATCCATTCATTCATTCATCCATCCATTAATTCATTCATCCACCCATTCATTCATCCACCCATCCATTTGTCCATCCTCCACCCATTCATTTATCCATACATCCATTTATCTACCAATCCATTCATTAGAAATAACCCATCCCTTTATCCATCTATCCACACATGCATCCACACATTCATTCATTCATCCACCAATCCATTCATCCATTCATCCATCCATCCATTTATCTATCCATCCATTCATCCATCCATACAACTACCCATTTATTCATCCATCCACCCATTCATTAATCGATCCATCCATTTATCCATTCATCCATCTGGCTTGCTGTTAGCGTTGGATTTTTAGGCAAGTTTGTACCAGATGATCCAGATCTTCGAATTTGTTACTGTATTTCACCATTTTACCAGTTAATTTTATTGTTTATAGTTTTTTCACATGTTTGCTTAGTCTTTTACGTGTTTTCTATTTCCTGCCATCGTGTATCATGAGTGTGTGATCAGTAAATCTTAGTTTAATCGTTTGATGACTCAGTTAATTCTAATTAGTTCTACATTTTACAGGTATACCGTCACCGTCTTGATGATCACAGTCTTTCCCTGTTATTATCCCAGTTGTTTGATCATGAATGCCAAACTAATGACCCGCAGAATAAGCTCATGTCCTCGTGTATTAAACCTGTTATCAACGTGTGGTCATTCTTCACATTCCTTACCAGTTATTACGGACCGTGGGGGCATTTTAATGAGACGCTGATTGAGTCCTGTAGGCCCAGTCAAGCGCAAGGGAAAGGCGGACCATGGGCGTTTATATTTTAGTTGACGAGTAATGCATTTGAGCTGTCGAAGCTGCTTCGGAATAAAAAAAATTTAAACTATTTTTGTCTTGTCAATGCTTGGTGCCGACTGACACGTCATGGCAGACATTGTGCATTGAAGCAGAGAACCAGCGTTGATCAGCGTCCATCTCAAACGTAGGTGAACTGCACAAATCCGAGCCACGTGACCTCTTCACCCGCACCTTCCATTGCTATGAAAGTCTCAGCGAGGAAAGGCCGGAAGTAATGTTTGTAGCTCGTCGATTGACAGATATAGAAACAGGTAGGCTTGCATGTCATTAATATGGGTATGACCGTATGAGCAAAAGAAAATACGATTAAGGAAAAGGCAAGAACGCTAAGAAGAACAAATACGAAGAAAACACTGCAGAGAGCAGTATATGGCATTAAGCGTTAGCGGCTTCATTTTTCTTAGCCTGGGCAGTGTGAGGGCGGGTGTCCAACCATTTCCCTCGTCGTCTTATCTTCCCACTGACGTTGTACAGTGTATACTCATCATAGCTGAACTCGCCATGGGTTGCGAGTGGGCCTGAAAATCGAAACACATTTTGCTCTTTCGTAGATACGAAGCTCTGACTCTTCGACTGACAGTTCATCACGCTGATCTCTCAGGCTATCGCGGACTTCGAAGTACGTAACCTCATATGTACTGATTTAAGGAAGTTCAAAATGGAATCTCACGTGCACACGTTCGATTGTTGCTTCGCTGTTCGAAAGCCTGGAGAAATCGCACAGAGAGGCAACAACCCAACTATAAGATTATCGTGTATTGCCCCAATTCCGTTGGCGTTCAACTACGTAGCCTATATACGTGTACATTGTGGCTTTATGATGAGCTGTCCTGATGGCCTGGCCTTCGATAAACGGTCACCCACCAGGGTGCTAAGCATGTTCGGAATGCTTGCCTCTACTCATTGCATACTCACGGAGTCCGCCTCTACTTTCTAATCCGATCTGCACGAATTCCAAGCACCATCGGTCACCCAATGTTATTTCATTTACATTACATCCAAGGCAAGAGACATTCCGCGAGAAGCGCCAGGCCAAATGAATCAGTCAGAGGCGACCGTGGGTGGCACGACAATCGATTCCGCCAGGGTCGGGCAAATTCTGTCGACGCTCATCATCAGAAAACGATGCATATTAGTACCAAAAGGTGACGCCACTCTACTGTGCATGTCATATAACGAAGACCGCACCTGTATTACGCAGTCGACTGATTTGCATTACCTGCCTCACAGACCCATACTCACCCACCACCCTCAGACCCCCTTATCCCAAAGCGCTGCAACGAGGCCATGGACACAGATCATCGATAGACTGGGTCCTTGATTAGCCATTCAACGGCTGTTACACGGCTCCTCTCTCATAAACTGAAATAGGAGGCAGAGACTCCAATTATTAATACACGCAGTCGACCGAGTCTCTTACGCTGAACGAAACGTAAATCAGAGATGACGATGAAATCTATCGATGGCTACGGATGGATCTCGATGTTAGTTGCGACGTAAATAGAACTGGAGACGTCGTAAACACCATACGTCATTAACAGATACGCTGCATATACGCCTATGTTTACGTATTAAAAGACTAATTATCTATTCATCATTATCTGCTGCAATTCTATCTTTCTTCTCTCCTCTTTTCCTCTCCTCTCTCCATCAAGCTCTTGCTCTCTCGGTCTCACTCTTCCCTCTCTCTCTCTCTCCTTCTCTCCCTCTCCCTCTCTTTCTCTCCTTCGCTTTCTCCCACTCTTGCTCTCTACCTGTCTGTATGTCTGTCTCTATCTCTGTTTCTCCTCCTCCCCTCTCTCGCTTTTGCTCTTTATCTCGCTTATCTCTCTCCATCCATCTGTCTGTTCATATCTCCCTCTCTGCACGTGTGCGTGTGTGCTTAAGACAGACATACATATAGGAAGAGATTATCTCTGTTTTCATATTATCGCAGTATATCGATGTTGTTGAAACACAGCTCTTGTTTGCAGTCGATGAAATGATAAAATGCCAAATACTTGTAATTGAGTATACGGCCTTCGTTGTCATTACGTCCTCGGATGGATAGAAGATCTATGAGGCGTGTGCCAGCTTTCTGCCTGTGGAGTTCTGCGGGTTCTTCGATTTAAGGCATCCTTGCGTTATTTTTCCAGTAGCTTTCATATTCTGCAACTATTATAGTTTGAACCAATAATAATAAACTTATAAGCTGATGAACCGAATTGTACATCGTATGGGTGTCAATTGTGTTGTAGGGTGGGCAGCACAATGAAGTCTTTGTGAATGTTTGACCGTTTCAACTTTCACATGCATCGAGTTATTGAAATACATGTCCAATATCATATGTCAAAAGCATCAGGACGGAAGACGTGGAAAAATCCAATATAACGAGTAAAGAGAGACAGGAAGAAAGAAAGATACAGACAGACAGACAGACAGACAGACATAGACAGACAGAAAGAGACAGACAGGTTGAGACAGGGACAGACAGACAGACAGACTAGTATCAGTGCTTCGTTCGAATGTTTTGTATGATTATATGTTGTCCAACTCCGACTCGGTCTCTTATTGTAGTGCGTGGGCTGCAGCGACAGATGTTGGTCGAGCCATAGATCTGAGTATAATAGAAGTCCATGGATAGGTGCCCCATCCAATGATCACTGATCCGATTGAAACAAACGCCATTCCCTCCCTCTCCAGAGGACGACGGAAAACGACGTCATCGATTCTCTTGCATCTGACCGATTTCAGACGCCATTAGACGACAATATGGTGACCTCTGGGAGCAAGACTCATATTGTGGTGCGCTGGCGCTTATGAGTGCAATGAGGTGCAACGATTCCCTGATTCTTTAAGACCCCCGCCTCCCGCCCATGCTTGCGGCAGTCTGTCTACCTGTCTGTGTCTGTCTCTTTCTTTCTCTCTTTCCGTCTGTGTTTCCCTCACAGCCAATGTCGATCGGTATTCCTGACAGTCCCTATGCCTCCAGCTTTCCCGCCACTCATGCCTGACCCCTCAGATTTCCCTGAAGCGCTTTAATCATCATTGCGGAGAGGCTGCGGCGATCGCCGTGGGTGGGATGAGGTCGTGACCCCGCTTGGTATTACAGGTGGCGTATTCGATGACGGGATTAATGATAAGATGAAGTTCCGTATATATTTGTAATTAAAATGGAGGGCGTGTTTCATCAGTTATCACTTTGTCTGTGTGTGTCTGTGTCTGTGTGTCTCTCTGTTTCTGTGTGTTCGTGTTTGTGTCCGTCTGTGTTTATCTGTCTGTGTGTCTGTGTGTCTGTGTTTGTGTGTATCTGTCTGCTTGTCTGTCTCTTTCTCTCTCATCGATTGGCATGCGATCTAGATGCCTGAACCTTGTTTACGATGAATAGCGTTGGAAGACTACACTTATCACACTTCACTTTCACGTCATGCTGCGTTACGATTTTCGCTGCTAAAATATAAAACGGGACGGGATTAATGATAAGATGAAGTTCCGTATATATTTGTAATTGCCGACAGCAGTAAAAGAAATAGTTTTCCATAATGTGTCAGGTCACAGATGTTCGAATTCAGGTTTAAAAGCAATTTTTTCGGGATTTGCTGGAGCAAAATCGTTTATAGCACACTCCATCGGCGGACCTGTTAAGCCCAATTATCAGCATCACAGTTATTATTATTATTATTTTCGTTATTATCGTTATTATTATTATTATCAGTGCATTTTCCTAGGGAGAAAGATGCCGGAACGCATGGGAAAAGGTGCCGAAAAGCACCCGTAGACCCTATTGTCGATAGAAATGACGCTAAAATTAGCTACCAAATAGAATAAATTTGATAGGACACAATTATCATAATCATACTTGTTCGTTATAAAATGTAAAAAAATTGAATTGTAAAATTTTATTTCAAATTCCAGAGTTTTTGCACAATTACCATTTTTATTATTTATTAATTTTAAAAAAATGTGCCAGAACGCCGTTTCTGCGCGTTGCTCCAGAAAAAAGGACTGATTTATTATTATTGTTATTATTATTATATTTTCACGGATAATAATAATAATTATTATTATCATTATTATTATTAGACTATTATTATTATTACTATTATTACTAATACTATTACAATTATTATTATTATTATTGCAGCAGTTTTATATAGCAGTTTTATATTATTATTATTATGCTGTTATTATAACTCGTGTTTTTTATTATTAGCCTAGTATTTATTTTTACGACCGAAGTATACACGATCCCTCATAATCGTCATATTAAGTATTATTAACTATTATTATTATTATTATTATTATTATTATTATTATTATTATTATTATTACGATTTTTTCGTTGCATTACCTTAGATCACGTTTAGTGCCAAATCGTTTGCTGAGCACAGATCCGAGCGAACGCAGGCGCCTGACGCAGGTCACGCATGAGATCCTATACGAGTCACTCACTCGATGTATACAGTTCCCGTCCCTTGTGATTATCTAGTTTCAGCTGCACTCAGTTCATTGCGTTCATATCTATAACAACTGCACTCAATCGATACAGACGAGACAGACAGAGACAAATACAGACGCACACAGACAGACTCACGCATACAAGCACGCGATCTGATCGCCTATGCGCCATTCGAGAAACACGGATAATTCGCAATACGTGCAGTACGAATTAATGTACAATCTAGGCTTTGAGATGCTAACCCTCCATAGCGCTTGCTGTAAGGACCACTCAATATAAATGCACCGTCTTTCATCTCGTGTAACTGTCTCTTTTCAACGTCCCGCTCTCGTTCCCGAGATCGCAGTTACAACGAAGGCCGAATGCATCTAATAATTCCCCGAAATTTACATGGCGCAACCATGTGCTAATTCGCAAAAATGACACAGAATGCACCGAATGAACTCGCAGTTAATCATACAGATGTGTGTAGAGAGATTCTGATTAGAAAGTCCTCTCGAATACGCTTTGTTTACTGTTGGAACCAAACGGCAAACATGCGTGAAGGCTTATCTATGTATGCCACCGACGTATTCTCTATTCTGTTCAGACTAAGGTCCTTACATTTCGACTCGCTTTCACTTACCTAAGTGCTTGCTAACCCTCTCGGCATCTCTTTTTGTAAATAAGTAGCGAACTGACCACATTATGTTATACATTCTAAAATGTTTTCGGCGCTATAGAAGCTATAGAAGCGATCAGTGATTTACAGTAGCCGCATTGGTTTTAGACCATTATATACATATATAGGTTATGTAAAGAAAAAATGGCTGAGATAGGGATTTGTGTGATCTGTTGGTCATTATGACAATGTGCATGGTGTCTTCCACAGGAACTAAGCAATGTCATCAACACTTGAAAACAGATTGATTTCGACAGAATCTCCTTCCTTTTCTATCTTCCATCTGTAGCTGTCATTATTGGATTTCCCTATGAGAATTATGTATCGGACAGATATAGACCTATAGTATTAGGCCTACTCTGACGAATCTGTGTGACTTAAGGTTTGTGGTGTAGGCTATATTTTTTTCATTGCCATCGATGTTGTTGTTATTTTGCACAAGGTATAAAATAATCCCTCAGATTCTTATAGATACCTTCCGAAGAGTAAGAACGACTTTTGTTCCTCGTCCCCATCGAGTTGTTATTAATTTATTATTATTATTATGATTGTTGTTATTATTATTATTATTATCATTATTACTTTTAAGATTTACTTAGAGATTACTAATATTATGCTAAAACCGTTGTCCGGATAGTAGTCAGGCCTCGTCTTCTGGGGTGAGGGAAAGGTGCCCTGGAAGGCCACAAGATTATTATTATTATTATTACTATCATTATTATTGTTGTTGTTGTTTTTGTTGTTACTATTATTATTAATATTATTATTATTGTTACTATTATTATTTATACTATTATTATTATTATTTTATTATTATCATTATTATCTGTTGGATGTGAGCGCAGGGTTCGATACCATTGACCACGACATCTACTTTGGCATTCCCTATAGCACCTCTTGTGGAATCAATTAGTCGCCATTGAACTGGCAACGCTTCTTTCTGACTCGGTCTCTGTGTCAGTGGATGCGCGTAGACGCCGTAGATGAACTGCAGGTGTTTGGCAGTCTTGCCCATAGCACAGTTATTTATTTGGCCGTATAGACTCACGCGCTGGACGTGTTGCGGGGAAGACTATCTTAGGCTTCTGGGGAAGTCCATTTGAAGTGTGCATATATACGATATATGGTCGATGTGTAGGCAAAATAAATTCAGTTGAAGTGTAATACTTGAAGGTCTCACGTGTTTTAAAGGAAAGAAGCAATATTTTAAACCTTAAAATGATGTCAATACCATGTTAACAGCCATGTACTATAGCCAATGAGACAAAATGATCAGGATCGCCGACAGAAATTCCGTGCCCTTATATAGGCAAATGAATTCTGGGCCCTAGTTGTGAGCTGATACTGGCCTCTAATATAGACGGAATGGGGTGTTCTGTTGCAATAAATGATGGTAAATACGGTAATATTCAGATGCCTCAAGTTTAAACTGATTGTATTGTTAAGTGTCAATTATGTCATATTTACAAAGGCATTAATAAGAATCTTTGTATAACTAGCGTAATATATTTTACAAGTTGATTGCGGACCCGATCCGGACCCATAAAATTCGGCGGGCCCCTGGGCATTTGCCTGCCTTCCCTTCTCGGCCAGCCTGAAAATGCTCGCCCATGTCAGAACGCGTTTAACCGACAACGCTGCGCTGGCTCTCTGTCGAGGAACGATTTCCAATTCAAGGTCCCTCTACTTTGACGATCAGCGATGCTCGGCGCTTCGTCGGCGTACATCAAAGAGTCTTATGATCCAGTCGTGACTCATGAGGAGTCAGGCTGGTCGCCAATCACCGCGCTCTGCTGCACGTCTTCGGGCAATTACAGGTTCATCGCTTCCAAATAACGATGCTATAGTTCAATGGGTTTTCTCGTGCTTTGCATCTTCCTACAAATATACATTATAATATGCTGTCTCAACTCATTCATCTCAAAACACAGTTTCTAGTCACCTTGTGTATATATTTTGTGAGAATGATTGAAAGCACCTGTCAGATCGTTTGTTCATCACATTGTCATTGTCTAATAATTATTATCATGTACATGTTATTACGACTTGAACTAAAATTTAATTTGTCATTGTTGCTACTACAACCGATACAACCTCTGCCACTGTTTACCACAATAACAACGACTGCTACTGCAATCATAATGATCATCATTACAATGATGACATGATGATGACGACGACGATGATGATCATGATTATGGCGATAATAATTATAGTGAAAATAATAATAATTATATAATAATATTGATTTTAAATAATAACAATAATAATGATAATAATAATAATAACAATAGCTACAATATTAGGCCTATCAATAACAAAAAATAATAACAAAAATAATAACAATAGTAAAGACAATTACAATAATTAGAATAACAATATAGATGACAATAATGACAATAATATAGATAATGACAACGATAATAACAAATTTCAACAGTGCCGGGTTTTAGTATATTATACTGTTGCATGTTTGACAGTCACGTGTCGCGGACACAGATTTCATGTAAGCCTGCTGCTCTAGGGGCCATCCACATATTACGTACTCATCGAGGGGAAGGGTTTACCAATTTCGGCGATTTTGCGTACGGGTGCGTACGCGGGGGGCGAGAGGTCCCGAAAATAAGTACGCAGTATACGCACGTAAATATGACTGTCTAATTATGACGTCCACAATTATACGGAACATTAAAATCAGAACTGTAAATCGAATCTTAGACTATATTCCTGCTTCGTCAATTTTATGTGGCATTAAAACATTTCAAAATACAAGTGTTGTTAGCGTTTTATTTCTTCATAGCAGTTAAAAAATTTAGGCTGTTAAATATGTTGCTTAACAAAGATAAATAGCCTATGGTAAAATCAGTGTCTTATAAATGTCTTTAGCTATTTAACCTTTGCAATGGGGGAGAGATAGAGCTCAGATGTATACGCATGGTGAGGGGTTCCACGAAATGTTCGCAGTGCAACAGGGGAGGGGGTCCGAAAATCCGATTTTTGCGTACGTAATATATATATGCCAATGATGATAGGATCTATGATGAGGAGATCGATGATTATTATTATTATTGTACAATCATCATCATCATCATCATCATCATCATCATCATCATCATCATCATCATCATCATCGCCCCAGAGATTAAGTATCGCAAGTTTATCATGAAATAATTACACGTTAAGTGTCATTGGCGATCAGAATTTACTACGACGCTAATGACGACGATAACGTTAGCGTCACTGCAACCATGACGTTGCTGCCATGGCAACATGACAGCCTGTTATAGCATTAAGTCATGTTGTCATGCCAATAAATATTGGGGCGCGTCGTGTCAACAGCTGTCACCTTTTATGGGGCCAATATTGATTAAGACATTTAGTTGAGACGATATAATATTAGCATAAATTCTCAATTATTGTGTGACACGATCTTGGAACTCTGAAAGATAGTGATAGCAACTTATCTCAAAGCACTCACTGATAGAAACAACATGTATGCAAAACATCAAGCACGTGCATAATCGTTTACGAATAAAATTATCATTCAATTTTCAATCAAATGTTCCGGTTCATTGGTTTGGAATACGCTTCCACAGGACCTCATTCTAATTCCAACTCATAGTCTCTTTGGGGTTAAGATGAAACGCTAACTACTTTACGTGACAGTACATAATAAGGGCGTTTAGTGCATGGTTCAGAAGACGTACAATTTTGCATAACACATAACAAGTTCCGTGTTAAAGTCGCTGCAAATGAACCTGGAACTCTTAATAGCCCATTTCCCCAGCACTCTTAAAAGCCGTGACATTGTCCACTGCCATCCGCACCATTACACGGGTTTATAACTCTTGCACTGAAGAATTTCTGCTCTAATGTTCCTCTCGGCTTCTTTTAAATAATTTATACCTGTGTCCCAGAGTTGCTTTGTTTGGTGCAAATGCAAAGAACCTTTCCCACTGATGGCCACTGTTGTAATTCCTGTCCAGTGACCATCTTGTAAGCCTTGATTAGATCTCATCTGCTCCTCCTTCTATCCAATGTTGATAGTCCACCTCTGTTCAACCTTTATTCATGTAGCTCATATTCTTGAAGCAAAAATTGTTTATTAGCTTCTTTAAACTTTCTCCAGTTTTTTTCTCCAGCCTTTTATCGCAGTACCGTATCTGTACAGTTCAACTTGTACAGTACTCCTTAGAATGTAGAGCAAAGCGCCCAAAACCGATCTCTGGGGTACGCCAAAAGTGCATAGCAGAGAGCCAGCAGAACCAAGAGGAGACAGTAATATCACATTCAGTGCGATGTGCGAGGAAAGAGCGAAGCCATTACAAGGATTTACCAGCCAGTCAAAAGGAAACAGAGAGGCGCTGACGGAGGATATTAACGATGCATTAAAAGAAGCATGGGTAATAATCCAGTGGCGTCGCTAGGATAATAAGTCAGAGGAGGCAGATTGAATATGATATGGGGTAGGATGGGGTTACTGTGTCTCCTCCCTAACCCCATGATTTCTTGTAAATAACAAAGCCACAATAATCATTTGTTTGTGAAGATGTCTTCATTATCATGTAAAAGTGGCGCAATTTAAGGCGGGAAATCACCGGCTAAATCAGAGATATACAGTAGGCTAATGCAAATTTATGCAACGAATATCACGAAACTTCTGCCACCGTTGAATGACTACAGCATGCTAACTGTCAGCAATCTTTGCTGCAGTGTAATGCTTTTGCAGGGAGGCTCAGGTTGTTTTTCAACGGATATATATTTTAAATAATAAAATTAAAAAACTCAGAGGAGGTTGGCGCCTCTGCTCTTCAATGGTAGCGACGCCACTGCATCGGTCCATATGAATATGAATATTCGTCTTGAGGTAACGTCGACAATTGTTGCTACCAGGCATTACCAGCGGAAACAATGCGGATCTTTCCGTCAGTTGTCTTCTGGTTTCTCGTCTAACTCACATATTAACTTTGACCTGTGAACCCGCACACCATTCTCCATTCACCGTCTACTTCCATCAAATCACTGTATTGTCATCCTTGACACTTAGTATTTTATAGACAGGCGTCTTTCAGCTGCATGTACAATCGTGAGTAATGAGTATGGTTCTTCAACTTATAAGTAAGTCCAGTGTCGACGACCCTGACGGTCATTAGGTGATGTCGTCGACTGCTAAATACCCCATGTACTCTTATAGGCTTCCGGCTGGACCAGACAGCGCATGCCATCTTCATTTACCTCAATCACTGAGCGTCCAGAATAGATATTCGACCCCCTCTGCTGCTGATGTCTTAACGCCATCTGCCGATCCGTCACCGTCCCCCGGCGATCGACAAAGATGGAACCCGATTACATACCGTTATAACCGTAGTTGTGACGTCATCGGCAGGTGCTTCGTGGGCCCTGTCACCCGTCGTGCTCCTCGTGTGTGGACGACTCCTCCCAGTCCCAAGGCAGGTGGTTCCCATCGGCTGACACGGCCGACCGACGCACGGTTCACGTGCCATTGTTCCGAGAAAAAGATCTCGAGCGAACGAGATCTCGAGGACTTGTCTCGTGTCAGCAGAGAGATTAGCCGCGCTACGATAAATCACATTAGCTGGAGCAGCGCCTTAGACGGAGGCGGCGACTCTCCACTGCGTCCGCGCAGTCGGGTCATTATCGACCCCGTCGACACCTGGCGACCGATTGGCGAAACAATGGAACATTCGCGTGAGAATATTCGCCCGCCCAAATTCCCATGAAGCGGCTGAGATACTGCCGAGCACCGAAGGTGGAAGACGACCGTGGAGCACGCCGAGCAGCTGACTACTCCACTCTGTTTGCCGATCCGGTTGATCTAATTAGCACGGCGAAAGGCTTAGGGGTCAACTAGTCTATTTCCTGATGTTCAGTGTTAATTCCTTCGAAGCCGTGGCAACCAACTTCACAGAAATCGAGGAAATGAAAATTTTCATAAAGGAAGCAAAATAGTACGAAAATACAATCAGGCGTAAAATGTCATACACGAATATCAAGTGAAGATATTTCAATTTTCTGCATTCATCTGATATCCAATCCGAAATTATATAGCGCCTCTTAAGATAGACTGGTCAGAGGGACTCTCGACCTTACGTTATAAAACCAGGATTGAACAAAATGACTTATATATACGAGCATTAACGGAATGTTGGCGCAAATAGACGAAGGTGTTCATGTCGTAAGATGGCGCAGGAAACTAATCGAGAGACCACCGAGCATAACGAAGTTATACGAATCCTCTGCTGTGATTCAGAGCGAATATATATATACGACGAAGAGAGGAAGAGTTTAAGACACACGATAACACAAAACGTATACAAGCTTAACGCATCAACTGTAACTTCTTAAACTCCATATGTGTATGCATCAGTAACCATGCAATGCAATTCCTGCTGTATACACGAAGCAGAAGCGATTCTCAAATCTAGGTTTACCTTTAGGTTTTGTTATAATTAATTTTGTTATAGTAAAGTGATCGCTCATTCATCAAACTCTTCTCTATTTAATCATCATATAGATATCTATATAGGCATGGTTATAAATTGTTGGAGGCTTGGGTCGGTTAATTGGTGCGACGCTAAGGAAGAGGATCGTCTTCTCTGATATGTTGCATAACCTTAGAATCAGTTGAAATTCCACGAAAACCAACAAGGCTTCGATCCACGAAGCCACGAAGACCAACGAGAGATAGGAACAGAACATTAATGCTGATTCTCAAACTCACAAAGGCACTGAAAACTATATATAATTCCAATATATATATATTTATCTATATATAAATTATATATATAATCGTTTATCATTTACGGGCTTTGAACTGTTGATGTTTGAAAAGACACTTGGTGCGATACTTGAGGTCATGGTTTATGTATCTATGATTTTCGACGGCTCGTATATCTCCACACATGCGGTGCCAGCGATGGTGGTCGGCTATCTCTTGCACTCCATCCCATCCCATCGCCTCAGCAGCCGCTCTATACATCCTCCGCATCACCGTCGCCAGTCACTTTTATCCGACCGGCTTCAAACGCCGACCGAACTATCCAACAAGAGGCAAGTGACGCGCCTCTCGACGTTATCGTTGCCATAGCAACGATTGTCTGCGCGACGTCATCGATAAGATTGATAGGTGCAACAACGCTTTGCTCTCAGCGCCTGCAGTATCGCTCTCTCGCAAAGTCATGCGCTCCTGTGGATGGTTTATCAGCGGCGCTTCACCATAGATGTCGCCAGCCTTTCATTCGGGAATTTATTCGATATTGGCTTTCTATTTGTCGGTTGCATTCATCTGGGACTTGGTGCCAGCATCTACGCAACCTCAGAACCATGATTACAGCGTCGACAAAGAACAGCGATGCTGGCGACTTCCTTCTTGGCGAGCAAACGATTCCTTGTGTTGCATCGAAGTTGCATCGATGTCCGTCATTTTATTATATTAAAGTCCTGGAATTTAGCAGCTGAAGCTCTGGTAGTAGTGGTGGTGGAAGCATTACGTAGTACTATATAGGTTATTATTAGTGACAGTTTAGTACCATGGCACTGCTATTAATAATATTGTAACTTCGTCTTTATCGGCATACAAATGGTCAAAATCATTACATAGTCGTAACGTTACGATTTCATGTTTCTGTCATCCGGTTGTCAATCGGTAACGTTGCTATGGAAAGGTTACAACGCGTCTTCGTGGGTAACGCTCGCAGCGCTTGCTCTCTCTCTCGTCTCCATCACAAAGACAATTTCTGCTATTATTATTTGTTGGAGAGATAATTATGGAATTAATGCGGAAATGACGCTAAGTGACTCACTTAATTTGACGTGTGTCCTTTTCCTAAATATACGCTGGTTTCCTAGCTGTCTGTATCATACACTATAGGAAGTAAGTATACGATTCAAGTTGCTTGTGATGACTGCATGACTCTTGCGCTGCTCTTAGGTTGATCATTTGCGTTGCATGGCAACGACCTATTAGACGTGCACGCATCCTATCATCTCTCTCTCTCTCTCTCTCCCTCTCTCTCTCTCTCTCTCTCTCTCTCTCTCTCTCTCTCTCTCTCTCTCTCTCTCTCTCTCTCTCTCTCTCTCTCTCTCTCTCTCTCTCTCTCTCTGCCTTCGTATATGTCGCCTTCGATAAATATTTAACGATGGTCAACAGATGACGCCAGGATTCCCGCGTCGGCTTAATTAGAAGCTTCGGTTCGCGGGGTCGTGCGCGCTGACCCCGAGGACGCGACCTGCCAATCATCTCCGAATCGGGCAGGTGGCTTCCATTTCCATCTAATCTGCTGGTGCATCGCTACCGAAAGACGACGCAAATCCCGCTGGAGAAAGGGAAAACGATTCACGTTCGGATGACGACAGCAATTGATATAGCGCCATAATTGAATTAATATAACGAACGTGACAGATCTGCACAGCGAGTGAATCATGATGAGCTGCGGAGTGGATGGAACTTAGTGGGTTTGTTGCATGAATTTATATCTGGATGCTATCGACATAGTGCACCCAGTTTCGAAGATTTTGTTCATAGTCAGAAAGGGAGAATTCAATTACCGAAATAGGTCTATTGTACATATGTCATTTGACTGTTCATAGATCTGTAGCATCTTTACTCTTGCGAGGTTCATTCTAACTGAAACCGACGCAATTGCAAATAAAGAAATCGCCTTTCAAATGTGAGCCTTTTAGTCTAAGCTCGGCATATAATAATTAAGTGAGACATTTAAATTGTCAATTTAGAACAGCCAAACTAGACAATTTCTGAACATACATGTAGGATTAATTCGACTCAGTTTGCAGACCGAGTTTATATTTGACAAAATATACAATTTGTGTTCACCAGTGTACGTCAGTGCTGTCTTTAAGCCGAAGGCAGAGCTACTTAACTCAAAAGCAAGGACTGAAATCTATTGAAACCTATTAATTGAATTACTTGAAGTTAATTGAACTTTGAACAAGTGTAATTCGTAATGGAAAGTGGATTTTCCATGAACATCGTCATGTGATAAGCTAACACAAGTAACACAGAACACAAGTAGGCCAGAGACTTTGTCTTGTACTTGATTTTGACACAAATTGCAAAAATATAGCGAGCTCGGGGTGTCTCTTCAGATCAGCCCGCACTGCCCCGCAGGCCATATGCATCTTGCAGAAAAGATGAATGTGCATTCCGAACTACAAGTTTGCGCTCAGTTCAGAAAACGAAGACTAGAGCATATACAATATTATAGTGGGCAAGTAAGTAAGTAAGTAAGGTAGGCAATTCTCATTCAACAACTAGTTAGTTAATAGACTGATTGGTTAAGTAATCATGTCAACAATCGTTCGCATAGGCCTATAATCTGACAATTGCAAAATCATACGTTGAATAAACGCTTACAATAATATTGTCACTATAGTATTATTGCCATAGCTAATGCCGCAGCGGAGGAGCAGAAGCAGCAGCAGCAGCAGCTGTTTGGCGTCGATGTGTCTGCTGTCGTCCTCTCCAACTGCTGTTCACAGTTTGTCTACTTTGACGACGCGGATGAGATGAGGAAACAGAACAGAACAGAACGGAACGGAACAGTACAGAACAGAACAGTCTGAACATAACAGAACACGTTGTTGTTGCAATGAGTGAAGAAGAGACAAATAGAGGAAGATATATAGTGGAGCAGTTTCTTATGTCTTAAGTTTGAGACTACACTTTTGACAACCCATTTAATTTGACGCAGCGCTCGTGAAATATGCTAGCGCTCTGCGCTTGGCTATCGAATGGCGCTTTAGATGTTTGGAGATTAAGATTACGATTACGTCCTGAAGCAGCCATGACTCACGAGTATGAAGCTTTAGCGACTTCATTTTCTGAACTTTCGCGTTTCAAGGCAGCCACGGGTGACCTCCAATCCTCTCCCTCTCCACCGTCTCACCCTCCCACCGACAGTGTACTCATTGTAGATGAGTTAGCTATGCATGGTACAGATGGAACGAAATCTCGAACAAGATATCTCATGGCAGAGGCGGCAATCTCGTTTGACAGGTGGGGGTCACCCAATGAGAGGGGTAGGAAATATGGGGAACACACGTGTAACTTGTCTTCTCTCTGTAAAAGGTGAAGGGGACATGACCCCCTCGACCCTCCATGGGATCGCCGCCTCTGTCTCATGGCCTGCAGGCGTGGATTGTACCCCAGAATAACAATGAAGCACGCCAACCACTACGCAACCGAGTGATCTCCTGTTCAAAACTTAGCGCTGACAATCTTCTTCCTTCTTCTCTGCTCCACTTCGAACGTTTCAGACACAGTGACTATCGACAGATGTCTCTATCTCGCAGTTGTTCTGCAGTTAACTAATTTCATATCGCTTCTTCCATTAATATAGCCAACCAGCTTATTAGGACATGCATGCGGTGACTCTGCAGACATTACCTTCCCAGCATGCATTCCCTCGATCTATTTCCGGTTATTTCGTCATTTTCTTACGCTTATTCCGCCTCTTTTGGGCGTCCGACGACTTTCCCCGAATTTCAAATTCATGTCTCCGATAACCGGAAGAAGCACGAAGACCGATAATTACACATCCAACGCCAAAACCCGACGCTAGACGGCGCCGGCGACGCGGAGAACACGCTTCCGGTAGAGTTCAAAAGGTCATTTTCACGAGATTTTGCGTTATTATCGCTCGCTCACTCGTCAATCTTATACGACTAAAGCTAGATGACACCGAGTTGAGTAAGAATGGACTTCATCTACAGGCACGATTTAACGTTAGCACTCATTGGGCCAATGTTGAGACGAATGTGCCTGACGTTGAATCTTTCCACATCCGGTGCAACTGTCACTTCACGACACGCGCATCGCTATGAATCCGCCATCTTGATTAAAAGCCTCGGCCCACTTCCGGTGCGCAGACTTCCTGTCTCCGCGCTCGGTCTGGCTTATGGTCGACGTCGCTGTTCGTCGTGGGTCTCTGGGGAGGTGTCCCTGCCCTCCGTCGCTCCTCGCAGTCGACTGACCCTACCCACCCTCCCCCCATTCCCTGCTCCAGCCTCAAGGCGTCGTCGGCAGAGAAGAATTATCGACCGACAAAGATACGGCTATCAGCGGCGCCCCGATGCATCTGTGAACGAGGCTGATGCTGAAGCAATCGCTTCGGCTGCTCCTATAGTGAGGCTGGTGCTGATGCTGGTGCTGATGATGGTGAAGACGAAGAGAGGTGAACGTCGACGTCGCAAGGGAATATTAATCTGAAACGCAAGAAGACATTTGGGCGACGCTTCGTAATTAGTTTAACCGTCAGTCGACCAATGTCCCATCTCTTCACCCGACGATGCATCAGCCATTCGTCCGCTCGCTCGTCCATCCACCCACTCAACCTCTTCCTCCTTTCCACCCGCTCTCTTCCTCCTCGTCCTCTTCTTCTTCCTCCTCTTCTTCTGTTTCCTCCTCCTCCTCCTTCTACACTTTCTCCTCATGCTCCTAAATTTATTTGTACACTTCTGCGCCTTCTATAAGGCTAAAACTCGTCATACTTCGAAGTACTGAATGCGTTTTTGAGTAGTTCCTCTATAACCCAACGGAATCGTCATTCTGGAGTTGGGACCAATACGTTGGCCTTGGATTTAGATTTCCGAGCGAACTTTAATATGCCATGCGCATGATCAGCGCATCATTATAAATGCGATTAAACTGCAGCCCGTGTTTTGTTGGTAGTTTGCCTATAACTCGTCTATGACGCGCTTGTAACTCGCTTCCCAGATGCCATCATCAAGGGTTTCGTAAACGGTTTTGGTTATCATCAATATTGGTAATCACATTCTCTAAATTTCTAAAGCATTGCTCTTAAAGCTAAACGCCGAGCACCAGCTTATTCACAAGCGCTGGTTGGTGTCAGAAACAAAGTGGAGATCCAAGCCCGGTTGCCAGAAGATCGCAGAGAGATGGAGCAGAGGACAGAGCAGAGCTGCTATGGTGGATTAGGCCATGACCATGACAGACTGGCAGATTGCCAGGTGGAGAACAGACTAGAACGTCTAGAAGTCAATTGATTTGGATAGAAATTCTAGAAGTTTAGTTTCGAGTGGAAAGCCTGAGAGATGATAGGCCTAGACAGAGAAGTGTGATGTAAATGCTTGCAAGTGGAGGTTCTAGGAGTTTGCGACGATTCTGGTAAAGGCACAATAGTAAGTGACGAATTACTGCCGTACCGATAATTAGGGATATTACGGAGTGCAGAGCCATGCAGTGGGGGGAGAGGAGAGGAGAGGAGAGGAGAGGAGAGGAGAGGAGAGGAGAGGAGAGGAGAGGAGAGGAGAGGAGAGGAGAGGAGAGGAGAGGAGAGGAGAGGAGAGGAGAGGAGAGGAGAGGAGAGGAGAGGAGAGGAGAGGAGAGGAGAGGAGAGGAGAGGAGAGGAGAGGAGAGGAGAGGAGAGGAGAGGAGAGGAGAGGAGAGGAGAGGAGAGGAGAGGAGAGGAGAGGAGAGGAGAGGAGAGGAGAGGAGAGGAGAGGAGAGGAGAGGAGAGGTTGTGACAAAACTCAAAGGAAAATTAAAAATAAAAACCAAATAAAACCACAGAAAAAAACATCTTTTGACTCTAAAATCCTAATAAATCTTGGTTTTTGCACCTCTGGCATAGGCCTAGAGGCCTACTGTTATTATAACTTCCGTACAACAATGGACTAAATGGTTTAAATTATGAAGTAGCAGCGTTTAGGCTAAAGGAGGTAGTCAGAATAGCAGGCCCATTGGATAGATATTATATATTTGTTTATTTAGAAATACCACAATCGGACAATAACGCAGAAATGCTTACATTAGTGATAGTGAACAATAATAGGTCTAGGTGCTAGAATTGATAGCAAACTAATAAAAGTCTTTGTATGATGATTTTGGAAGAAATTGAAAATCGTCTTTGATGTCTTAGCAAATTTTTGCATAAATTTATAGGCCTAGTTGTATAGATTATGCTAAGCCTACTTCGTAGGGGCCCTAACGGTTTTGCATCTTTCTTATTTGAATAATTTTTCACATTTATGCGTTAAAGATCATCAGTATATAAAGGCTAGAAAAAATCCTTTATTGAACGTATATCATCCTTGTTATGGATGCGTCGTTAAATAAATTTATATCAGTCAGTCAGCCTTTATTGAACACCCGAATTAGAACTTTTAGCTGAAAAACAAAGTTGTCAGAAGACGTCCATAAACTCACTCTTATTATATTATTAAAGTGAAAAAGTCGTATTTTCGTTGTGATCTGCTGCTGTAAATTGAACAGACGCGTTTACTAATTGCAGCAGAGAACCAGACGCAAAATTGACCAATTTCTTCTCAATGATTGGCTAGTTTGAAATATAACATATGAATATTCATTATACAGAGAACATTGCATGCTGCATATTCATTATACGCGGGAACGACATAAAGCATTATAACTGTGAACGACGGGTTTTAGCGCGTGAATTTAGTGACATTTAGCGTTGCATTTATTCGATTTTTAAATAGTGCAGTTTAGGATTTGTGGTTGACCAGTTAAAGTTTTATATTTTTGCAATCTGAAAGCAAGAACGCGAAATGGAGAACGTTGAAACTCTTGAGAGCAGAATAGAGAGTCTAACGAAAAACGTGAATTCCGATGAGGTGCGACGCTTCGTAACTTCTATTAATCCTTTTTGATTTCGACATTTTTAGGCTCACAGTTTGTCAAAAGATTTTTTTCGGTTATATATATCCTGTAGGAACTTGAGCTATAAAATCTTTTACGTCACTTGTTATAATTAGATTATTTAATTAAAGATGGAAGAATAATCGAGATTTTATAATTGTTGATAGAGTCATGACGAGAGGAATCTAGAAATAGTAAGCTAAGCCTTTCCAGTAAGCGCAATTCGGCGAAAGTGCTGTATCAGGTTGGGCAAGTTTTCGGGTGTCCTACGGTTTCTTTTGACATGCTGCGCAGTCCTGTCTTCTAATGACGACACTGACCCTAACCGACCCTGCGACGCTTAAACCTAATACGACCTTCATGATGCCCTGTATTACGTATATTGCGGACGAAAGTGCAACATGCTATGCATATTGTCCGCAATCTGTGGTGCTTCTGTGATGAAAGATTCTGCCGCATGCAGAATTTACTACTGCGACAGAAGTTCTTAGACATTTTCTTATATCGCGTTGGTTCTATGGCCGAATATTCAGCCACGCTAGTAACACAAAGCATAAAGAAATTACTTCTGTCGCCAAATCTTTTCACATTTATCTAATGACGAGGCTAACCCTGACCATAACCAACCCTCCCGATGCTAATTAATTGGAAGTTTGGTATTTTTAACAGCACTTGCCTTCGATGAATGTTGCACAAAGGCGTTCAGCTAGGGAGTTATGAAACATTAAGCTGCAGAAGTAAAATTTTTGTTCTTAATTACAGCTGGATATTCTGCTACAAAATGTTTATCCTTTCATATGACAACTCAAACTGACCTAAATGCCCAACAAGACACCATTTTATAGAAAATCATGAATATTTGACTGTTTTAAAAGCAGTTAAGTTGTTTCAAGCATGCAGTTTTGCATGCCCTATCAAAGGCTTACATCAAAGTCTGGTTTGCTCGTGAATGAAGGTTTTTTGCCGCAGAAGCGTTGCTAGTGTGGCATGCATTGGATTTACCCAATTGCAATATTGCAAAAACAGAACTTGAGCTGCATGAACCAAATCCTTTAGTTCTGCTTTTGCTTCAACATTGGTGTATTTTCATATATGTTTTGTAGGTGTTGGAGTTGGACTGCAGTGGCAGCTCTGCTTCCAATCTGTCTGGTCTGTTAGACCAATTTACAAATCTTCAGGTTCTTGACCTCACTGGCGTTGGCCTTGAATCGCTGAAGGGATTTCCAAGTCTACCGAATCTTTGTGAGGTATAATCGATTTAGTATTTCTTTCGATACACACCTTCCTCAGCCGATTGTCATTGACTGAAGAGCACAACCTATTTAAATAACCTTGCGCCATTGAGAGTAGTTTTATTGTCATTCCTCGTTCAACTGGTACTTGACATTTTTGTCTGCAGCGGGTAGTGCAGTTTACATTGCTGGGAGTCCAGTATTTAGTGTTGTCATTGTCCTAAATGTAGCTGATCAATTTTTAATGGTTCTGGGCTGCACAATGACATGTGGTCATGGGCATCAACAGGAATTTTTGTAGAGGGTGCAAAGCTTTAATTGTTGGCACTAGGACTAGCAAAGGTGCCACAAGCATATGATCTTATTACCTTCTGCGATCGCTTAGGATTAGGAAGTCTGATGTGGTTCACAACAGCTAACCAGCACCAGGAAGTTTTTAAAAATTTCTATTTTGTTAAAATATAAAACCTTTGAAATGAGTGTGTTGAGAAAGAGGAAACTCTCTCGAGTTCAAATTTTGCAATGCAGGCTGGACAAGGAAATATTTCTTCACCATTTAAAAAATTAAAGCTGGGTGTTTATTATGTCAAGATAATGTGGCCATGTTCAAAAAGCTGCTATTTTCAAACCAAGCGCAACAGTTTTGGAAACACACTCAATGAAGATGACTTACAGGAAAAAGCTGATGACTTGTTAGATGTAAAAAATAAATTGTTTTTGTGAAGCACTTCAGTTGGTACTGCCACAACTGCCGATTTTGTGGTGACACGCATAATCATTTTAGAAAGCAGGACATTTTTAGATGGGACAGTTTTCCAAAAAAAATAAGGAAGACTTTTGCAGATTTGAATCACTTTGCTCTTGGTTATTACATCATTCACATTTGATTTTTTGTTTGTAGCTGGACTTGAGTGAAAACAAAATTTCAGGTGGACTTGAGCTATTAGAAGGTTGCCAAAAACTGTTTGTCCTCGGTCTACGTGGCAATCTGATTGAAAACTTGGACACAATTAAGCCCTTGGTAAGAAGACTAACAATAATTCTTATAAGGTTGCTAGTTAAAATTCTGTTAGAAAGATTGTTTGGTACTAAGTCTTCAATAAACATTTCTGCATGTTCAAATTTGTGTCAGCTATTTCTTACTTGTGTTAATATTTTTACTTTAGATTAGGGCATAACTGAGTAAACAATTTCCACCTAGTAGGTGGATGCACTATTTGTACAAACCGAATAGTAGTTGCAACTTTGGCCAGGCGAGTTCCATCCGCAGGCAAAGCTTACAAGTTTTGACTTTTGCTAATGAAAAATTAGCAAAATAAATGTTTGTGTCTTTAATAGCTTTAAATTTTGAATTTCGGTTTAGGTTATTAAATGTTTATAAATAACTTATTGAATAAAAAATTATTTTAAACTATTTTTGTGTGTTATGTTTGCTGAGACGAATACTTCCGAAGAGTCCCAAAAAAACGGGATATTGGGCTGAGGCGAATGTCCGGACGATTTCCGGTTACGCCCTGCTGTAGAAGTGTTTTGCCTTCATGTTCTTTTAGGTAAAGCTAGAAATGCTTCGTGAGCTTGATGTATCAAAATGCGAAGTTTCCAAGTTGGAGAACTACAGAGAGAAAGTATTTGAGCTTTTGAAGTCGCTGATGTATCTCAATGGCTTCGACAAAGACAACAAAGTCGAAGCACAGAGTAAAGTCTACAAAGACAGTGGTAAGAATTGTAGATTTAAAACACTGACAATGGATTTGTTCAGATTTCTGTAGTTCTTAAATCTGTGGGTTAACAGGACACAGCATTGCCCGTTTAAGAGCCATCTGCAAGACTTATTGTATTTTCACTGTGGTGTTCAAGAAGTTGTGAGGGATTAATAGTTTGAGTTTTGAATCACTTTAAAGTCTTTGTTTACATATGTAATAATGAATTTTAACTAAGAAGATAGTTTAGAGATCACTAATTGCAATCAAGTATTTATATAACGCCACTTAAAATGAGAATGTCTCTGCATTTTAAATAATAAACTATTTTAGAAAATGGAGATGTTGACATTGATGAAGAAGATGCATCAGAAGGTGAAGAGGAAGATGATGAAGACGAGGAGGATGAAAATGAAGTTGGCCTTAGTTACCTGCAGAAGTCTGATCTCGGGGTAATTATTTTTAAATAATTAAGCTGTTGAAGGTGGCCGTAATCAGTGTTTTACTGCTTACTAAAAAATTTATGGTAGATATTTGCCTATGTTTCATATGAAAAATACCAAGTGACATTCTTGAAATCTGCTTATAAAATTTAATAACTTGAAAAACTTAAATGAGCTGTTGATAGTTTCTCTCTGTTGCTGATAACTTTACAATTTTTCTAACTAAAGAACTTTTCTTGTTATTCTAATGATGGTCTGCTATTTGTAGTGCAATTTTCTAATATAGTATTAAAAAGAAAGTAAGTTGTGACTTGATACTAAAACTTCTTCCTTGATAAATTAAGAATATAAATAGTCTTGTAGTAGTACTTTAATTAATTAAACAGAATCAAGGATAAACAGGCTTACCTAATGATTCTTTTTAAATCATTGCGAGTGGTATTACAAAAGATATTTTCTGCTGTTAGGATGATGATAGCAAAGATTATGTAGCAGCTGAAGGTGATGATGATGAGGAGGAGGATGATATCGATGAAGATGAAGATATTGATGAAGAAGAAATAAAAGAAGTCCAGTCTGAAGAAAGTCAATGTGGAGGTCAGTAGCAGTACAAGTACACTTTTCTTTACGATATGTATCAGTGCAATAATTCAATGAAAGATATCATTGTTTTTGGAGACATTTGGTTGTCATGCATATCCAATCATTTTTTTATATTATGTAATTTAGGTTCTTCATTAATACAAGCAATATGATACACGACAATGAGGTATTTTAATTCTATCATGAATTAACTGCTATTGCAAGTGCACTGTTGGTGGGGAGATTAGATGTTGAGGGAGAGGACTTGGCACCCACCCTCATATGCAAAGGCTAAGAAAATGAAGTCGCTAACACTTACTGCCAATGGCTACTACTGAGGTTAGCTGCTTTTGTGATGTTTACATTTTTAAAGAATGAAATACCCAGTCATGTTATAAATTGAATTTTCTACTGGCATTCAGCAATATATGCCACTTTTGCTCTTGTATATTCATTGTCATGCTTTATGCTCTATGTGACAGGTTTTAAGAATAATTGATTGCCAGTAGTTGATTGTATGGTCAGTTGCTCACTATGACAGTTGTCAGGTTAATTGCTCACTAGGTCAATTGTTCAAATAGGCTAAATTGGCCTAATTATAGAACAATAACAAGACTTGAAGCATGCATGAATGTTTTAACACAGGTGAAGTAGATTTTGTAAGACTGATGACCTAGTGCTGTGTAAATACTAGAGAACTGTACTGTGATTTGTGTGTTTGACAGCTGGAGAGGGAACACAAAGAGGAAGGAAGCGAAAGCATCAAGAATGTGGGGAAGTTACACAGGAAACGAAAGCAACAAAAATATGAGGAAGTTACACAGGAATAGTTCACAGTTACTAACTTGAATCTTGTAGAACAGTGCCGATTCTAACTCTGGTGTTGACAGTTTTTCAATTTACGTTTTTGTTTGTTTGAAGCACCAGATAAAGACGCTTCATTTTAGACATGTAACTTTTTGTGTTTTTCCAGTTTTACGCGTTTTGTTACATTAAAAATATCCCTAAACTGTTCACATTTTTTTACTTGATGTATTAGGATTTGAGCAAATGCATAAACTTGAATGAAGTAGTTGGTGTACTGCTCACGCTGTATGAAATCTGTACACTGTTAGTGTGCTACAGCACATATTTTTTATAAGTTACATTAATGTGTGTTGAAGTAACTCAGCAGTACTAAAATATTTGTGAAATGTATCCCACTTTAAAGCAAGTGGCTATGTCCTGATGGAATAAGAGCATATGAAAGCTGAGGTAGAATGGATCTGTTCTTTTATTACCTCATTGAGTTGATCATAACTAGGGGCGACCAGGTAGACAATTTCCACCGGGTGCCGAATCCGAGTATTTGCCGAATTCGGGTACTAACCAAGTTGTAGTAGGTCACTACTAGAGCGGCCACTCTGGCAAGTACCATTGCCTCGTAAATCTGCGTCGTGTATGGCGAAGCTTGAAATTAAGAATTTTCTTACATTAATGAGATTTAACTAAATAATGGTGTACCTGTTACAAATTAATAATAAATTAAATTTTAGCCTTTCAATACTGCATTCATAAATCTAGAAACTATATGATTGGGTATCCCTAATGACTAATGACTTGGTTGAAACTATTTATCGAATTGCAAATTTTTTAATTATAGTTAACGTTTTTTAACTATATGCGTGTATACTATTTGCCGAGGCGAATTCTCCCGAATAGTTTTTAAAAAATGCAATTTTCAATCGGTCCTAATCAGAATTAGCAAGACTGTTATGACTGCATGAGAGAGCAGGCCTTAAATAGAAAACACTGGCAGAGGGGAGCCACAAAGAATTTTTGGTAAAAGACATGATGTAGTTACATTTTCCAATACCATCAATAAATCAAACCTAGCACAGATCAGAGCATGGACCAGAGTCTATAAAGAATGAAGAGGAAGTGATTTATGAATGAGACGAAGCTTATGTAAATAGTAGTTCTAAGCATGAGCGAGAGACAGTTTTCATGGTCTGATAAAGAGATGACAGGAGTACATGTAATAGGCCTACAAATAGTTCCTTGAAAGTGTGTTTGCCAATTGAATTCATGGTAGATAAACGGTTGAACTATAGGCAGTGAAACTAGTTTATAAATGGTGGGTTGTTTGACTTGTTTTGTTACACATTGTTTTATTGCTATTAAACATTTCATAAACGTCCAGAGAATGCTGAGGTTGGGAATTAGCTTGTACATGTGTGTAGGCCCTTGACAAACATGAGAAGGCCGATTTGGGTTAAAGTGAATGTGTAAGATATACTGTATGGTGTGGTGGTAGGTAGGAAAAGATTTCATTATTACAAACTGCTGCTTTAACTTTCAAGTGAAAGGCATGAAAAATAAATCAGATCTGGGATAAAAATTGGTTAATGAATCAGAGCCTTATTTCTGAGTGAGGAATAAGGTGATTTTTGGCATCTAGAAGTATATATACATAGAAAGTGGTGTCAAAAGTAGGTGGAGAACTGATAAATGCATATCAATGGTGCTTAAACATGAACACTGAAAACTGTTTTATCGGTCCTTTATTTTGGACAGGTTTAATTAAAGTTTCTGTGATCATTTTCTATGCAGTTATGTTTAAAAGTTAACAGGAGAGCTTTTAATTAATATGAAAATTAAAGCCAAGTGTAGAAATGATCTACTGATGGGTCTTGAAATTTATATGTTAAATGAGTTGAAATTATATGAACAAACTGAATTTGTCATACCTTTCTTTGTTATAAGGATTTTAATTACTTTGTCAAAATTCTAATTACACATTCTTTAGTGTGCATCTTCTGACATTTTGGTCAGTCTAATTTTGTTTGGTTTCCCAGATTTGTTTATACAATACAATACAACTGTTATTTGATATTGCACTTCTTACAGTTTAGTTCAGAAGTGCACACACGCCTCGATGGCGCAAATGCAGTTGTAATGCAGAGCAATTATGTGCGAAGGACTTGCTCGAGGTCCTTTCACAGTGACACCTTGGACGAGAGTCGAACTCGCTCCCTCAGCGCACACTGAATGTTACGGGCCGACCACTCTAACCAATCAGCCACCATGCCACATTCATATGAATTCTGATAGCCTAGTTAGAGATTTAGTTGATGACACGTTTCTCAATTTTTACTATGGAACTTTTACTTTACAAGTTTAGTAGACAAAAACTTGCTTTAATACTGTTGTTTGGGTGAACTCATTGGCATGCCCCTAAAATTAATACTGGATTGCCATTCTTGACTTGCTGTTGGAATGGTTTGACAAAGCAGTGGTTATTGCTCTGAATGTCACTGGTTTTATTAAAAGACTGGCATTTTTCAGCATTCAAACCTGGTTTCTTGCTCTGAATGCCACTGGTTTTATTGCAAAACTGGTACTTTTCAGCATTCCAAGCAAATCATTCAGCTTCATCTTGCATTGGCTCAATCTTCTGGCACAATCTTCCACTGAAACTATATGCGTCTCTACTAGAGCCAGCTAAGGAAACACTTTTGTCTACTTCAGTATGCAATAGGACAGCTGGATATTACAGTGGTTGCATGTTAGATGTCAGCAAGGGTTCAAATATAGCAGAATAAAATTTGGTTCAAGATTTCTGTTCTGTGTGTGCATGAAAGTAAATTTTGCTGAGTAAAATGATCCTACACTATCGGTGGGTAGATGAGATGGCAAGTGAGAGGACTGGCCACCTGCCATCATATGCCGAGACCAAAATAATTAAGTTGCCAACATTTCATGCCCGTTGCTGCATCACAGCTAATGGACAGCTCTTCTTCGTCTTCTCTTCCAAATATGTAAAAATTTCAGAAGTAACTTGCACTGCATAAAATTTATGTAGCACCTTTTTGTTTATTTCAGATTGTCATAAATTGTCGCAATGTCTTTGATGGGTTGGAGGTCATAGTAAGTGTGGTGTATTCAATGTTTGTGTCGAGGCAGTTCAATTGCCGTTCACGTATGTGTGGTAACAACAATCCAAATATCAGTGCGGTAAATTTATGTTAAAATAAGTCCATTAATGTGTAAGCAATTTCATTTGAAGATTATAAATTTACTCAGGGCCGTACCGAGCTATAATTGCGCCCTGTGCCTAGCTAATTGCCTAGCATCAATCTGGCGCCCCCACATTTTTAAAATAGTGCATTTTATGGAATAATAAGTTATTCCATCCAGAAATTTACGCCCTTTCCACATTTGCGCCCTGGGCCACGGCCCCGTTGGGCCCCTTGGTACGGCCCTGAATTTACCGTTAGCGGAATCTCCAACACGCTTGGAGCATCATTATCGAGAGTAAACAGTTGACAACACGTTCAAATGTCGCTTGTTGCATACGGCTACAGAATGACCAGGACAAACGCTCGTAACTGGCACTTCTTCACAGATTGATAAAGGGCATTGAAGACAAATCTAATGCATGTAATTTCTCAGGCAACCAAGTTAGATTATTAAGTTGATTCGGCAGACAATTATCAGGTCAATCGTAGAACTAAAACTTTATTATGTGTGTGTATATATAATTTATGATTATTATTATTAGGAGCGCCTATCCCCCCAAGTTATCGGAGCAACTAAGTCTTAATCTCCCTTAGTCATTGGAGTAACTTCCCCCAATACTAACTGACTGAGTGACTGACTAATGTGATTCAATGATGAATACTGGCACATACATTGACGATGTAGTATAGAACAGAATGGCTCAACTGCAAATAACATATTTTAAATGGTATTATTATAAGTCTAATAATTATTATAGATAAGATATGCACACTTTTGTAACATTGCTGAATGTGTTATACTTTATAGATGCGCTTCACTGCAATAAAATGCATTAATATGACTTCAAGTTCAGCAAATATTACAAAGAGCCATTAAAGTATGATGACAATAACATGATTTGTTGAAACATAACAAGAATAAAATATTTGATATATCTAGCGGCCGTTTAACAGGTTTAGGCGCTATATAATTTGGCGGAAACTTAATTTTCGGCGGAACGTCAAAGTCAAAAATAACTGTAAAAGTGTTAATTTGATGTGATGATTATGACATAGAATTAACGTAATAATTTCTAAGGTGAAGTTTATGTGAACGCTGTATACATCTTCTTTGATTTTTAGCCGGGTGACTTTGTATGAATGTTCGTAAGATAGTTAAACCACTTGATGTTGGCCGTTCGATTCAGTTTGTAGCGCGTTCGTTAAAACGCATGTTACCTCGCGCACCTTGGCTTTGACGGGAAGGCACTCCATACTTTCTATGTTTTTATTTGTTCAGTAGTCAGAGCTGCCAAATCCTGAGTCCTGGAATCCAGAACACTTGTGTCGTGTCCATCCTTTCTTTTCTAGAATAATTCAATTCAGTTCCTAGTTAACTGACGTAACTTGCAGAATTACAACATAAGAGTGCATACAACACCAGTAAAGAACAATTAGTAACGATTTGTGGAAACAAATAGAACCCAGAGGCTAACGTGTTGTTCCTGTCTAAGCTATTGGAGCGCATAATTGCTTGTAAATTAACAGTATTTAAATGTAAATGGACTGCTCCCTCCCTTGCAATCTGGATTTCGTAGGAACCATTCTACCGAAACCCTCTTGGTTTCGCCTTTTATCTGACCTCTAAAATGCCATGGATTGTGGTCAGGTAATGCTTCTTGTGCTTTTTGATGTTAGTTCTGCATTTGATTCCATGGACCACTCTATTACTATACAATTCAATTGTTATTTGATATCGCTCTTCTTACAGTTTAGTTCAGAAGTGCACACACGCTTCGACTGCACATCTGCAGTTGTAATTAGGGCCATACCGAATATTCGCTCCGGAGCCGAATAGTGGGTCAAATAGCTGTTTGGTATTCGGCCAAATAGTAGCAGTCGGACCGAATACGAATAGTGGTCTCTAGAGCTGTACCGATATCACTTTTAGCCGATTATGCCGATAACAATTATTGCCGATTATTCGTTTGCCGATACCCGATTATTTAGCCGATTATTTAACCGATTATTTCATTGTGTTTCCCAAGATGTCTGGTTCTAAAAGATAGACCTACTGCTACTGCCTGTCGTTGTGATACAAGCAAAGCACTTGCTCCATAGGAGACATATACATGTAGTTGGGGACTAATCCTAGGCAGCCAATACAGATTAGGCACACTGCCCTCTGTTGACCTTGCGTGACTGAGGAGAGGAAAGATATATCTATGTAACTGGATGCCTTCTTGTAACATGCCAATGATCCCATTCCCTCCTCAGACAGGCCAATTTTACAACCTGTTAATTTGGCCTAAAATGACATTATTGTGCTCAGAGTAATTAAGCAGACACTATGACTCACTTTGTACAACAGCTGTAGACACTTTCCCATGGTACTAGCAGTCTAGCTCAATGCTTACTGGGTGGTCTGAAGTAGAAGCTCGAGTTCCCCATGCTATGGGAAGGGAATGGAATGCTGTCCTTCACAGACCCAATGATGTTGCTGTCGTCATTTTGCTGTTAAAGACTGAAAATAATATTATAAAATGAAAAAATGCAAGTTTTAATATTGGCGCCTATTATCTTACCGATGTCCAATATCTCTGAAATCGGCTGGCCGATTAGTCGGTACAGCTATAGTGGTCACGAAACATCTGTTTCTGCACAAGCGGCGGCTGCTATATCGAGTGGACTGAAATAGCTCTATTCTGCCTAGGCCACGGTATCGCAGTGCCATTTCTTAGTTTAGCTAAATTAATTCTGATCTTTGTTAACACAAACTGGCACAAGGTCTAGAAAAATTACATGAATTTAACTGCTTAATTTTAGCTTAAATATATAAATTTACTGAACTGAAACTTTTGCTCACATTTGAATATTTTAAATTTGTCGGTAGACCTATTTTGTACACTATTTGTATTCGTCTGAATAGTTGGTCCAATTTTTCGTATTCAGCTGAATAGTAAAAATCACCTATTTGACGCAGCCCTAGTTGTAATGCAGAGCAACTGTGTGTAAAGGACTTGCTCAAGCTCTCTACACAGTGACGCCTTGGATGAGAGTCAAACCCGCTCATTAAGCGCACACTGAGTATTGCGGGTCGACCTCTCTAACCCATCAGCCGCCAAGCTCTTTTCCTTCAGTGGCTTTCCATTTCTTTTGGCTTTATTGGTGGCCCTCTTGAATAGGTCTGCTCATTTCTTACAGACCATACTAACTACGTTGTTACTGGTACCTCTCGGTCTCGCTGGGTCCCTACTGCTTTTGGAGTTCCTCAGGGTTCAGTGCTCGGACCTTTGCTTTACATTCTCAATACCTCTGACATCAGTTCCCTGCTTTCTCTATCTGGTTTCCTGCAGCAATTGTACACAGACGACATTCAAGCTTATGTCCACTGCAAAGCAGCTGCAGCAGTGGTCTCGGTTGGGTTGATGTGTGAAGCCATTACTGTCCTTTCTGGTTGGTTGGCCTCGAATCTTCTCCTCTTAAATCCCTCCAAAACAGAGTTTATATGGATTTGTAGTTGCAGGCGCCTGGCTGAACTGGATATGCAGGTTCTGGCTGAGACCTATCCTCAGATTACCCTCTCATCTGTTGCGCATGATCTGGGTGTACTGCTTGATCAGGAGTTTATTCTCTCGCTGCTTGTTAACCAGGTTGCTCGAAACTGCTACTATCAGCTACGTCAGCTTCGTGCAAGTATTCGCTCTCTTACCTTTGAGGCTTCAGTGGACCTCGTTCATGCCTTCATAACCAGCAGAATTGATCACTGCGACGCTGTTCTGGCTGGTCTTCCTTGTGCCCTTAAGGTGCGTCTAGATCGCGTTCTTTGCTCTGAGGCCAGGCTAATTGGACATTACCTAAGTTTTCACCCATTTCAGTTTATATGTGCGATATCCTTCACTGGCTACTGGTTCAATGGCGCATATTTTTCCGGATCGAAAGACTAGTTTGGTGGTGTCTCTTTGGTTGTGCGCTGTACTACTTGGCTGAACTGTGTCGTCCGGTCTCTGACCTCCTTTCGCGTATAGCTCTGCGCTCTTCTGTTAAAGGGGAGCTTCTGGTGTCTATGCCCCTAATGCTGTGTCGAGCTTTCTCAGTGGTTCTATCCAAAAAATTCCACATGGAATGGGCTCCCGATTGCCATTAGTCTTCCCCTTAAAATGATCTACTTGCCTTTTGTGAGCTATTAAAGTCTTTTCTTTTTCGCCGTGGTTGGGCTGGGAGCACCTCTGAGTAGTTTTGCATGAAGGTGCTATATACATTCTCGAAATGAATGAATGAATTAGACCACTAGGATAGGCTAGTGGGAACATAATAACAAGTGCACACAGAGTTCACTAAGTCCATAGATGTCTTGCAGTGCAATTAATTTAAGGATCATAAAGTGATCCTGTGATAAGTATTTAAATTTAGTTGAACATGGAGCTGTGCAGCAGGATCATGGCAGCTTATTCCATGTTATGGGGCCTTGGTAGCATATGGAGAATTTACGGTTATTTGTACGGACAGAGATACTTCTGTACATAGTCTTCTTTACTCCTAGTATGAAACAAATGTCAGGAGCAAGTGAAAAATGAAGAAAATACACAGGAAGGAGTTTCAATTTGTATTTTTACATAAATTCACAGATCTGGGTGAGCATTTCAGTGCTCTCAGATCAGTGCATTTTAATAAATCCCCATCAAGATAGTAAAATTCTTTGAAAAATAGAGTAGACTACACAGACGCTATAGAAAAACATGCATATTTTACATTTACGTGGTGCTCCAACAGCCAAAATTTCAGCTACACAGCACATGGAGAAATTACTTCTGCGGCAGAAGTGCCAATCGTTTTTGGCTGTGGAACCCTTTTGATCTAAATTTTTTGGGCTGAACCTCCTCCAAAAATAAACATATTCTATTGTAGGTCCATATGCTTGAGAATGCAGACAATTGTTGGCTTAGACCTAGATAAGATTAATAACAACACAAATATCGATGATAATAGCACATATGAATTCTCTTTCATAGAAGCCTATGCACAAAGTGACCAATACAGAAATTATGACAGAAAATTTGTTCATACTGAATGTTTTCCACAGAACCCTTGTCTTCACCTCACAGAATCCTATAATTCCGCAGAACACAGTTTAGGAAACGCTGAGTTAGTGAGATACAAATGCCACAGTGCTCTGTAACATCATAGATGCAATTCCTTGTAACGTTCTCAAATATTGCTCAGATGCTGTCGGCCAATCACCAAACTTAAGTTTCTGAACTTCTTGAACTGCGGCGATAAGTTGACTTCAAATTCTTTACTTCGTCGTTTCCAATCGGCATATCACCAATTCCACTACACGAAAGTGCTCTATTCTCAGTCCACGATGAAAACCTCAATTCTATGGAAACTAGTCAAGTTAATGCACTTTGCCTTTGACAACACATGGAGAATGCTCTCTTGCTATGTCACCTTGAGCACTTGGTTTGGTATATCTGGTCTTGCCCTTAGGGCCCATCCATATATTATGTACGCAAAGAAATCGAATTTTCGGACCCCTCCCCTCTGTTGCACTGCATACATTTCGTGGACCCCTCCCCCGATGAGTACACACATTTGAGCTCTACCCCCCATTGCAAAGGTTAAATAGCTTAAGACATTTATAATACATTGATTTTACCACAAGCTATAAGAAATAAAACACTAACAATACTTGCATTTTAAAGTTTTAATGCTACATAAAATTGATTAAGCAAGAATATAGTCTGTGATTGAGCTTACAGTTCTGATTTTAATGTTCCGTATTGTGTACGTCATAATTAGGTAATTATATTTGCGTACGTACATATTTTCTGGACCTCTCCCCGACCGTACGCGCCCATACGCAAAATTGCAGAAATTCTAAACCCCCGCCCCTCACTGCATATGTAATATGGGGAGTTACAATTATATCTTAGTCTCTGCAATATAGGTTTGAATGCCAATTGCATGTGGAGTCCATTAATGCTCTGTTCTCGGCCCCTTATTTTTCTCTTTGTTCGCATAACACTTAGTGTTCTGCTGGGTCACAGTGGTATTAAATGATGATGACACTCAACTCAACATTTCCTTGATTAATTTTTATTGTTTAACTCTCTACATTTGTGACCAAATTCTGTCTTGGATGGCAGCAACTGTTGCCCAGCACATCTGTTCCATCCTTGGAACTGTCATTAGAATTTTAAATTTTGAATTAATTAACATTAACTTGAAAATTTGAGGTCATCTTACTTTGAATCATCTTTCCACATGAACATGGATTTCAGAAATAGAAATGAAAAGTGCAAATTGGCAATTTGTAATGACATTAAAAGACTAATAAAGTTAAATGAGGCTGTCAATCTAGTTATTGTCTTTTTCTGTTTAGAGCCATGAACAACTCTGAAAGTGATGATGATTTATCCTTCGAGGGTGATGGTGAGCTGTTTAGTGAAGATGAAACTGTGGACAATGAAACAGTAGCGGATGTATCCCTGGAGGGTGATGGTGAGGTGGAGGTGATTAGTGATGATGAAACAGGGTCTGTTCAGAGTATACCTACAAGATACTCAGATGATCTTTCACCTGTTGCATTAGCAGCTCATGAAGAGATTTTTTCAATAGAAGATGTAAGGACCTTAGAACGCCCTCATTTGGATATTATCGATGATGTGGCAGCAATTGTTGATGTAGTTTCTGATGGTTATAGTCACCAAATACAGAGTTTGAGGACAGAAGCAGCATCAGCTAATTCTTCGATGTCAGATTTCAGGCCAACAAAGAGAGCAAAATTATCGAGTGTTTCCGAAGAGAGTGATGAAGAAGCAGAGGTCTGTTGCTGACTCTCATGCTATGATTTACAAATCTCTCCTGTCAGATTTGATTTAATCTCATTTTATCGTATTCAGAAAATAATTAACTTTCAGAAGATATCGGGTTATTTTTGCAATGCACTTTATATTGATACTATAAACAACCTACGAGTGATGCTGCCACTTATTAACATTATTTTGCAAGCAACCTGTTAATCTTCTCTTATGGATTGCTGTGCTGATCTTAACTTTTCATTTTGGCTTGCATATTTTACTGTTTGGTGCATTAATATAAGAGTCTAAGATTAATGAAATTTGCAGTTTGGCACCATGGAAATCAGTGATTTGTCCTAGTGTCGCCCTCAATGACATTGGTCCATTTAATATATCATGTATGCGATCCCAGACCTTTGTGGTGCACTTGTCACAAAAACAGTTAATCTCGGTGGTCAATATGATACATAAAGTTGAGTGAATAAGTGGCAGAAACGTTTGGGCTAACAGCCTTGACATGTTCAGTGTTGTTCACTAATTAATGATGCACTTGTTTACATAGAAAAACCACTTATTCTATAATGTCAACTACTTTAATTACTGTAGATTTTGCACCTACAGAATGTTTGTTACTGTCACAATGTTACAAGTGTAAAATTGATAATAATTTGCACTTTTCCCAGCAGTTGAATCAAAGCAGGTCCAATGGTGCAGTGTGTTCTGACTGATTGTATTACTTCTGTAACAAGAAAAATGAGCTGATTAACATGAGTCTTGAATATATTATGAAAATGACAGATGAGTCAGATTTCACCCAAAGTCAAGCTGCTGAGGTACTGATTGAGCAATAAATTTGTGTGAAATAAGTATTCTGCTTGGTTGAACTAAATAATTTGACATTTTTGCTGCCGCAAATTCTGTGTTTAAATAGGTAGTGGAGGCTGTCAATGATTAAACTTAACAGAACTAAAGTGATTTAAGTGAAGTTACACTCTAGGATTGCTGAATTGTGTTTCTTTGTTCTGTTTGTAGAATTGCTCCATATGCTTTGTACCATGGACAAACACAGGAACTCACAGGCTGGTTTGTCTTAAATGTGGACATCTTTTTGGGAAAAGGTGAAACTAATCTCTTGCCTATTTTTTTTCTAAACTTGGTGATGAGATTTATAAGTTAAACTTGTCCTTCAGTAGTTTGTTAGTCATGGGAAAATGCTGCAAAAATGCCAATTATAGTGTTAATGAAACTTTTATACAACTTTGATGTTTAGGTGTTTTATAGTTTATTTTCCCCTCTGTTGAGCTGTATGAAAATCAAAGAAATGTGCCCAGTTTAATGTTGCACGGCTTAATGGGTATTTTACTAGAGTCTAGGACATTACCCCCCTCGTGGATATTACCCAGAGACATTACCCCTCTTAGGACATTAGCCCCCAGATAGAGCTGTACCGACATCACTTTTTGCCAATTATGCCGATACCAATTATTGCCGATTATTTAATTTGCCGATACCGATTATAATGACTGAAAACCGATTATTTAATTGTGTTTTCCAAAGATGTACTGTGACTCACTCTGCACAACAGCTGTAAGCAAAAGATGTTGGTATGACGGCATCTAGTATCAGTCAGGTAAACTTTATGCCCAGGTGAACCAGCTATAATGGTATGGGTACATGCGGAAAAGGGTCTCTGTCGCACCATGCAAAAGTAGAATGAGCATTTTAAGCTATCATCATTACTATTTTCTCCAAACATTGAACTATTGTGATGGGAACATCTCTTGTAGCAAATTCGGACATACAGTCACTTTCTTCTACTATCAAACATGCCATTCCATCCCCAGACAAGCCACCCTTACTAAATACCACTTTGGCCTGAAATAGGGGTCAGTAGTGGTGGCTGGTGGGCAGCCAGCAGGGACGAAACAGCTGCCCATGGTAATTAAGCAGGTACTGTGACTCGCTCTGCACAACAGCTATAGTCTCTCACAGTTTATAGGAGCTCAATGCGTATACTGGGTGGTCTGAAGTAGCCATACAATTTCTGCATTCGTGCTGGCTACTCACTATATGAACGGATTACGCAACTTGGGCTACATGCTAAAGGGGTTAAAGACTGACAATAATATTATAAAATAAAGATATGTTATTTTAATATCAGCGCCGATTATCATTGCCGATACCCGATATTGCCAATATGTCTGATAATCGGCTGGCCGATTAATCGGTACAGCTCTACTCCGGACATTACCCCCCGTTTCATTACATAATTAATGTGCAATCTTTATGTTCTTAATAAATCTGAATTTATCAGAAAATCATTAAAATAGTATGTATGAAAATATGTAAATGTGTGTGTATGTATGTATATAATTATGTATGCATGTATGTATATAGGTATGTATGTGTGCAAGTATGTAGGTATGTATTCATGTATACGTGTATGTATGTATATATGTATGTAGGTATGTATGTATATGCGCTATGGTATTATTGTAATGTCCTAAAGGGGTAATGTCCTGTTCCTCTTTTACTACTGGTAACAAGTTAAAAATTAGGTTACTGTCACACAAAAATTGTGGCAATCTTCGTTCTTTTTTTGACAGCTGCATACTGAAGTGGTTAAAGCTGAACAACAGCAAATGTCCGCAGTGCAACAAGATTGCAAATCGTCGAGATATTCGGGTTTTATATGCTCGTTCAATCAGGGTACATCTTTTGATATTCCTGTCTTTTATTTTGACTTATCAAAATTAGTGACTTGTAATTAAAACATCTTAATTGTTGCTTTATTTGATTCATGATTAGGAAGATTTAAATGACAGTTTGTGTATCTATTCCTATAGTGAGTGTATTTCTATTGATTGCTTTCTATTTGCTCTAGCTACTCCTAGGATGTCTGTTGTGTAATTGCTTGTTTGATTATTTTGTGAGTGTACATTCTTTGATTTTTCATATTATGATGTGCCCGCAGTACGTTTGCAGGCGGTTCAATAAAGTACATACTTACTTATTTTTTAACTTACTTATCGTATTTATGGTTTTTGTAGTTGAAATTGTGCTGTTTGTAGTCTGATCATTCACTGATTCTATAGATGATTGACACCTCAGAACGTGATCGTGCAGTGCAGGAATTGGAACAGGAGAAAGAGGCAAGGAAAAAAGCCGAAATGGAGGCTGCCAGGACGCGACTCAACTATCAAATGGCTTTGGCCGAGTGTAATCAGATGAAGCAGGCACTTGAGCAACAAAAACAACAGCTTGAAGTGTTTAGGTCAGTTTTCAAGAGCTAGAAAATACTTGCTTTGGTGACAAAATTAGCAAAAGGATTTATACGTTGCTTCTTAGTATATAGTGAATTGTTTATTGTCAACAACTACATTCTCAGATGTCTCGCTTTGAGTTTTGTCATCTTCCTTGGCCATGTAATTGGCTTTAAACTTTGTTGATTGTTTATACCTTTAACCTTGCTTTACTTAGTTATTGCTTTTGCTTTTTTTGCATAATTTGGCGTACTCTAATCCACTTTGCAACCAATTTGTACCTTGTGGTAATTTGCTGTTTTTATTTCTTGCTGTTGGTGGTGTTGTAAAATTTATAGAAAAATGTCTGTGAACATCCCTCAAGATTCTTCAAGTAGTCAGCATCAGACTTGCCTGCAGAATTCAACACAAGCCTCTTATGCTTTTGAAAAACATTTGAAAATCTGGGAGGTATGAGTTGTCACTTACAAATACTAAAGTCGGATAGCTGAACAATAATTGTCCAATTGTGAGCTACTGTTGTGTAAAGTAAGTAAGTAAGTCTAATCTTTGATACACCATTAGCACAATGGGACTGTAAATTTATGATAGGATGATAAGACTTATAAGTAATAATAGGAATAATATTAATTTATGATGATTGTAATGTTTGTGGAGCAATTTGTTTTAATTGTACAACATCCCAGTGATAAAACCCTTCATGGTAAGGAATCAGAGCATGGGATGCAATTGTTGTTGGGCTGTCACTATATTTTATGTTTTATTTTTATGATGTAGTGCGTACATGGACAAGGTCTTTTAACAGTGAGAAACCCTGAGATTTTAATAGCAGCTCATTGATGACAAAAAGTTAGTTTAAATCTTATCTAACTGATGTAAAACCTACCATACATCATGTTGTGTCAACAAGTTGTCTGAATAAAAGAAATACTGGATATTGGAAGGACAGATATAGACATAGGGATCTAGGACGATTGGTCATAGGATGATTGGTCACAGGTCGATTGGTCATAGGGACTATCGGTCATAGAGGTGATTGGTCATAGGGGGCTATTGGTCATAGAGGTGATTGGTCATAGGGTCGATTGGTCATAGGGGCTATTGGTCATAGAGGTGATTGGTCATAGGGTCGATTGGTCATAGGGACTATCGGTCATAGAGGTGATTGGTCATAGGGTCGATTGGTCATAGGGGGCTATTGGTCATAGAGGTGATTGGTCATAGGGTCGATTGGTCATAGGGGCTATTGGTCATAGAGGTGATTGGTCATAGGGTCGATTGGTCATAGGGACTATTGGTCATAGAGGTGATTGGTCGTATGGACGATTGGTCATATGGATGATTGGTCATATCAACGATCTTTGGTGATAGTCAACCCATTTAGAGTTATATTAAGTTTATAAAAGCTAGTGCGTAACCTAGACAATTTCCACAGAGTACCGAATTCGAGTATTTGGATGAACTATTTGCCGGATCCGGGTACAAACCGAATAGTAGCGGCAAGTATGGCCAGCAAAGCAGCGAGTACCATCCGTAGGCAAAGCATAGTTAACTTGCCACGTGCACAGCTACGAGAACTATCTATAGTCACGGCAGAGTGTATAGCAATATTCTTACTATAGCGTATTGTTGCACTCTGGGGTATAACAATATATTTATTATTTAATAACTTTATTTGAGAAAAAAGTAAAACCTTGTTATAAAATTTGAAATATAGCTATTTGCTGGTGTAATATTTGCCGAGCGAATACTTCCAGATTGGGCCAATATTCGGCCGAGGCGAGTGTCCAAGGCGATTTCGGGTTATGCCCTAATAAAAGCACATATTTAATAAAAACTAAAAAAACGCAAAGTCATAAGGCGTATTTAAAAGACTAAATGAGAGTTTGTGCAACATTTAAGTATAATGTTTGTTACTTAAAAGAAATATAAGACAAGGCTCGCAGATAAATTAGAATGTTGGTTTACCCATGTGTAGTAACAACCCGCATAACACGATCATTCAGTAGGCGATATCTCTTGGTGCTTGGTTGTTCAATTTCCGTCATTCCCTGGAAGAATGCTGCTTTGTGCTTCTATCGTCTTAATACCAGACATAGAACTGTCAGAATTATCAGAAGCAAAAATTATGTAGGACAAACAAGCACTAATTATCAAGCAAGTGAATGCTAATCCAGTTTCGTTGTAGCTTTTCATCATTTGTTTTCTTTGTTATTTGTATGTCGAGCTTTAAGTATTCTTGTCATAGTTGCAGAACCCTAGTTTTCATTTTTACTACTTATCATTATTGTCTGAGTTTGAATTATCGTTAATGTGAACTAGGTTTCCGTTAGTGATTGGTTTTGGCTACAGTTGTTAACTAAAACTCATATGCCAAGGCTAAGAAAATGAAGTTGCTAACTCTTCATGCCCATGACTGCGTCAGGGCTAGCTTACGAGACTGATCATCGTTGTGATCATGTTTCACTAATGACAGGAACATTTGTGCCTTTTCTGGAGAAGACTTTTGATTTACTAATTTGACTGATGATTCTTTTACTTCATGATGTGAATTATTTTCTACTGTCATTATTATAAATAGTGTCTTGTGGCATTGTGTTTGCTACTATAAACAATGGTTATTTCTAGTCTCTATCAAAACTCATTTCTTCTCATCTTAATTAACAAGACTGACTTTAACTGCTACTTTCACATCTGAATTGCTCTTGTCTTTTTGACAATTTGAGATGTGAAGTATCAAAGAAACAAGGTTTTTCTGTATCAACTGTGCCACAATAAATCTTGCCGAGCTGAATTTTTGGGAATGGAGCATTTTGTCTTATTAATTTTGTGCTGTTATTGTTTTTTACCTGGGATCATGAGAACATTAAATAGTTTGATTCAGGTTAATTGAGAACCCTTATTTCTTATCAAATTGTATTGCAACTAGGGCTGTATTGAATAGGTTATTTTCACTATTCTGCCGAATACGAATATTTGGACCAACTATTCGGCCAAGTAGGAATATGAATAGTGCACAAAATAGGTCTGCCGACAAATTAAAACTTTTAAATGTGAATAAATGTTTCAGTTCAGTAAATTTAATACATAAACTAACAGTTAACTACCAGTAATTTTTGCATCGTTCTGCCAGTGTGTGTGTGAACTAATTTAACTAAACTTCGAAATAAAATGACTGACACTGCGATACCAAGGTCCAAACAGTAGAGAGTTGTTTCAGTTCACTCAATATAGCAGAAACAGATGTCACGTGACCACTATTCGTATTCGGTCCGACCGCTGCTATTCGGCCGAGTACTGAATAGCTGTTTGGCCCACTATTCTGCTCTGAAGCGAATATTTGGTACAGCCCTAATTGCAACAGATGTTACTTTAAGTAAAGATGTATTAGTAAATTAGTTGTAATCTTTAAGAAGTGAGCTGTATTCATAAAAGTAAAAAGGGGATATTTGGGTAGGTGCATTGAGAACAAATGTTCACAATAATGATTATTGTTTTCAAATACATGTACTTCAGGATTTGCATGTGTGGATTGGTTTTGCAGGCAGGCGGCTGTCGAGTGATGGCTTACTCATCGATTATGACAACACTTTGTGTTTCCCAACCGTCATCCAGTCCTCTGTTTCCTGGATTCGGTGTTAAGAAGGTAATTGAAGTTGGCCTAAGTTGACATTTTGTTGTAGATGCTCTCTAAAGGGTGATCCCTATTTCAGAGGTGTGCAAACTTTTTGTTTATTGTGTCTGCACATTAAAGATTTATTTTTTCTTTGTATTTTGGGGTGTGCAGAGGACCTGTAGCTTCCTGTAGCTATGACCAGAGGGTTATGTAGTATCCGGTAGCTTAATGGAATGAGAAAGCGGAAAGTTTTGAGTCACAACGAAGAACCACGCTCTTAACAGTGGCCAGAGGTGAACACAAGTACAAATGAATGCATAGTTACTTCATCCTAATGTTACACCATAAATGCATTGTTACTTCACCCTGATGTTATTGTTATGATGTGAATGCATTGTTACTTCATTGTAACACTGCTTTATGATTGGCTTTATGTTAAGAGGTAAACAAACACCAGTGGATATGCTATCAAAACAATACAGTATTTCCTGCAGGGATGCTACACAAATTTATTGTTGTATTGCATGTCATGTTTTAGGTGCTTTCACTTGATTTTAAGTCTTCGCAGTACGTAGCAATTCATTCAAAAGCAATAAGGGACTTATCTTTCAACACTCGGAGCCCAGATGCAATCCTTCTCAGCTGTTCGATGGACAAGACGATCAAAATGACCAGTCTGATCACCAACACAATTACTCACTCGTATGTTGGCATTTCTGGTTTACTGGTTATGCTATCTCCTTAGTTCAGTTTTTTGATCATTTGAGAGCAGTTTCGATGTTCACCGGCCTTCTATAACACAGGGTAAAAAAATTTCAAGGCAACTTGAAGGAACTAATTTAGCCAGCTGGCTATCTTTTTATATTTGGACTGTTTAGCATATTAACACACACACACACTAGGTGTACACTCTACTGTTCAGTAAGATTCTCCATATTCTATTTTATTCCTTTGTAAAATTTCCTATATTATTTAAATGCAGAGAGAGACTGAGTTTTATGCTATCTGATATTTTGTTAAGCTCATCCACTGCCTACATCGTCTATGTTGATGACTTCCAGGTACGAATGTTCAGCACCTGTATGGTCCTGTGCGTGGAATCTTGACGATAGGAATTACTTTTATGCTGGGATGATGAATGGGGTTGTGAATGTGTTTGACATGCGAAACCTGTCGCAGTCTGTCGCCCAGTTGAGTGCAGAAGGGTCGTGCTCTCCTGTCAATTCACTTCAGTACCTGCCACAGACAACAGGCACAAAATTAAGGTTATTTTTATGACTATCATAGACAATGACATCTTGTGATATATAATGTATGACGGTATGTCACATAACTAATTCTATGTACTAGAAGTTATCGAAAATGATAACAGTAGGTAGTTGAAGTTATTGTTGTAAATTTCATCTGTTTTTATTATTTGCTGAATTTTGGCTCTGATTTTTCTGCTGCCTTAATTTGTACTAATTTATGTATTAATCTGTTATGTAAGATTAGATCGATGGCTTTCTCTTGCAATTATTGAAAATGCTCTATTTTTAATTTAATATTATATTTTTTTCCAACAGTGCATTGATTTGCTTCGAAACCCATAGTTATGTTATGTCTCAATTGTTTATATGTGTTTAAATCCTGAAACAATTCATATTGCTTGAATTCATAAATATTTTGTTATATATTGTTACTAGCTGGGGCACCTGGTGTTTGCCCTGGTTGAGACAGGTTTTTGGCCCTGGAGAGGAGGAAGAGGGCGGCCGTGGGCTTCACCAACCCCGCTACTGGGTGTCGGAGGTGTTCCCCGAGCGAACAGCGAAGGTTTCGAGTCAATAGGTCTAAAAGTGTCCAAATGCGTACGAAGTACATACCGACCTGAGCGACTGTTCCCAAACCATCCATTCATTCCTTGAGCGAACGGCGAAGGTTTAGAGTCAATAGCTGTAAAAGTGTCCAAATGCTTACATAGTACAAACCCAGCTGACTGACTCTGCAAACGTATATCTCCCGAACAAAAGGTGTGGCAAAGAGATATGACATGCAAGTGTTTCGGCGAGACGATCCGGGCGACTGAGAAGGAAACTTTCCGTGGGTTGGTCCTGAGACAGGTTTTTGGCCCTGGAGAACCCCTCGACCGCGTGCGTCGGGTGTTCCCCGAGCCAAAGGTGAAGGTTTCGAGTGAGTAACTCTAAAACTGTGCAAATGCGTTGCCGGACTAAGACACACAGACAGACAGACGGACAGAATTCTCTCTTGATTTATATAGATTGGATGATGATCAGAATTAATTGGTTCATTTGTTTGCAGGCCAGGAGGTCTTCTTGTTGGGCAGTTAGGTCATAGCAAATTCTATGAAAGATGTTCAAATGGAGGCTACAAGTTGCATCTGCTGACTCTTGAAGGTGACTTGTAACATCTGCTGAAATTCATATCCTACTTAAAAGTGATGTAGAGCTGGCTAATCACTGGTTTCAAATAAGTTTCACCTTTTCAAAGCAGAGTTTGCATTCATTGACACTGTTTTGGTAAAGTTTCATAGATTTCTTGTTGTCATGTTTACTGATTCTCAAGGTACCCTTGATGGCTTGCTGATTAGACGTGAATTAGTGGCAGTGTGATCTGTGATTAACATCTAAGAAGCAGATAAGATGTGTCAGTGCAAATATATACATATATGAATGCAGATATGCATTTATATGGTGATGGTCTGAACCAGTAAGTGGGATGTTTCCCTTTTGCCTCTATTGCGGAACCCGTTTAATAGAAACAGCAATCCAAGAAATGAACAAATTTCTCATGTTAGTGTCATTATGGCAGATATGTGCCAATTTCATTGCAGAATTGTGAGTGATTACTTGATTAATTGATTAGTTAATCAGATGAATATTTGAAACATAGAAAATACTTTTCCTAAATATTTAAGATAGTGCAAACCGTTTGTCTCTTGTTTTCCTCGCTCAGCCAATCTGACAAGTCTTTCTTTAGAGGAAAATACAGGTCATCTCTTAGCCACGTACCGTCCAACAGCAAAATGCCCAAATATTCGGCATCAGGTTAGCAGTTTTTTACTCCTTCTTTATAGAAGTGTACAGAACTTGACTGGTCTAGCTATCAAATACTAATAGTATTGTTATTATCATTTGTGTCCTTTAAGTGTTGACATTGGTTTTCTATCTGTCAATGTCTATGAAGTAGCTGGTGTCTTAGAAATTAAAATTTGTTATTGCCTGATAAGCATAATTGTAGATGACAGGTAAAATTCAGCTGTAAAATCATGATGTGAAGCTGTAAATTACAAGGAATATGGTTTTTTTCATGATGAAGATGCAGACTATGACAGGTTAACAATGGTGCTGCTGATGATAATTAGGAGGAAGATAGTGATGGTAATGACCAACATTTTTCGAAGTGATTAGTATTGTATTTCAACCATTGTAAAATTTTGTGATGTAAATGTAAAACGTTGTTGACTGAGAAACTTTGAGGAAATGTAGGTTTTTACGTTGTAGATAAGTGAGTTACTTATTGAACCCGTGACCACATTGGAGGATTCGCAAGTAATGGTGTGCAACTGTAACACCATTCACACGTTTCATGGTGGCTCAACACAGAAATTACTCACACGAAATAAACTGATGCTGGACCCTCAAAATGACCATGACCTCCTGGCATGCACTGGAGATGAGGCTTCACAGTCGGTTAGTAGCCAGTTAGTTTTTCTTAGTTGGCTGTTGCTGATATGAAAATGAGGATGTGTTCATGACTTTGTGATGATGACTGTCCCTGTCATGGATGTTCCATCAGCTGTCCAACGCTTTTACGGAGTGTGACGAGTGCATTGGGGAATGGATGAGTTGGAATCGCTTATCTGTTTAGATGAACTTGGACAAATGCAACTCGTTTGGATTGGAATAAGATGCCAACTGGACTTTTTTGTCACGACCAGAGAACTACAGCTGATCTCTTGACATCTTCAACAAGTGGTGCCTCTGAAGAATCCCGCAGATTCGGTACACACTTCAAGTCAGCAACTTGGTGATGAGGAAGAGAATGACAAAAGTGCCGGCATGAGTTGTGGTCGATGAGGACCACGAGAGAGTCCTGTGAACTGCAATGAACAAAACCCTTAAGGACCAAAGAAGACAAAGCTAGCAACTGAGGACCAATTTGAATTGGATTAGAGTCATAGAGCAGGATCTCTCAGCCTTGTACAGGCTATTGGAATGCTTAAGACTGGACTACATTGTTCACATGGATATGCTCAACTTTGTTTACCACCAGAAGAAGAGTAGGTCTATAAATTTTAATTGCGACTGGGAAACATTGGTACTGCAACTGTTTACAATACTTGTCTGTATTTGTTTCCTATTTGTAGTTTCAGATCTGGCATGCAACGTCTGGCCAGTTGCAGCAGAAGATTCAGACCTCTGACTCTGTGCTTGACCTCTGCCCAGTCAATGTTAATGATCAGGCCTTCCTCATTGCACTGACTGACAAACAAGTCAGCATCTACAAGCACCAGCCATCACTTGTCTGAATGAGATATATCGTCATTAGGCTGAAACCCTACAAACGGAACCGGTGTCCCACAGGAAAGTTTACTGTGAAGTGTACAAGCTGCAATAACTTTATGAACAGTCTAAACTGAATTGATCTTGTAAAGCATGAATCTTAAAGTGGTCATTTAATCTTCTATTGAAGTGGCAATAAAAGCTATGTGTTGCTGCCAGTTGAAACTGATGTGTAAGATTCAAATGTACTGCAATGTATTTCTGTCTGATATGAAGGCTTACTGTAATATTTACAATGGTTTGATCACAGTTCAGTTGTCTGATATTGCAGTTGAGTGTTAGACTCATTATGATGGATCATTTACTCAAGAAGAGTACAGTGAACGTCTGATGGTCTTCAAAGGAAATAGTGATGAAGTTGATGTATCACAGTGAGGTGTTGAAGGTCAGAGCAGCAGAGGTTTGAGAATAGTGAAGAATGTGTTGCACAGATTGAAGCGAATGAGTGCCTGGCTGATTGACATCTGTTGATGAACGAAGGCATGCACACATAGTTGTCTGTGAGGCTGACACAAGCAAATTGCTCGACTTCTGCAAGACCTTCACTGGTTTTTATGCACAACTAATGGGCACGTGTTGGATTTTCTGTAGACTCTACTGGGATTGTAATAAGACTTTGCAAACTTGCATTGGCTGTGTACAAAACTTACTGAGAGAAATTTCAGAATGAGGTGTGATAGAATTGTGTCAGTAAATTAAAATCTACTGAGACCAAGCTTATGATGACACATTTTATTTATCTTTCAAGAACTGTGCATAACCCCACTGACATGCATGTATGTATTGTATGCCAAGACATTTGCTTTGTCTTTTAAGGTCCTCTGAAGGGTAATAAACGTTAAATTTTGGCTGCTAGTGCCTTTAGGGCAGTCCCTAGGCATGTCAATATATTGGGTTATTATTAGTATGCAAATGGTCTCAACCTCTGAGGATTTTATTTTAGTTTCATCTTCAAGCTTTGACAGCTGTGTTACATTATTGCCGTCATGTTCAGATAACTTCTTGTTTTGGCTGATTTGAAGATTTTGAAGGTTTTTAACAGATACTACCTATTTTTGAGGAAAACTGACATGTACGTGATTGTAATTTACTATAGGCACATGCATACAGAACATTGGACACTTCTTTTAACAATGGTTACACCTGTGTAAGTGGTCATGGAATTTTGACACAGTACTTAGCTGATCGCTATACTTTTGTGTTTTCATTAACGAGTCGTGTGACACCCAGAGAGTCTTTAGCATATTTCTAATTCAAACCACAGTGAAACGTTGTGATTTTAGCAATGAGAAGATATCAATTGGTAAACAGATAAACCAAAGTTTATTTCACAAATGGCAATAAATTTGTTTCACTTAGCCAATGTTTGTGTTGGTGAAAACAATTCGTTCAAAGAGTCCCACTGCTGATAAAGATCCTTATCATCCATCAAGGGTGTCTGCAATGAGGGAGGAAACATCCAAATGTGGACAAGGAGTAGGGGCTAAGGATGTCCATATCAAAGTTTGGTAAACTCAGATATGTCAGTAAAAGTTTTTGGCCACAGTTCAGTTATTCTGCTCTAAGTTGAATCTAATTGGGAGTCCTTTTCTGGCTAGGACCGCATCAAATACGCATCTCTCTAGCATAGATCAACAAGTTAGTGTATTCAAGACCCAAGTAGGTCATTGGAGTGTGGATGTATGATTATAATGGGATGAAGAGGTAACACCAAATATGGAAAAGGGAAGGAAGGGATCCAAAGGACATTTTGTTGCAGATGCTCTCTAAATACGGGTGATCCCTATTTCAGAGGTGTGCAAACTTTTTGTTTATAGTGTCTGAACATTACAGATTTATGTTCTCGTCACGGCTGCCAGGGTATCTGCTATTGTGTTATATAACAAATAAATTATGACGAGTAATAAGATTTATTAGTTAACTGTGACTACTTTCATAAAAATATATTTCTTTGTGAATATGTGTACCTCGTCTTTTTCCTTCTCCTCATACTTTAGTACCACGTCTTTTGCTGCACAAAATGAATAAATGGAATAACAAAAAGGTACCAAGGAGACTCTTTGGTCAGATTCCAGGTTATTGTCCTTAAATCAAGGTCTGTGCTTTTTAAAATACTTCATCTGTAAGAAGGTTGCTTTAGGGTATTCCACATCCAGCTTCCACACTGCAAGACCATTTTTCTTGAGCTCTTGTAATGAGCTATTTGCTGTTCTTTAACTCCAATTCCATTGGAGGTAGCAGGTTGCACGCTCTGTCTCCACTGTAGGGGAAAAACAACAAGGTTCAATGCTGGAAAAATCTTGTTTGAAGTCATTGAATCAGTCATTGAATTCTTGTAGCAGGGCATAGAGGACAGTGATAGAGGTAGAGGACAGTGATAAAGGTAGAGGACAGCAATGAAGGTAGAGGACAGCGATAAAGGTAGAGGACAGCGATAAAGGTAGAGGACAGCGATAAAGGTAGAGGACAGCGATAAAGATAGAGGACAGTGATAAAGGTAGAGGACAGCGATAAAGGATGTAGTTAGAAAATTGTCCTGTTGTATTTTGTTGCTTTCTTTCCATTGGAGATAATCAATTGTGAGAAGTGGAAATAATTGCACTGTAGAAGATTGTTCACATGTCAGTATTTGACATAGTGATATAATTTGCGATGCACAGAGCATTGCTATTATCATATTCATGTTTATTATTAATTCAAACTGATGCATCGCATTATGATTTCAAATCATAGTATGAACAGATTATTACAAGTTTAATACAGGAGTTGAATTTCACTGTATGGCTGCCATGCAAGGCACTCATCTGTCCTGCTGCTCATTTTGCTACCTTTCTTCTTTCAAAAATGGCTTTTACTGATGTACAAATTGCTTTCCACAACCATATCCTTTTCCATCCAATGATACTCTTGAGTCTTGCCTCAGTTTTTCCTGCCCTAGTCATTTCCCATTTGAATCCAATATATTTAGCTCATGTATATCCAACACAACATCCAGTAAAACTTTTCTTACAGGGGACTTGGTTGACACTGCCTCGAGGCAGGGCCGTACCGAGCTATAATTGCGCCCTGTGCCTAGCTAATTGCGCCCTGTGCGTAGCATCAATTTGGTGCCCCCACATTTTGAAAATAGTGCATTTTCTGGAATAATAACATTTCCACATTTGCACCCCGGGGCCTAGGCCCCGCTGGCCCCTCTTCGGTACGGCCCTGCCTTGAGGTTCAGTGTTTTTTTAACTTACTATGCATATCAACTTCAATGAAGCAGCATATTATGTATGTCTCTGTACTCGAATGTGCCTTGTGCCTTTTATCCACAAATTCAGCCCTTGGAACGATTTTTCTCCTGAATTTCACAAATCTCTGATCCTCCACTTCAGCAGTTCCCAACCTTTTGAGTCTCAGGGACCCCTTATAAAATGTTTGTCTAGTTTAGCAGGTTGTGGACCACCTCTGAAATTGTGCCACTAGCACACTACGGCTGCTATTATTATTATTATAGTAGAAAATGTTATTGTAATATTATAATAAATGTGTAATAATACTAACGGAACTATGCAACCTTAGTATAATAAATTTGATAACAATCAATATGAGTATTTTACTTATTTACTATTAATTTTAATAAATGTGTAAACTTTGAAGTAAAACAATAGTTACATACTGCTACAATATTCGTTTTGAACTTATGTAGGCATAATGGTCCCATAGGATGTTATGGATAGAGTTATTTTTTTCTTCAAAAGAACAAACAAAGGCATATATTTTAGGCTTCTGCTCGCGGATCACCAGGCAGAGGGCCGTGGGTAAGCAAACCACAGGTTGAGAACACTGGCACCACTTCCCTTGTTGGCCATCGTCTATCAGTCTCCTCGTTCATCACTGTATTCAAACTCTGTTGTAAACTCCTAATGCACATCTTTCCAACGATTTTGCTCTGATTTATCAGCTTAGCCGCCTTTCCATCGCTTTCAAGTAGAGCGAAACCCACCTGCAACTGTTTGCCACATGGAATTAGCGCGCAGTGCCGCGCACCGACCGGTGGGCGCTCGCATGAAACAATTATTTCAGGACTGAAATTTTATTTTTAGCCCTGCATAAACAAACGGATGCTGGCGGCACCTTGCGGCTGCTGTTGTAAGTAGGTTCCTTGGACGAGAAATCGAAGACATCTCTGGTAGACATAAAAAATTTGTAATTCTCGTGAATATAAAAACTGGATTTGTGTCTGGCATTTATGATCCATCGAGCACTTACTAAATATGAACGAAAGTGCGATAAAATCGATTCAGAATGGAAGCGAAGATGAATTGTTTGCCCAACTAACGGACTTCAACGTGAAGGTGATTATCTCAAAATTAATCTGGTCTGTAAAATGGTATTGTGCATTTATAAGCTCGCCTTTTTGCTTGTGATGTCCGTTTCGATTCGGATGGTCTTTGAACGGCTAAACTTTTCAGCTGCGTATGAAGCATTATAATTTTATGTGACCAAACACTGAAAATTGGAGTGTGATGCGGTGTAGTGTTAATGTGTAGCGCCAGTCAAAATTTCATGCATTTCGTTCCATAATATTTAAATGGGTAGAAACTTCAGGGGTCGTTCATGAAGGACGTCCACACAATTACCGGCTTCCTTCCTTTGTTTGCCAAAAAATTATGCCACATTTTGTTTTTCAATGCGATCATGATTTTATATAGCGCCACTTTAAAAGAACCTCATCAGAGGCGTACCCGACCTGACTGCACCAAACCACAATAAAAAAGAATGGCATACCGAGCAAATCTCACGTAGATGGTGGAATCACTTGCAAAATACATTTCTCACATGCTACAAGAAGGTAAATTTCTTGTCCATGTTCAAACCAAAATTCCTCATAGTGGTACAGAAAGAGACACCAGAAAACCGCTTTTTTATTTTAATTCTTTGGAATAGTCGTTGACATGTATTTAACTTGGGAGGACCACATAAACGTTAGGGTATTAAGAAGGACATGTTCTTTACTCCCACCTCCTGTCAGAGTTCAATTATACTATATACTTATTTATCCCTACTTACCGTGTTGTAATGCTAACTGGGCTTCTACCTATGAATCACGACTTAACAAAGTAGTACTACTGCAAAAGCGAGCCATTCATTGCATAGCTGGTACTTGCAGGTCCCCTCTCACTGTTCTTGCTTTTAGAGAATTCAAAATATTGAGGATCTATCTAATCACTACTTTCCAGATTGTGCTATTCATGAATCACTTTAAATGTGGTCTGCTATCGAGGAGTTACGATAATTTCTTTGGTCATATGCTGTATCCTTACAGTACCAAATCCACAAATAAATATCGACCAATATATGCCCGCACTAAAACCCGTGAGTATTCTATTAAATGTACAGGACCCAAGATTTCGGATCAAATTCCTTCCAGTGTCCAACTAGAGCCCACGCTACTGTCCTTTAAGCTAAAGCTAAAATCCTTCTCATTATATGACATTATCAACTGAAAATAACTAGAGTTCCCCTTGCTCATCAGTTGTGGCAATGGAAGAGGTACAGTCTAGTTGAGATCAGTTAACTCGTATTACTATATAATTTAACATTTACTCATTACATTATATAAATATGCGTTCATTGAAACTATGCTACTTATGCTGTGTATATTATGTGGCTATGGGTGGCCTATCAGCGGGAGGATATCCCTTAACATTATTCGATGATTATTAATTTCTTATTTTGTATGTTTATTATGTTACACATTCATTGCGTTAATTGATTTGGTTTGGTTGCAATAAAATTATCGTTATTGTTAGTTATTATTGAGCCACAGAAGTATCTGTGTAATATAATATTCAACAGCCATGCTGCACAGAGAATCTGCAGGTTGGTTTACAATGTTGGTCTATGTGAGATACTCCTGTCTGCATTTCATCTGCCTGATTATATGCAGCTGCTACACGTCAATTAACTAATTAATCATCGGCAAAGTAATAACGATATCTGCTACACATCAGTTAACTAATCAAGTGTAGAGTAATGGTATCTTTGAATGAAAAACTGAACACCCATTTTTATCCTTCTTTAATTCCTCTTTCACTTCATGCGTTTCTTCCATTGTATAAATATATTATTTATTGAGTTATGAGCGCTCGTTGTTATGATTCTCCAATACGCTTGTTATTATTATTCTCTTAACCGTATGTGAATTTGTTATCTTGTGTGAGGATTGTCTTCTGATTGTAAAAATTACATACTTACTTTGTTGATTGGGTTGATGACAGATCCACTTTGTAGACTTGGTTCAGCCATTGGTAGTTGGATGACATCCAGGCACCAATCACCTCTGAAGTCGACTGTACTATTGACCAAAAAGTCAAAACAGTCTCAAATGAAAATTATTATTGAAAAATATTTTTGTTATGCAACAACACTGCGCAATAACAACAGCTGTTTTAGTATGTGCAACATATGAGTTCCAAAGCTGGACAACTCGCAAATTAGGTCTTTCGCCAATCACACAATGCCTCTTGTCTGTCATCGTTAAATCTGATATCTGTTTTTATTGCTAAGAGTTACTGTTGTTTCATTACAGCATGCTCAAATATTCCAGTTTCCTGAGTTAACAGTAGAGCTTAAACAGGTATGTTTATCTGAGATTTTCTTAGGGATTTGAGACTAAATCTTAGGTACTTTTTATTCCACTAGTTTGTGCCATTGAAATCCCTTATACCGTTCTGGTCTCAAATGTAAGATGATTGCCTGGTTATCCAGTGCCAAACACTAACTTCTGTTATGCTGCTTTCAGATCAAACATGGGAGCTAGTAGAAAGAACTGGAGATATATATATATCTACATCAGGCTTGAATTAATCCCTCACAATGGAGGGGTCAGCTACATGGATCCTTCTTCTCCACGTAACTTTACTTGACTCTTGAAGGAACTGGATAGAGGTTGTTGTTGTTATATGAAAGCCAAGTTTTAAGAGTCAGGTCTTTAGTTAGTACTTGTACAACTTTATATCTTTCATGATTACTAAGGTGAAAAGAATTGCTGACTTTGCTAACTCATATCATCACTGTTTGTGTTTCTAGCTGTTCTTTGAAGCTCTTTTTCAACGTCTTAATGAAAAGCTTCAGAGACAAACGTATGTTGCTTGCTTGGAGTCAATCCGCATTGTAAGTCGTGAGAAGTCGGGCCTCGAGGCAGTGTCAACTGAGACTGCGCTGCGGACCCTGCTGCACCATGCTGGGCTAATAACCTCCCATGGGGAAGATGAAGAGAATCTTGGATTTACAACGATCCAAGATGCCATTGGTAAGAGACAAATACATTGGAATGATGCCTTCTGAGTTGTTATTTACCACAGTCAGCTATTCCCAACCTACACTTTTTCAGCTACAGTCCTTGACCTTGTTATCCTGCTTATATCAGAAATTTACCATTGAACCTCATCTGCATCACGGTAGTTGTGATTGTTATTGTCGACTGCGTCAGCTCTGTACTGTCGCACGCTCGCTAGTGGCTAGCGTTGCAACTACTCCATTGACTTGCCTTCATTACAGCACGGCTTAACTACTTGTTAACCCTCAATTCTGGTCATCTGACTAGCCGGTTGTCATGTCTTAATCACGTGCTGCGAGATTCAGCGTGCTTTATCAGTCAAATATTAAATACGATCGTGTCATCAGGTATATGTAGGAGCTTCTGCATTGACTTCCTGTCTGATACACATTGAGTATAGAGTTGTCTCTCTGGTCTGGCGATGCTAACTTGTTCTCGCGTCAGCCTATCTAATAAACTTCTGTTAGCCAGTATCGGGGCCCAGGGTAATCGCTTCTTTGGCTTTGCTGAGAGGGGGAGTTCCGGCAGTCCAGTTTGCCTGTATAGCAATTATACAAAACCGTACATTCTCTGTGGTAGGCTCTAGGGTTTGGAATGGTCTCGCTCGGGTGCTTCGCCTGTCCCCATATCGTGTACTGATATGTTTTATAAACTTACCTTTTTGTCCTTGCTGGAATTGGGAGTGCTTCTGAGTAGTTACCTTAAAGGGGCATTATATAAATTTTTTGATGAATGAATATAATTATATGCATATCGTAAATGGGCTTTAAAATGCATATGCATGCACATAACTCTTCTTTAATGTGTGCTTCTCATGCTTGAAAGAGTATGTTTTTGTTTTAGTTATTATTGAGGCTCAGAAGTGTCTGTGTAATATAATATTCAACAGCCATGCTGCACAGAGAATCTGCAGGTTGGTTTACAATGTTGGTCTATGTGAGATACTCCTGTCTGCATTTCATCTGCCTGATTATATGCAGCTGCTACACGTCAATTAACTAATTAATCATCGGCAAAGTAATAATGATATCTTTGAATGAAAAATTGAACTCCTGTCATTGTTATCCTCATTTACCTCCTCTTTCACTCGTGCATTTCGTCCATTGTATTAATATAATACTTATTTAGTTATTATCATTTCTTCAATACGATTGTTATTATTATTCTCTTGAACAGTATGTAAATTTGTTATCTAGTGTGAGGATTGTCTTGTGCTAATAAGGATTACGTACTTACGTTGTTGCTTTATCATATTTTGCTAACCAAAGATCCTCTTTTGATTCATTATTGCTACTAGCAAAAAAGTAGCTGAAAATTCATATTGACATCAATCACAGCATTTGTCTTTTATTTTGGAAAGTCATTTTTGGTTTTCAGCACTAACAACTGTATTGAGGGTATTGTTCAAAGACTAAAGACCTACAAAGATCCAGCTCTGGTGCACGAAATCAAGGTAAGAGACAGGACATCTGGCTTGGTTTTTATCACTGTATATCATATATGCATATATAATAAATATATATATTATTATATGTATATGTTTGTGAATCAGATATATATATATGTGTGTGTGTGTACAGTGATTCAAAAAGTCTTGTAATATGCTAATTCTAGTTTGACTGAGTGTACCTGATGTTATAAATTAACAAATTTTTACTGTTAATCGGTGTTTGGAATTTGGTCTGTCATGAAATTGGCTGTCATAATTTGTTTTGAATATTTTATGCATTGGCTTTTCACTGCAGTCATCAGATGCCGATTTGTGCTTTTCTTGTTGAAATGGTAATTTGTTGTCAAGCTTGCATTTCAGTTATGAAATAATGTTTTCCAGAATTTTTGCATTTGCATTCTATAGTTATGTCTAGTTAAAACCCCAATGTATTGAGAGTATTATTCAAAGACTAAGGACCTCTAATGTCAAAGGCAGTTCATTGCTTGTCTATTTACAGTACACCCCCAACAATGTTCCATCTAATGTTTTGGAGACAGTGTGTAAAAGAAATATTTGGTGTGCTACGTTTTGTGTGCAGGTTCGAGCTGATGCAATGATAGTTAAATTAAGACTGTATCTGAAAGTTTACAGTGATAAGTTCTGATAGCCTAAGAATAGTCCCTTGTCTATAATGTGTCTTAGAGCAGATGATGCATGCATCGTATTGTACGTCATTGTAATTAGCTTTCAATTTATTTAGCAATTTTCTATTCTGCCCAGTAAAATGTTGGTTTACTGTTCATCTGAAATTTGTTTTCAAGAAAAATGTTTTTGGCGTCCACTAAATTCTTGTGTGCGCTGGCCCCATGGTCCGTGTGCACATGCGCACAGCTTAGAGGGAACACTGACATCCAAGTGTGTGCAACACTAGCCGAATGAACCACAATCGTAATGTTGTTAAACTAATGGTGAAGTACGCATGTTAGTCAAAGAGCCAAGCAGCTCTAGAATGCTTTTTGCTTGGTAACCTATGCTACATTCATTCATTCATTAAGAGAATTTGTATAGCGCTACTTCAAGGGACTACTCAAAGGTGCTCCCAGCCCCAGCAGAGCCAAATAAAGCCATCTTAAGATGAGAGAGGAATGCCAGAGAAGGGGTTCTAGGAAGTAAGTGAAGCACCAGGGGAGTCCATTGCAAATCGAGGGTTCTCGGACAATTCGGCACCGAAAAATTTAGCGCCGTGACAATTCGGCACCGAACAATTTAGCGCCGTGACAATTCGGCGACGAACAATTCGGCGTCGGATGAGTTTGTAAGCGTATTTAGACCAGATATCAGTATGTAGTAACTGGCATTTTTAAAATATTCAGAATGTGATTGAAATGGTATTCTCCATATTATCAAGCATATGTCTGGTTATTATTGAGACTGGTGAAGACAACAGCCCTACAATACTGACTTTGAGTAATAATTGTGATTAAAGAGTACAGTAACAGTAAGACATGAATTTATCAACTTCTACTGCTGTTAGTAAATACTATGAGAGTCAGAAGCCGAAATTGATGTAATTTGTAATATTCTTTAGTTTTCTCTACAGTGGAGGACTACTCTAGTTAGAAGGGGACACGGTCTCTATGTGTTGACTATGACTCTACAATAACCAAACGTGTGCTGAATACTATGGAAACTATTATTTCGCTCCCGATCTGAATATTTTAAAAATGTCAGTTACTACATACTGATATCTGGTCTAAATACACTTACAAACTCATCCAGCGCTGAATTGTTCGTCGCCGAATTTCCCGGCGCCAAATTGTTCACGTGCCGAATTGTCTGACGCCGAATTGTCCACGTCGAACTGTCTGGCGCCAAATTGCCCGGTCACCCAAATCGAGGCACTACCACCAAGAAGGCATTGCTCTGCCTGGTAGAGGTGCTAGCAAACAATTTAAAGCAGACCTTGTTCAGTCGAGTGGAAAGAGTGTGATCCCCGAGCACTTAGGGTGTGACTGCATAGATTGACAAGCAAGGTAGGGAGGAGAAAGGCCCAGTAGGCAGCACCAGACCTATGCAGAGCTATCCTATATGCAATTTGCTGTTTTCAGAGGGTGCCAGTGAAGGACATTGCACATATTGCTGGAGATGTGGTCGAATTTGGGTATGCAGCTAATAAGGTAGGCTGCAGAGCTTAGGACATGATCCAGGCAGCTCAGTCGAGTGGTCGGGGGGTCAGCATAGTGAGATCTGCAGTACACTTGTCATGAAAGCGATCGAGTAACAGTGCGCAGCTGATAATAATAAGCATGGCTGATTGAGTGAATGTGTTGAGCAAAATGAGCTCCTGATTGGATAATACCCAGGCTCTCAAGGTCCCCTTGACCAAGCTTATAACTTGGTTATTTCAACGGCACTGGAGTTGAGGCAGTGCTATTAGACTTCATCATCATGCCTGTTGGGTTACCATGACAAGACTCGCGTTGCTTTACAAAAATTCAACACTGAGCAGCAAAGAACATCTTTCACTGACATCTAAAGATTTGCCTGAGCAATTCCAAACATTCATTAACTTTCTCAAAGATCTGTGTCATGTATAACATGTTATTTCTTCTTCTTTTTTCTAGTTCTTTGACATGAGAATGTTGTTTGTTTTGACGGCGCTGTGTCGTGAAGTCAGGTATAATACGCAATTTTTAAATCTCTACCTTCTTTGTAGTGTGCCTGGGCAATTAATTTGGTGTTTGATTAATTTATATTATCAACATTATTTGCCTTTATCTGCCATTGTATCTGAAGACTGTCTAGGCCACATCACATCCTCAGGATTGTTATTTGCTTGCTTAACATTTTATGTGCAGCTCTGGTGAAAATTGTATTAACAGGAAACTCCTTGTGAGATGTTAGTTTAGAATTGAAAAACTATAGGAGATTGGTGTGCTTACTAAAACTGTTGACATTAAAGACTCAGCGGTCGTCCTAGGTAACTTAGTGCATCATTAGTTGTAATATAGCAATAAATTATTTACACCTTGCCCGTTTGTGAGTTATATACACATGAGATGATTGTGAGATATTAAACCTGGGAGTATGATTTTCTGCAATTCAGAGTTGTATGAGAAGTTAATTTTGAAGGATTTCATGCTAAAATGCACCTAACATCCAATAATATCTGGTCAGTTTCAAAACAATGCTGAAAAGGTGTCTTATATGCCGAGTGGTTAAATGCAGGAAAAGGAAATTATCACCTTCCAAAACCTTTACAGCAAGTATGAACTGTAACTTCAGCATTCAGTGCCATCTGTCAAATGTCGACGGGAACCAATTGGTTGGCTCCACATGAATGCGTGTATATAATAATAATAATAATAAATATTCGTTTATTAACAGACTTGGAATGTCACACTGCAAACCATTACAATATGTTAGTTGTTTAGTACTATAGTCTGATTCAATCGAGTTTCAAATAATATTATAATAAATTATAATAAATGCGAGAATTTGTTGGAGATTCTATCTATGTGCTTATCATTGGTGACTGTTCAAGTGACATATATAACTTGTAACATTTAACATGTAGGCTAGTGAGGAGACAACACTTTTGTGAGGTATTTAAAAATGTGCCTTATTCTGTGTCCTGAAACATGCATACCCATTGTTTGCTCGGACTCGAGTATTGCGGAGTACCAAGAAAAAAGAGTTTTGGTTCATCGTTAACATACATACATGGTATTAACTTTTCAATCTTTATGTGTATGATAGAAATTGGATTTCCAGAGCTTGTGCACATCTTGGCTTATGCCACATTAGCACTTTCATGTCAATCTGACTATTCTTTTCAACCACTGCTATGGTCATCTTAGTTTTAGCTTAAATTTTATGAATGTAGCTGAGTTGTATGGGTTGAGTTTCCTGGTACTTTATGTATTGCCCTCCAAGAGACAACTTACATTTAAATGTTTAAAAGAATATACAAGGTTGCTTGTGTTATTGTGGTGTTTATTGATAATGTTTCGTTTTGAGGGTAAATGTGAATGTTGCACTAGATGTGCCATTTTGAGTGTGTTTCTTTGTTAAAGGTTATTGGCATTTACCTGTTGCAGACCTAAATTACGTCAGGATCTTCATGGTCTGACATACCTGATTGAAGTCCTGGACCTGACATTAAGGAGTGCCGATGAAGCAGAACGGCCAGTAAGTGACCAAGAGGTGGACCTGTGTTGTGAGGTCCTCAAGATTCTCTTCAACATCACTGTTTCTACTGACAGCAACAACATGGATGAGGTAGGTACAGGCCAATTTCTATTGTTCATGGGTTGAAGTAAATTCATGTTGACAAGAATTGTTATTCAGATATTGAGTTCTTACAGATTTGATGTCATTCTCATATATCATGACAACTAAACACAAATTGAAGCCTGAAATCTAATTCGGTTGATTCATTTCAACTGGAATGCCTCTCACATTTCCATTTGCCATCAAAAGCCACTATAGTTTCCGTCCTAGAACCCACGATTTTTGAATCGTTACCAGCAAAGGACGACAAAATTATATGATTATGGTGCTCTACAGTAGCTTGCTAAAAACATGAATTGCTCATTTTAGACAATATTTCTCTGTAATTTGATTTATTGATTTCATTGCTAACAACCTGTAACCGTGTTAAGGCTTGTCAACCTGATTTATATATATTAAAGGAATATATAGTTTTAATATACGTGTATATGGAACAATGATAGTGTACTCAAAAGAAGGGCAGATGAAGCAGAACTGGGAAACTAACGCATCTTGTTGTTAAAGCTTTTAAGTCTGTATATATTTGTGCAGTTCCTGATTTGTAGGAAGTCATGATCTAATGCCATAGGCATTGTTATATACAGAGCTATCCTATGTTATTTGATTCTAGGAGGAAGAAGCACATTTCCTGAGGCTTGTGAGTGTTCTGCATGACTTGCTGCTCTGTCAGACAGCTACAAAAGAGAAAAGAGATGAATTACACAGGTAATGAAGTTGCCATTTTAAAAGCTTGTTGTGCCATGTTGTTGGTTCTGGGAAGATACGTATGAATCAGGAAAGAAGTGAGAGTTTGATTAATTTGAAAACGTTGGATGGTGTCACGGTGAATTAATAGCCACTTATATCCAGAGATTAGCTATTTATAGGTAGCAGTAAACGATGAAAGTTGAATCAGGTCACAGATAAAAAAAGGGATACCAATATGCAATTGTATCATTGCCATATTTTCATTTTCTTTGTACAACTTATGATGGGCTATAACATTCTCCTGAAAACCTTTAGATGTTTCAGCCCATACAGAAACATTTTTAGATGATTTGAAGTAATCTCTTTGTCATTTGTAATTGTTTATTATTTTTTTAAGTCACACCGTTAATCTTCTTACAAACATGCCACGAGAGAGTTACGAGGAGCTTCTGACGCCAATTAACGAGGATGCACCTGGAGGAGCCGAACGAAAGGACATTGAGCATGACGGAAGGAACATGGAGGCTATTGTTGAGCTACTGGAATTCCTGGAAAATCGTCTGGATGTAGTGAGTGACAATGTTAGAAATGTTTGTATATTTCACACAACTGTAATACTGGATTTTGTCATGGTTGTTGCCTTGTGACTGCTGACTATGCTACTTGTCTATTATTAATACTATTCCGGTATTACACAAATTCATTGACAAAAATGCAACAAGGTGCAAAAAAAATGTGCAGTTTAGAGACAAAGTAAATATAGAAATAGTAATAGTTATGTGGCATCTGGAAGGCTTGAGAATGTTTTAGAATTTGAATCCTATTACAAAAGGAAATGTTAGTTTGGCTAAGGACAATGTAAAGCACCCTTGGCATAAAGTTTTGATCATCCTTACTTAGGTGGTAAATAAATGTGCATTATTATAATTACAGTTTTAATACTTTCTTGTATTGTCATACTAGTTCTTGATTATTGGCATCACTTGGATGTGTTTGACAGAATATCTCAGTTTTATGTCTATTGCAATTTATTGATAGATGAAGGTGAAGAGAGGGTAATGCTCACGCAAGGAAAGTTCCCATAACCATGTTATCTCTTTTTCATTGCTCGAGTATTTAGGTCACTGTGAGTTTCTGAGCTTGTTGAGATGTAGGAGTTGTGGGAAAGATCTGTTTTTTTTAGAAATGTTGCTTTTAGATAATGACTAGCTTTGACCTGTGGTTGTTATATTGTCACTTGAACCTTGGAGGTGTGATTTTTAGCGGTTGATTCACATGCTTTGAATAACCTGAGAGCTAGAAACTACTTATGAACAGAGAAGTTATGGTCACCTTTTATTCCCTTTTGAAAACTGTTATTTCACTTGGACTGAGTGTCTGAATGGATTCTGCAAAGGATGGAGCGCTGTAGAGATGTTGAGAATTAATTGCTGAGTTATTATATGCTCTGATTTGTCAAACATTGGTTACTACTACATTTGTATGGGTGATAATTGTTTGTACAGCCACAGCAGAGTCTGAAGGAAAGCCTGGCACCAGTGTTACACTGCCTCTGTCAAATTTGCAGAGCCAACCGTTCAATTCGAAAGTTCTGTCGACTTAAGGTACAGAGTAACTTTTACTGTGTGTATTGGTACCTGCTTTGGTAGTATGCAAAAATTTGAATATACACGCGAATTAAAGGATCTTTCATTTGTCAGTTTTATGAATGTAATAAAGATCTCCTCCTGATTACCTCTATGTCTAAATTGCTGTGTCAACTATTTCCACTTGGTCGATTCTAATTTTTATGTAAGCCGTGATGTAGTTTGTCATCTGACAAGTTACTTATATGACAATATTTTCATCATCGTCATCTTTATGCCAGTGTAAAATGCCTTACCTAACTATGCCTACAGCTATGATATATATGATATCCTGTGTCAAAAGAATCTTTCTAATGATAATTGTCATTCATGTTTTGTAACTTAGGCCTTGCCATATCTCCGAGATGAAGTCAAATATCTGCCACAGGAAGGCAGCTCATTACGTAACAAGTAAGCATCAATGTTATTGTGCTGCTTCAGCATTTCTCTGTTGATTTAATTAATAATGTGCATTTGTTAGCCTGCATTTGTGTGGAATAATCCTGTCCCAAATGGAATGCTTTAGATACACTCTTCACTTGAGTTGACTACATAATCTCTATGTCATAGACATAGGACCACTACAATAGAAGACTTGATGTTTACTTCTCAGGATGTACTGCTACCTAATTGTGCTTTTTATGCTGCACAGACAAATTGCACGAAATATTTAAGCACAATTCGCACAGCAGGCACAGACATTGCAATCTTTCGATTGCAGATCCAGCACTGCATCAATCGAAAGATTACATGTTTGCGCCTGCTTGTCGTACATGTTCAAAAAAGTGGTGCAAAGGTTCATGTTAGGACAGAAAGATATTTCAAGAGTCCTGTTTCACGGGTGTTTCCAGTGAACTCCTTTACAAAATTTGGACATTTTGCTGTCATCGTGAAGATCAGATGTTCATAAAGAGGAATGACTAATTGACAACTAGACTCAGAAAATGAAGTCTTCATTACCTAATGCTTTGTGCTTCCTCTCGTCCTCCTTTATTCTCCTGCTACTCATATGCCACCTCCTACTTCAATTGTAAAGTTGTGAGTTCTTCTGAATTAATTATTAGTTTATGCAGCTGTTGTTTCATCATTAATATATTATTTAATTAATCATTTCTGTTCAGATTGTGCAGACTGTTTACTAATCCAATTGTTGAAATCAAAGAACTTGCAGCAGATTTCTTGTTTGTTCTCTGCAAGAGTAATGGTGAGTATTTAGAAAGTACTACTGTTATTGCTCTGGCTTACAGAATCTCAAATCTCTGTGAATTATCTAAGTCAATTCCTGCTTACAGTGCTTAGCTCGGTTTATTACTGGCTTAAAGCCAGGATTGTTTCCACTTAGCTGTTGCTGATGGTTTAACTATTTTGCCTGGCTTTGCCCTATGCTACCTAATTTACCAGTATTCATACTTGGTGTTTTCCTACTCACTTTGCTTCACCAGTATTATTAGCTTGTTTATTCTTACATAGCCTGATAAAATTCTTACTGTGCTCGATCCTGTCAATGCTGTTCTATTTTTTCGTTCCAGTGTCACGCTTTGTCAAGTACACAGGTTACGGAAATGCAGCTGGGCTTTTGGCACAGAGAGGGTTAATGTGTGGCGGCAGAGGGGAGGAATATTCCAGCGAGTCTGAAGACTCGGAGACTGAAGAATATTCAGAACTGAAAGACAAGTAAGTGGATGCATTAATATAATATTTTGGTACTTTGTAAGCTTTTCAGAAATTTAGAAGCTTGATTCTATAATGGGAATTCTACTAGTTGTAAGTTGCATCATTCAATGCTTTTATATGTATGTATAATGTACATGTAATGGAAGCGTTTCTGAGTATAAGTCATGAAGAGGTGCTATATAAATTTACTGAATGAATGTATGCAATCTCTGGTTTATTAAACGTTCTCTGTGGCTGGTATTTCACAGTATAGTAATTTGTTTCTGTATATCTTGGAATTTATATATGTGAGTGCCTCTGCAGGATAACTTTTCAGAGTTGCTTCTGGCCAAAGTGATTGCTCGATAGACTTGCACATTGTTGTGTTTTTAGAGTAAAGATTATGTGCCTTAATTTTAGAAGTACAATGCACAATTTCAAGTCCAATTTAAAATGCATTCACAACTGACAATCTTAAAATTCTGCAACAGCCTCTGTGTGTAGTATGGATTTATTTGGGGGAGAAAGCTGCAGCTACACTGGGTACCGACAACATCAGATGGGACAAGATTCATAGATGTGCAGTGGACACAGCTTGCCTGCAAGACTCACCGAAATAGTAGCTGGCCGTGGACAAATACCTGCCAAATTGCACAAAGCCACTTGTAGCTGATAGTGGCTACCACTTCAGAAATCCTTGACTGAACTAAATTGGTGATTTTAATTTGAGATGAAGTTTCAAAGATTTAGTTAGATTTAGTTAAACCAGCAGTGTTATAAATTGAAAAGATATCTGAGAAACTTGAGAAAAGCAATGAATTACAAGAGTGGATGGCACTTAGAAATTAATCTTGTTAATTATTTATCCATATATAAAGTTTATAGTTATAATTTTTCCAAGTCTGTAAACTTGTGTATGTTTTTTCAAATTAGCATAAATCCAGTAACTGGACGCTGGGAGCTTCCAAAACCAAGTCCGATGGAAGGAATGAGTGAGGAACAAAAGGAGTATGAAGCAATGCAGCTTGTTGAAAAGCTGGACAAACTGCAGAGGTGAATGATTGGTGGTTATTGAGATATTTTGAGAGCTACTAGCATGGTGTCGCATATACTTTGATAAATACATCCTGGCTTCTGAAGAGGAGTGATATGTTATTGAGACTTATTTCATGGCAACTGAATTCTGAGACCTAGTCGCTCCCTCATGACATGCCATACAATTATCATTTGCAGTTTATTGGTCATTACACATAGCATTAGTTGTAGTAGAACTGCTACACTTGTGAGCACTGTTGCAGGTTTTGCCTTAGGAAATTTATTGCCCACTGTTATTTTTGTTGCTGTTATTATCATCAATCAATCTTTCAGAGCTATGCAGATAGGCACTGCTTTACAACCACTTCAGTAGTGACTGACTTAGACTTTCTGACTCTAATTTGTTTTCAGGGCTGGAGTCATTCAGCCAACAAAGATATCTGAAGGTGGTAAACCAGTTCCAGTGGAACATGTCGCAGAACTTCTGGAAGGCATCAGTGATCCTCCAAATGCCTCCGGTGATGAATCTGACTAACGTGGCACCATGTTTTGGTTCTGCATAGCTCCTCCTCCTTCTTTTCAGCCTGCCTCTTGTCGCCCAATTGTGATGCACAGCGTATGACGTATTACTTGCACTCACTGGCCAGACATGTCGACTGAAGAAGCGACTCTTTCTTGGACTGTGACGCCAAGAAGACGATGACATCATCTGATCTGTCTACACATTTCTTGCTGTTGTATTTTTGTCCATCTGTGTTTTGTTTCCATGGATCAGTTCTGTGAATCAATCAATCTTTCAACAAAGTCAGAGATTCAATATATGCGTTGCACTTTACGCAGGTGACATGTCATATACAGATTCAACACACCACTTTTTTCTAGCTTATGGAAAACTGTCACCTGCCATCTTATTAATCCATTCAAAAGGAAATTAGATGTATTGAATTAGAAATGTTGTTTTCTGGCTGTAAACTTAACCCAGCACCTTTGAAGTTTTGCAGGTTTTTAGTAGTGGATAGCATTGCAATTCTAGTGTCGTTGTGCTACAAGTGTTGAATCTGATATTAAATCTGTGCTGTGGATCGTTCTTGTGAGGAAAATTGAACCTTGAATTCTGGCTCTGTGTATGAGGCACTATTGATGTAGTAGTCATTGTCAAACAAATTGTTTTCAAATGGAATATTATTTCTGAGGTCAAAACATCTTTTGTTGTGGTTTAAGATACAGTGTTTTAGATACCAATGTTACCAAAAAGTCCATGACTTACTAACATCTAAAATCATTATTCTTTATAAGTGGTAACAACACTCGTCCTTTTGTGAGTTGAAGTGCTGGTTTGTTGGGTAAAATTGACGATGTATTGTCAATGTATAAAAAAACATCTGGGAAAAGTTTTGACTGTCATCTCTGTCATAAGAACAGAGCAGCATTGTCAACAATTAAAGTATTAGTTGATTAAAGCCTGTGATCAAAGTTATACTGGCGTTAATATTATTTTATTCTTATTTTTCATTTGCCATATCTTCTTTTAGCTTAGACTGACTTTGTTTTTTAGTGCCCTCTTCCACTTCAATTGTGTTCCCTGACTTTTTCTACCAACAAGCTAAAACTGTACCTCTGAGCTATTGTAAGAGGCACTTTAAATTTGATTTGTGTTACATGGTATTCTATATCAGTAGGCGTGGCTTTGAACATTTCCAGCTCTTGCTTAAATTGTTAAGTGAAAGGTTGTTTGGTTGTGCTTCAGCATTTAAAGTGACATATCTTGTGCCACTTTGCCATATGATTAAAATGTATATGGCTCATGGTAATGATCATTTCATGTCACGTCAAATGGTTCACTCTGGTTCGCCAACAAGTGGTTGACGAAAAACGGTTCACGGACAAAAGGTTTGCAACTAAAATGATATTTTTCGTCCACTGTATTCAGTGAAATGGAAGTTGAATTGATAATAATTCTGCTTAAATAGAAGTTGAATTGATGAATGACATTCCTCCTTAATAGATGGTGGATCCAAATAATGTTTGCTGAAATTGAAGTTGTATTATTGACAGGAATTCTTGTGTTCATAGAAGCTGGATTGATTAAAATAATTCTTTCTGCAATAGAAGTTTGATTAGCAAGCATTATAATCATAAATCCAACTTCTATTTCGCCAAATACAAAGGACAAATAAGAACTTTTGTCCGTGAACCATTTTGTCGTCAATTATATGTTGAGGAATTATTTGTCCGTGAATCATTTGTCATGTAACCAGATCATTTGTATAGAGACTAATTGTGCTTCAATTCTAAGTGATCACTGGCCAGAAATCTGAAGGGTGGCAGATGTGTGTGATACGTGGTTTGATTGTGGCATGTCTCGGAACTAAATTGAAATGGGGTCAAATCATTCAGTCCATGTACATTATTCTGTGGACTAACATGCGCAGGGAGATTAAGAGCTAAAAATGAGTACAGCTGCCAGTGTTTTCACAAAAGAATTGGAATTCAGTGACCACAATTTGAGTTTGTGACTAGGTTCGGCATTCAACATTCATATTATCTTATTATCTAGATTTAACGCAGGCCAGTGTTTTGCGGTTGTCGTTAAGAAGAACATTATCTTGGACAATGTATCTTGAAGGCAGATGATCTGAACTAGAGGAGAATTTTGTCCTCCATACTAAATATCAGTTCGTTACTTTACAGAAATAGGTCATTTTGTATTTTGAAGTTGGCTAATATTTCGCCTTTATGTGTAATACTTGGCTACTAATCTATCTAATTTATTGCGATTTTATGGAGTTGCGTAGCATGCATGCAGACCACAATAAAATAGTCCCTTGTCTAAATACTCGACAAAACCTTGACTTCATGAAATTTTGAGTATCAGTCTGATAAATGCAGTTGGCCAAAGGGAGGTCTTGAGTTTTTTATTATTAAACCTAGTTGAATTAAATGGTTTCACTGTTTCTATTCCATTAGGCTTATAATTATGACAGTAGCTGCATGAAGATGCTGCTGCCAATGCTAGTAGTCTCTCTGCATGATGTTTAGAGACGTTTGTTTAATTACATGGCTTAGCTTCGGTGTTGCTATTTTAGTAGGACTAAAAGTGATACCATTTGATAGCTAATACATAGTTTATAGTTTTTTGATAGTTTGAGCAATGATTTGTAACCAGTGGGAAATTAAATTATGCTAAATACGTTTGCATCATGTAAACATTTAAGAAGTTATGGCATTCCTGTACTGTCTGTGAATTAAAGGAGAGACTCATTTTCTAGTCCAGTAATGTAAATCTTAATTTAAGAAACTTATTTAGACTGTAATATGTATTTGTTGGAAAACAGAACTGTTGGATTTGTCAAACTCTCAATAAGAAGATTATTGAAAATATTTTTTATGCTTCTAAGTCTTGTCATTTTGCTGCTCATACACCATTGAAAAATGTTCTTTAGTTTCTTCTTTCATTTTCTGAAAATTTCACCGTTCTTTATTGAGATGCTGAATCTCTGTTTAATCCCAGTGCTGGCTGCCTGGAAGACATGCAACCAGGGATGTGGTCTTAAGACCGCAGTCTTGGTCTCGAGACCGGAAACTGCGATTTTGGTCTTGGTCTCGAATGCATTGTTCTAGGACCATCGGTCTTGGTCTCAGCCTTGGTCTCGAATGCGTCGGTCTTGGTTTTGGTCTTAAAGGAATGGTCTTGGTATTGGTCTCCGTCTTCGATTAGTGCTCTTGGTCATTTGCCATATCAGAACAATTTTTTTATATTTGTCGGTTATTTTCGATTTATTAGAGATACCGGATGATTAGGCCTAGTGTTGTTTTAATAATGGTTTAATTTTAGTTTTAGTTATGATTGTTAGTCTTCAGTTTTAGTTTTAGTTCCGATTGTTCCTCAATGATAGTTTTAGTTTTAGTTGTAGTCTCTATATCTCAAATATAGTTTTAGTTAGTTTTAGTTTTGTCCAATAAAGTTTTAGGTCACTGATTTTAGTTTAAGTAAGCTAGTTATAATTTAGCTCAAGTATGCTAGTTAAAGCTTTAGTAATTTAATATCAATTTGAGCTATAGCAGTAATTATTTAAATCTAATTTAATTCTAATCGAACTGAATGGTAGACCATAATTATTATTATGGTCGACCATAATTATTATGGTCTACCACTGACATTCGTCACACGTGAGGCCAAAGACGATAAAAATGAAAATTTCAACATTTCTGAATATATTAAGTGAACTTTTTGCAGTAAGTTCCATGCATTTTTGCTAAATAATAAATATAGGATTCGAATTCCCGGTAATGGGAAGTAGACACATCTCATTCTCCTCATGTGTCTTGGAAGAGGTACTGCAGGGATTGACATCATTTGCAGAATTATATACAAATCATGCAAAAAACGAATATGCGCCTAAGTTAGGAACATTCTCAAGCAGATATATTTGTTTTATTCTGGCTTAATATCGTTTTAGTTTTCATTGCATCTATTTTTGCTTAGTTTTAGTTGCCACAATTTTACTTTTAGTTTTCGTTGCCTGTCTAATCTAGTTTCAGTTTTCGTTAACGAAAACAACACTAATTAGGCCTTATGCGATTGTTATCGATTTATGACATGCTGACCATCTATATACACATGTTACTATGGGCAAAAACTGCAGTAGCAACAGAGCCAGCCATTTCAAAATTTGCTTTCACAAATTTCAAGGTTTTGGCACAATCTAATAATTATGTGGTCGGCAGTACAGGTACACCATTGAAATGAAACGTTTTGTTCAGATGTCTTAAAATGCATTAACAACAGAGCCAGCCATATTTACCTATCGTATAGTGTAAGTAATTTATAGTGTGATATTCTCAGTCCTAAGCCAAAGGCTGAACCTGTAAAAGTTCAGACTGGCCGGTAATCTGTTTTCTGGACCATTATTAAGATTAGTATTCTTCAGGAATAAAATTAATGTTTTAAGCGTGTTATTCCGTTTCAGCGTCTTAATAAATTGAATTGTTTATAAAAAAGAGTATCTGTCTTGGTCTCGGACCACCCGTTCTCGGTCTTGGTCTTGGACCTCTCGGTCTTTGTCTCGAGGTTTTGGTCTCGTGCCCAACACTGCATGCAACCACTTCAGACCTGATATGGTCTGGCCATCAGTATGCATTGCTCTTTGTCCACTTATCTTCTTTAAACCATTTTCTGCATCTATCCGTCTGTTATCCCGCATATTTCCCAGTTTCGTCTGGTTGAAAGTTTGTCTGTATACTGCTATTCCAAAGTTGGAAGTGGTGGATTTAAGGATGTGCTGGACATAATGACCACATAGCCCTGTGACTGGTTCAATGGATTGTGGTTCACTCTGATCAGCAAAGAATGTGACCGATTATTAACAGGCTTTTCGAATTAATGAACAGACAAATAGTCAAAAATCCGACTTCATATTGCATCAGGGTGCTTGATATAGCACATATTAAGTTACATAACGGGTCTGAACAAGTGCACTGGACAGAATGAGTAGGCTTATACGTTGCTCTGATTAAGTTCTTATTGTTTGTTACGTCACTGCTCTCTTTCTTTGGGGATACTTACTACCGTTTGTTGCGTCACTGCTCTCTGTCTTTCTTTGACGTTATATTCTACTGTTTGTTACGTCACTGTTCACTGTCTTTCTTTGGCGATACTTTCTACTGCTTGTTACGTCACAGCTCATCGTCTTTCTTTGGCGAAATATTCTACTGTTTGTTACCTCACAGCTCTCTGGCTTTCCTTGGCTCTACTTATTACTGTTTATTATGTCACAGCTCTCTATCTTTCTTTGGCGATACCTCCAGCTGTTTGCTATTTCACAGCTCTCTATCTCTCTTTGGCGATATATTCTACTGTCTGTTACGTCACAGCTCTCTATCTTTCTTTTCTATACTTCCTACTGTTTACTACGTCACAGCTCTCAATCTGTCTTCGGAGATACCTCCTACTATTTGTTACTTCACATTTCACTGTCCTTCTTTGGCGTTATATTCTACTGTTTGTTACGTCACTGCTCTCTGTCTTTCTTTGGCGACACCTCCATCTGTTTGTTGCGTCACTGCTCTCTATCTTTCTTTTACGATACCTCCTACTATTTTTTACGTCACAGTTTTCTATCTTTCTTTGGCTATACTTCCTACTGTTTGTCACGTCACTGCTCTCTGGGTTTCTTTGGCGATACTTCCTATTGTTTTTTTCGTCGCAGCTCTCTATCTTTCTTTGGCTCTACTTCTTACTGTTTATTACGTCACAGCCCTCTGTCTTTCTTTGGCGAAATGTTCTACTCTTTGTTACATCATAACTGTCTATCTCTCTTTGGCGATAATTCTTACAGTTTGTTGCGTCACTGCTCTCTGTCTTTTTTTGGCAATACCTTCCACTGCTTGTTACGTTACAGCCCTCTTTCTTTCGTTGGTGATACTTCCTACTGTTTGCTGCGTCACAGCTCATTGTCTTTCTTTGGCGAAATATTCTACTGTTTATTACGTCACTGCTCTTTGTCTTTCTTTGGCGATTCTTCCTACCGTTTGTTGCGTCACAGCTCTCGATCATTCTTTGGCGATACATCCTAATGTTTGTTGCGTCACTGCTCTCTGTCTTTTTTTGGCAATACCTTCCACTGCTTGTTACGTTACAGCCCTCTTTCTTTCGTTGGTGATACTTTCTACTGTTTGTTACGTCACAGAGGCCGTTCGCATATTATATAACGCATAAAATCTCAATTTTGCCCCACCCCCACCCCTACCCCTAATGACGTTACATAACATCAGCCGCGACCCCCACCCATATATTATATAACAGACCTGCTACCTACCCCTACCCCATCCCAGACTATAAACAGATCAAAAGAGATACAATCGACATAATTGTATTGCCCAATTTTAAACTTTTATAACAATACAAATGTTAGTTAGCACTTTAGTAGTAGTGATTCAGCTCCTCTGTATCTTAATAATTGGAATTTTTATGGCACTAAATTCACTTGTATTAATTACAGTAACTAATTGGGTAGTCGGCGATTGTCACCATGTATCTACATGTAGGCAAACTAATACAGCACGATAATACGTACATGGTAGTGACGTAAAATTTTGTAAATTCTATCTAAAATCACCATTTTAGTTTCCCTCCCGTTGTGCACTAGAAATGAGCATTACCGTATCAAACAGAATGGATTGGTTTCATATTGCACTATCAGGTATTTATCGATAGGTTCGCGGTAAAACTTTACCTATTTAATAGCGTATGATGTATACAGAGTGCATACTACAACTGCAATTGGGTATTTAAGCAAACATAAACTATTTACACATACTATAGAAAATGAAATCAAACATCTTGATAATACCTACCGAAATAATTATTTCAAGTTAATTAATTTTAATTTAAACCAGAATCAAAACAAAACACACAGAATTGAATTTAAGAGTGTTTAAAGCTATGCACAGGAAATTGTTGAAAATTGTAAACAGCAAATTGTTAAAAATGGATTTATAAATAATAAGTAAGAACGTCAAATCAATTTGCCAGGTGGCAGCTAATGGTGCTAGTTTTGGTTCACAACGTATTGTGAACTTCGATTAAGCAATGAAGGTCCGTGGTACATGGAATTTCCAATTGGCAGGCAAACAGGCAAAATAACATAAGCTGAAAAAGTTTGTTATATAACAAAACCTTCAACCGACCCCCTCCACCTTACACAATATAACGCTAACAAAACAGGAACCCACCCACCTACCCCTTCAGCGTTATATAATATGTGAACGGCCCCACAGTTGCCTGTCTTTCTTTGGCGATACCTCCTACTGTTTCTTACGTCACAGCTCTCTATTTTTCTTTGGCGAAACCTCCTACTGTTTGTTACGTCACAGCTCTCTGTCTTTCTTTGGCGAAACCTCCTACTGTTTGTTACGTCACTGCTCACTATCTTTCTTTGGCGATACCTCCTACTGTTTGCTGCGTAACAGCTCTCTGTCTTTCTGTTATGATACTTCTCAAATGATAATATATCTCTAAGGCTAATGACCATATAGCTGTAATAATTAGGCCTGCATCTGCAACTTCATTGAGTTCCTTGCGCTATGTTGATCGTCTTGATCTTTGTATTCCTAGGAATTGGATTGGCTTGGTCCTACACCAGGCGTTTGCTGCATTTATCTGAAATGACCTTTCATCAGAGAGGGCTAAACTAACGACTAGCTTCTCTCCAGTGACTTCTCATTCTTTAAAGGATTTTTTCCCACGGTTTCCGTACTGAGAGGGCATCTTAAATATTTGTCTTGTGAGAGGCGCTGTATAAATCCAAAGATACGATACGATATAGCAAGCCCTGATAACGGCTGTTTACCACACTAATTAGATCCGATCAGAGCCCTCTATAAGAAATAGATGGCTCTGGGTCCGATCATGTTGCTTAAATTCCTTTACAGATCGCCATCTAGTGAGCAGGAATTTCCGGCTCATATATGGAGCACGTGTAGGGCTGTGCTGGCGGTAAGCGCTGCCGTTTGTTGAACTTCGGTAACCGGTGGACCGGGTTAAGATTTGCGGACTGCGTCGGTTAAGGTTCGGTGAGCAGCAGCTTTAGAATTACTAAAATATTTGATCTAACCTTAATATTTTACAATAAACAAAAGTGGCGTTTGTTTATTAGAAGTTCAGTAGTATATGCCCCAGTATACTTTGTCTGACAGAAGAAATCACATTCGATAAAAGCAGCTGGGCCCAAGTAAAGGTAAGCAAGTCAAAGTCGTGCACATGGTCGATTGTGTGTTTGTTGCATATACTATGAACGCGAATTCGATGCAGCATGCCTAGTCAAGGACGTCGGCAACGGGGAGTAATTATGTCCTGTATTTAAACAATTACTAACCGCACTTTGGTATACAAATAAGATGCCATTAGTTAAGATTGAATCATCCTTTAACAAAAATTTACGGGCCAAACTGTTTGCCACGGATATTATCTTATCGTGGCCCTGATTTGTTGGTTTGAGTGATTAGATAGCGGGTTTTAAAGGTGGCTGTCCGTGCAATACACTGGACTTTTGCTTTTTTTATACATGTGGCGCATTCATATCTGATTAATCCTTCATTCATTCATTATTCAGTTATTGAGTGATAAAGGAATAAAAATTGATTACTTAAATACACAAAAAATATACAAATGAGCTTTGCAGTATAAAGCATTGGTCTCCTATACAGTGTTATTTACTTCTTTGTAGCAGGACATGTCTAATTCTGGACGCAAGAGGGTAGTTTTCGCTTGTCTAGCGAACTGCCTAACCCGAAAGGAATCAATTGAAAGGGTGAAAGGTGAGAGAGCTGATCCAAGAAGCAGACTTCATTCCACTTTGGACAACAGCTCGGAAGAGACCAGCACTTCCAGCATGGATCAGATAAGGGTGAGCCATACAAAACACTGGCTTGAAAACCTGAGCACATTTGTGAACCTTGACCCCTTGTCATCTGTGGACACTATCATGCAAGTTAGCTCCTGCTCATGTGATTCTGCATTGGAGCATGATTCGGCATTGAGAGACAATGAGGTTAAAACAGGTGATGAGGTTTGCACTTGTGGAGAGGAACATTGTGCAGATAATGGTTGTTCCTGTTCTACTTGTCAAGAATTTCCAAAGGACAAAGTCAGATTCGAGCCAATGGAGAAGAAATCCGAAGGTCGGTGCAGTTGCTCTGCTGCCAGCATGGACACAAGTTCATGTCGACATTGTTCTGGTCAACAGAATCCACGAAACCAACTCTCACTTCAAATTGTTGACTCAAAAAATGTTGAGCAAATGAGTATTGGGTGTAGCTCCTCTGCATCGATCTCCTTAGCAACGGAACTTGTTACCCTTGACATGAATGTTCATTATCATCTTGGGATAACGGTCGTTGGACACACCATAAAGAAACTTGGTGACTGTGGGATCTTTGTCGGTTGTGTTAAAAGAGGTGGGGCTGCAGCTATCAGTGGCCACATTGAGCCAGGTGACTTGATTCTCGAGGTTAATGGGATTGACTTGGAGTCACTTTCAAATGAAGAAGCGGTCAGAGTATTGCGTGAAGAGCTTGCAAAGGGAGGGATTGTTCGGCTTTTGATAGTCAAGTGCTGGAATCTCAAGTCTGAAAATGGTGATAACATTGCGAAAGAACCTGTTTATGAGCGGATAGAAACACCGGGGCCATCCAGTTCTTTTAAATTTCACATACCGCCCACAGCAGCGAGAAGAACCTCACATCAGTCGGGAAAGTCTAAGCGTTCTCGTTCTCGACAATTTCACGAAGGCTCCGGCAGGTCTGAGAAAGAGGTAAAGGTAGCACACAGCCCTTCCTACATCAGCCCTCCTTCTCTGAGAGCTATACCATCTGGGGTTCCTTGCCTGAAAAATGCGTCACGTATTTCATCTTCTACACCCATACAGAATAATGGCATGGATTCTGGATTACATAAACTTCAGCTGTCGGATATCCTTTCTTTTAGCGGAGCCTGTGGAGCCTCGACTATTCCTGGATGCAGAGCTAATCAGCAGAGCATGACTCAGTCATGTGATTTTCTTGGGGCTGATTTCCTGGAGTGGATTCAGAGCCATGATGAAAGGCATTTGAGTCGGAAATCGGCCATTTCCTATGCAAATTGGCTTCTTCAGATTGGATACATCCGAAGTGCAGAATCTTGTGCAAATAGAAATTTTAATGAAAATCTTTACTACAGACTGGGTTCTCAAATGCAACCAGTTCATTAATGAAAACAGGCTTGGTATTTTTCAGAATTTTTATTGTGATGTAAAGGTACGTGATTTTCAATGGTATACGTAGATGGTTGTGATTTGTGCTTCTTATCTGGACAACTTTGTGATGTTTAAATGTATATTTGTATACATTGTGAAATAATGTTCATTTAATGTTTATAATCACTAATTGTAATCAATACTACTGGTATAAATCTCATTCTTGATTGTTATAATTATTATTGGTTTGGATTTGTGTTCAGAATCTGAAAAACTTTGTGGTGTTAACATTTATGCTCGTGAAATATTGTTCGTGAACTGAAGTCACTGATGGCAGTCAATATTGCTTTTATGTTATTCGCGGTGTTATAATTTTTATCGTGGCTAGTATTCCAAAACTTTAAACTAATGGTATGTGTTTTTTTCAGAGTGAAGTGATAACTTGTATTTTAGCAATGAGGTATTAAATTGGTAGCAGTAAATAAGAGATGTGCTTATGCAGTTATGAATAATTACAATGTAACTGTACAATTTATCAATATAATAACAGTCGATGTGAGATAATTTTATGAGTGAGTAAATGTGAACAGATGTGATTACACATTTTAAAAGTCACTTTTCCTGCATGTACGTGTTGCAGAAATGTTCTCAAAATGTTTTAGGCTCTTAGTGTGAAATATTATGTAACAATATGTGTTATAGCATTTATGTGAATTGTGAGAATTATGTGTTTTGTTGAATTCACTTCAGTTATGGCATACGTGTGAATTAAGCGATTTCGCTAATACAGCATGAATTTTTTGTTTTATCAAGCTAATGGCAAGTTGATGTACATTTTAGACAACAGTTACTGCTTTCTTGTTAATGGTAAATTTTAGTACTGATGTTGATTGATGGAGTAATTTTATATAGTTATTTTAATAAAATCTTGAGTCCACTTGCTTTTAACAGGTGAATTTGTCAAACTTAAGTAGGCCTTCTGAAGCAACCATCATTCCATAAAGCAGAGGTTTTCAAATTTTTTAAGCTGCAGACCTCGTAGCACGTCGTGGTTAGATGGCGGATCCCTGTTCAATGAATTTGGCCAATCGACATTATTATTTATGTAATCCACTACTGACTACTGTCATTCAACACAATTCAACCGTGCAGTAGATATGCAAAATATAATCAAAATACACATATCATGTCAGTGAAGACATTTATTTAAATAAACAATGGTCTTTGCTTTAGTGGGAAGGGTGTGCCTGTTTTGCGCTGCAGAGTTTGTCCAAATTTAGTGATATGCGCGACAAACATACGCAAACATCAGACTCAATAAACTCTTGATCTGTATTTTGTATTTTTTTCTGTTTTAAGTACAGATCCTTTTGTCGCTCGAAATATTCCTTTGGCTTATCGGCAACATCTGCATGCACTGTCGTTAAATGGCGCTTTAATTTTGCGGGTTTCATTGACTCATTAGACATAGTTTGCACACACATCACAAATAGGTTGATCAGCATTTGTTCCGCCGGCAATGAAACCATATGAAATATCTGTGGATTATGCTTGCGGAATTTCTTCTGTCTCTCACATTTATCTTTGTCGTCAGAATCCTGTTTTAAATAGTAATATTATATTTAAAAAATTACTTTTAGCAGCAATGGCGTCTCTGTTGGTACGTCTCAATTACAATAAAGTGTACTAAAAATAGCACCAGATGGAACTAATGTTACAAGAGTACCTTGACATCAGTAAGTAATAACCATAGAAAGCATAGATAGCTCAGTTGTTTTTATAATTTATGATGACAATGAAAGCCTGAAAAACGTACTATTTTTATTGTTTTTTGGTTCTGCTTGCGGACCCCTTAACATCAAACGACGGACCCACAGTTTGAAAACCTGTACAAAAAGGACAGGATTTGTACCATATGGCCAAAGATTACATATACACCAGAGGCGAAAGTGCAAAAAGTGGGACAAGTCGCAAAAGTTGCCAAAGTAGCAATTACGTGGCAAAAGCTGCAAAAATGGCATAAAAGTGACAAAAAAGTTGCGAAATTGGCAAGCAGTGGCTAAAAGTGACATAATTGGCAAAAAATTGGCCATAAAGTGGCAACGAAAGTGGCAAAAGTGGTAAAATAGTGGCTTTAGGGGCAAAAGTGGTCAAAGTGCAAAAAAGTCGCCAAAGGCTGGCAAAAGTAGCAAAAAAGTGGCCAAAGGGTGGAAAAAGTCGCTAAAGGTGGCAAGGAAATTGGCAAAAGTAGCAAAAAATGACAAAAAGTTGCTAAAGTGGCAAAAAAGTGGCAAGGAAAGTTTCATAAGTGGTAAAATAAGTGGAAAAAGTGGCACAAATTACAGAAAAGTGCCTAAAAGTGGCACAAACAGTGGCAAAAGAGGCAAAAAAGTGTGAAATGTAGCAAAAAATGGCTAAAAGCGGCAAAGAAAGTGACAAAAGTGGAAATAATGTGGCAAAAAAGTGGAAAAATTGACAAAAAAAACTGCTGAAGGATTGGCAAAAGTGGCATAAAAGTGGCAAACGTGGAAAAAAGTGGCAGTAGAATGGCAAAAGTATCAAGAAAGTTGCAGAAGAGTGGCAATAAGGCGGCAAAAGTGGAGAATAAGTGGCAAAATGGTGGCAAAAAGTGGCAATAAACTGGCAAAATAGTGGCAAAGACTGGCAAACAAAGTGGCAGAAGTGGCAAAAAATGCGGCAAAAGTGGCAAGAAGCTGGCAAAGTGCCATAGTGGCAAAAGGGCGGCAAAAGTGGCAAAAAGTGACAAAAGCGGCAAAGAAAATGACAAAAATGGCAAAAAAGTGGTTAAAGTGGCCAAAAAGTGGCTAAAATGGCAAAAGTGACAAAAGGGTGGCATAAGTGGCAATAAGATGGCAAATGTAGCAAAAATGGCTAAACGTGGCAAGAAAAGTCACAAAAGTGGCAGAATAGTGGCAAAATGTGGCTAAAAGTTGCAGGGAAAGTGACAAAAGTAGAAAAGCACCAATAAAGTGGCAAAAGTGGAAATAAAGTGACAAAAGTGGCAAAATGACAAAAGTAGCCCATAAGTGGCAATGAATGTGGCAAACGTATCAAATAAGTGGCCAAAGTGGTAAAAAATGGCAAAGTGGAAAATGTGGCAATAAAGTGGCAAAAAGATGGCTAATAGTGGCAAGGAAAGTGAGAAAAGGGGGAAAATAGTGGCAAGACAGTGGCAAAAAAGAGTGGCAAAAAAGTGGTTAAAGTGGCAGAAGAAGTGGCAAAAGCGGCAAAAAAGTGGCACAAAATTGGTAAATGTGGAAAAACGAGTGGTAAAAAAGTGGCAAAAAGTGACAAAACTGGCAAAAGCGTCAGAAGGTGGCATGAAGTGAAAAATTGGCATGAAAGTGGTAAAAGTTGCCAAAGAGTATAAAAAAGTGGGAAGAGGTGGCAAGAAAGTGTCAAAAGCGGTTATAAAAGTAGCAAAAGTGTCAAAAGCTTAAAAAAGTGAAAAAAATTGCCAAAAGGTGGGAAAAGTGGCAAAATTGTCAAAAAAAGTGGCAAAATTGGTGAAAAAGCATCATCGAAAGTGGCAAAAGGTGCTGGTCAGGTGCAGATGCAGATGCAGGTTCAGTTCTGGTGCAGCTCATGTGCAGATGCAGGTTCAGCTCTGGTGCAGATATAGGTGCAGTTCAATTGCATCTCAGGTGCATCTCAGGTACAGATGTAAGTGCAGTTCAGGTGCAGCTCAGCGATAAAGGTGAGACAATTTTCAACACGGCTTACGATCCACGATGTTTTAGGAAAAACTGTACCACGTCAACTTAAGAAACTGTTTGGCAGAAGTTATTTTAACAAATATACACACTAAATTCAATTCTAGCTCAATTTTGAAAAAGAGGAGATTTTTGCACCTCGCTCTTTTTGACACTTTTAACCCCAACTTTCAAAACACTGCCGGCGCCACTGGCCCTTGTTGACAATTTCACAATATAAAGTAATTATCTGTGCGCCTTAAATTAAAAATAATAATTGACGACAATATAATGGTTAATGGACAAAAAGATGCTACAAAATGCTAACTAAATTTTGGATTGAAAATAATAATAATGCCTATCAGTAAGAAATATTTTTCTCGATTCATATTCTATTTAGGCAAATTGTCAATAATCCAACTTTTATTTCTGCAGGCATTATATTCATCTATAATTAGCATATGTGATGAAAGAATTTCGTTCACTAATCTAATTACTTCTATTCCAGCGTCATTAATATCATCAATCCAACTTCTATTTTAACGAATACAGTGAACCATTTGTCGTCGACTTATGTTGGTGATAGAGCTCTGCGCCGACATAGAACTTTCGGCGGCGGCGCGTCGGTCATTTTTGGTAGGCGGCGGCCGGCGCGCCGCCGATCCAAAAAATTCGGCGGCGGTGAGGCGTGATTGGCGCAGTGTTCTATAAGTTTTAGCAAACCTGCTTCAAAAGTTGTTCGGCAAGGTAACTCGCATTACAATGGTATGCATATTCTACATTATTTTTTGCCGTTATCTGATCCCAAGTTTTTATTCAAGCGAAACAATTATTCTCAGAGACTCAGAACAGACGTTTAGGAATAAAAAGCAACAAGTAATAATTGTATTTTCCCTTATCAAAGCACACCGAGCAGTAAAGCGTGATAAGAATTCACCACCTTTCTAGATTTATTAGTCAATAACCCGAGTGACTTCCACAAGAAACCTTTTCCATCATTCTTAATTATTATATACTAGTCGTTCAACCTAAACCGCCCCGTGACAATAGTAAAAGTCACTGTAGCAATGGAAGTAGTAGCAGCAACAGCAGTAGTTGTAGCAGCAGAAGTAGTAGTCGGATAAACTTGTAACAACTAACGGTACGAGCAACGGCAGCAACAGCAGGACAATGGATAGCATTTATTCGTATCCATCGCCACCAAATGGCTTGGGTCACCCAGGGATGATGAAGATGGACTATCTTTTTCATATGTTGCCTTAGCTTGTTGCGGTATGTCAACTTGTGTTTCAGTTGAGCGCATTTTATAGTGCATATCTCTCAAGGTCTTTTTCTCTTAGCAAGCCATACTAAAGAAGAAAAGAAAAGGAGCAGTCCCACAAACGAGATTGAAGTATGAAGTGTTACCGACTTCATTATGAGTCTCAGGGTGGATGGCCCCCGCTGATTTGAATCCCAAAACACTCTATTGTCAGTATAGTTATTAGGCCTACAATATCGAGCGTATGGTGCATATTAAATGACATTTGAATCTAGACTTAATATTACATTAGGCTTAGGAATGCACAATGAGCAAAGAGAAAATGTCTCCAATTATTAGGACCCTAATACAAACAATTATTAACGTAATGTAAGTATGTGGTACTTATACATCTTCATTTAGTGATTGTCCTAACACTGGCGACTATGCCAGATATCCTATGTAGGACTATTGAGGAGTCGATGTCGATAGTTGGACAGCAGTGCAGTTACCATTTCTCACTGCAACCCAAGGCAGAGCGGATCATTATTTGTCCATGTGCAGCAGCAGCCGCTAATTGAATACCTAACAGTCAGTCCTCTGCAGAATCCTATGAAATGTATCTGCTTAAACTGCGCATGAAGAAAACCAGACTTCTGTGGGCCTAGGCGTAAGTGACCTGTGACCTGTGACCATAGTCTTTCCGGACAGCAGGAACATCGACTTGTGTGAAAACGCTTTGCGGCTGTGCACAGACCACGACATAAATTATCTAGGGGTCAGTGACTGAACTTTACTAATGGAACTGCGAGTTTATATCTATAATGGAATAATGAATGAAACATATGAAAGAGTAAGACCACATAGGGAATGGCAGATGACTTTGAAGAATGGGGTGGAACAAGTCTCCACAAGAGTAATGACGGTGTGGAGAGAAGTGGCTAGAAAGGTATCTGACACAGATCTACGGGCGATGAGTTCATGGTTGTTGATTGATTGAACATATGCCAAGTTCACGAAGGCCACGGACAGACGGTATATGTGGCCAGATATATAAATACACGAATATATATATGTATGTATGTATGATTTTGTACATATACGTGTGTATATCAAGGTGGATGTGCATATCGTGCATAATGTGTGCGTGCGTGTGTGTGTGAGTGTGAACACATCAGCGTGGGTTCGGCGGCGCGCCGACAAATAGTCGGCGGCGGCGCGCCGTGTCCGAGAAATCGGCGGCGGCGGCGCAAACGAAATGTCGGCGTCGGCAGCGCGGCCGGCGTGAAGCTCTAGTTGGTGATATGCCTTTGCAGTATTTATAGTTCTTAACTTTTTGACACTATAGCGTCCAGGCACTTCTTTTTTTACACTTTAAGCAAAGATGGTAGAGTCGACTCTACCATCTTTGCTTTAAGCACAGTTTATAATCAGACTTCACGAGCACTGGCCAATGAAAATACTTTCGACACCGGTGCATTCCTAGCGGTTCATGGATTACAGACGGCAGTGGGGAAGGAATTTGTATAATTGGTCGTTGATGTAAAATTGGAACAAAGTTCAGTGTGTCATTTGATTATCTGATTTTGAAATAGACCTTCGAATGGCAAACCACATCACCTCTTCGTTAGCAGCTTTACGTTGTTTATTCTACGTCTGAGACAGGTAAACAAGCTCGATAGAAAATTTTATTCTTTGGCATTTTTCTACTTTCTCATTCAATTTAATGATTTTAATGCAAATAGTTGTATTGTGTCAGGCTATATTGCAAACCAGTAAGTTGCGACAGAACGAAAGATGTCTATTCGTGTGGTTATACGTAATATACAAGCGGTTGCACAAAATTATTATCTTCGGAATAAGTGTTTCAACGATTCTCGTGCGTTTGGGTAATAATTGACCTTTTTTATATACGCACATTAGCGTGCGGCGGTCTTAGGACGCGAGATTACTTTGGGAGGCGTGTACTAATTTACCGAATCGAACATGGCACACATAATTTTAACAATTATAACGCTTAAGGCCAGAAATCGGGAAAACTAAACGCGCAAAGCCGAAAACCCCGGTAGCACTAAACGAAAAGCACCGAAAAGGAGGGTGTGGGTAAAATGCGAACCGGCGAACTGCGAACCGGTAAAATGCGAACCGGTTGCGAACTTGTTCTCGATTGGCTGCCAAAAGTCACGTGACCGGTTCGCGCCGGTGGTTGCCATTTATGTTTTTATTCATGCGGCCAAAAGTTTTCGGCAATTATCTGTAAACGATACTAGCTATGACCCTGAACCCTATCTATTAACTACACTAACCCTAATCCTAACCCTAACCGACCCTCACGATGACAACCCTAACCCTAACCGACCCTCATGATGCCTTAACCTGATCCATTCGTGCCTATGGTTTTTGGTTCGCATTTCAGTTCGCGTTTTACCAGTTCGTATTTTACCAACACCCTGAAAAGGAAGTACGTGAGGGTCGATTAGGGTCAGGGTGAGCATCGTGTTAGGGCTAGGGTTAGTGTAGTTTATCAATACAGGGCTGCAGAAGTAATTTCTTTGTGCTTTTCGGTATCTTTTCTTCCTTTTCGGTGTCTTTTCTGTATCTTTTCATTGTTTAGTGCTACCCGTAAACCCAGCATCGCCCTGTGGCCTGTACTGTCGGTTCCCGACGAGCCTTTACAGCAGTGTGTGTTTAAGAGGCACCTGAAGACTTTCCTGTTCTCTGTTTAGCTAAGTGTTGAGTCATGAGCGCCTTTGATATCGAGTGGTGCAATATAAGTGCTCCATTACATTACATATGTATGTTGACACGTGCCATGAATTGGATGGGAGCCTATGACCAAATGCATGTATGGGAAGGATGGCATAGATGACAGTTATCTATTAAATAAGTAAGTAAGTAACAATTTTTATTATGCTCACATTTTACTAAATATACAGGTAGTGTAAAATGTATTGTCATGTAATCAGGTAAAGACCAATAAGTCTGTCAGGTTTTAGCCACTATGTTCACTTCTCATGCTTGCTTGAAGAAGTTAAAGTTCTGTTCATATTGTTACTAAAATCTCCTGAGTGACCTCAAATGTCCTGCAACTGAACCTCTCTGAAACTGAATGCATATTTACATGTGTATATGCCTCTGTGAGCAACTCAAGAAAATTCCAGAATACCTCATTTTACCTCAACTTTGACTCTGTATCCACCGACACATTTGCTGCTAATTCTTCTGCTCACAACTTAGGTGTAATTTTTTACCGTTAGACCGTAGCTTCTGTGAACACATCACCCATCTTTCCAGCTCTTGCAACACGAATCGCTGGATAATGTTAATCATATATGTCGATCTGAGCAATGTACTTCAAAATGGAGTAGATAGAGCACTGCTTTCAGAACTTTCACATACGTTGACACTTGACATGGGGCTGAGGCAAATATTGGCCTTTTTATTTTACTTAGCCTTGGCATTTGAGTGCATGTAGCAGCTCGTGTATGTGTGTCTATCTGTGTTTTGCTGTTTAGCTAAGCATTGTTGATGTATTTTTGTGTGGTAATCATTTATGTATAGATTGTTTATTGTTTTGTTGGTGACATATTGATTACTTTGTAATGACAATTGAATTAGTCTAGATTGGTTATGCATATTACCTAGGTGAATATTGATTTGCTCTACATTACTGTGCTAAAGTTTATTCAGCCCTTTCTGTTTAATGAATAGGGTTGTCATTGTATTGATAAACAACTGTTACACATGCCATACATGCTTTACGGCTGAATCGACAAACGCATTGCATTAGAGAGGAAAGTTAATTATAATTATTTTCCATAGATTAGTATACACGTGTTCAGTTGTACGTTTTGGATGTAACACTGGCCAGTTATGACAAGAGATGTTGAAGAGGAATGTAATTAGTTCTACGTGTGTGAATGTATTGTAGACCTAATAATATAGTAAGAACTAATTAATATTCATGGGTAGCGAGAATTCTGCCAGTCCTTCCATGAACTTAGCAATCTCTTACCTTCTAAAGTATCATCGAATGAGTGGGACAGGTTTGAAGTTTAGAGCCATGTATTGTGTATATTAACTTAGATCAGTGGTCACCAAGCCGTGACTGGCGCATGCAGCTCTCAAGGAGTTATGTGGCGTCTCTCCAGAGCTTTCCAGAAAATGACATTTTTATATTTTTCAACAAAATTGAAAGCAAAGTAAAGGTTTTGGATAATTTCTTTTAACTGCTGCCACACATTAAATAATTTTTCAGATAGAGAACTCAGAACTTCCTCACACCATTGCTGGACATGACATTTTCAAGTGACATTACAAAGGATCTTAACCAATTGAATTTGAAGCTGCTAAGTTCTCATTTTGCAACTGAATTTCGTTCATTTTTTTGATCAACTTGTCTATGAACTTTTTTGATAATATCCTTTCTTAAGCAAAATTAGGCACCGAGGTAACGACCGAGAATTTCCTAGATCAACCAATCGTAATCTCCAAACTTCTAAAGCGCCAATCGAAAGCTAAATGCAAAGTATCAGCTAATTCATGAGCACTGCGTCCAAGCAGATTGGTTGTCTAAATTGATGTGCTTCTTTAGTTGTCAAAAAGCAATATCAGGTTTCTCAGTGGTTCGTAACCATGACATGAAGATGGGTCTATGAATGGATGAGTCATGGGTTACGGATGAGCCAATGAAATGTTTTATTTAGTTATTTATATATTTTAGTAATCACTGAGTTGCCAATTTTCTTATACATATATATTATGATTAAAACTACAGGCTACTGATGCTAGTTGCTATAGTAATGAATTGCATCATTAGCTGAATAATTGCATTTGTTGGGCTCGTAAAACCACGGCAGCTCCCAAAGTTTGCCCAACTTGACAATGCGGCTCCTCACCAAAAAAGTTGGTGACCACTGACTTAAATCAACTTGCAGATGGTTGAATAGTTGACTCAACTAGAGAAGATTAATAGAAATTGAATAGTCAGATTTGGCTCATTATGGTCCACATCCAACAGTAAGTGTGAGCAGTTGTTTACATGTTTACAGCAAATGTATTATTGCTTCATCGATGATACTTTAGAAGGTGAGAAATTGCTAAGTTCATGGATGGACTGGCAGTATTCATCGTTAGCCATATTCTAAAAGGGTGTAGTATTACTCTTATACTAGCTGTTGGTGTTCTGTGACTCCACTGTAGGCCACCAGAAGGCAGATGAATTTCTAGAAAAATGGGTGACTTTGATCCTGATGATAAAAAGAGGTAAGTTTCGAAATCAGTTTAGACTAACCTATCAAAATATTTTTACATGTCTTTAAGTAGTGATTTAAAGTATATTAATGACTCTGAAAGCATTTGTAAAGTATTTCATAATAATAATAATATTCATAGCCTACAAAGAGTGGATTGTATTAATTGAATTTTGCTGCACCAAATTGGGTTGCATGAACATGCATGGTGTTGCTCCAAGTCTGAGAGAAGTGTGAATTCTTAGTGAATGAGGTTACTTGGTAACTGTTTCTGTGAATGTGAACATTAGGTCTAATTGTCCAAAATTTGTCACTTTTGCATTTCGTATTAGAGCATTTGAGAGGTAATGCAACAGTTGATGACTCTGATTTTACTGTATTGACGAACAGAAAACACTGGCAATGCATTATTTGACAAATGTTACTTTGCATTTTTTACCATTTTTTCACGATAGCTGGTACTTTGGAACCATAACGAGGGAAGAGTCGACTGCCATTCTACAGATGGAACGTGACTGTGGCGTCTTTCTTGTTCGTGACAGCCGGTCAATTCATGGCGATTATGCTCTGTGTGTGAGGTCTGTGCAGATCAGAAATAAATTAACAGATCTTAGGTGATTGATGATGTCTTAAGGTGACAGGATTTATATGGTGGATGGGTCGGTTGAATGAATCACACGATCACTAGTTGAGTGAGGGTAATGACTACTAAAGCTGTCAAAAATATTGAAATCACGACCTGAGTACCCGTCGATCGGAGGGGTCGGGTACCCGACCCCTCCTATCGACGGGTACCCGATCGCGCAGATAGTTTGTTAGGAAATGTAGGGAATTGCGCATTTTTACGTAATGTCGTTACCCAAGAACCGATTTCATTGCCTGGGCAGTCAGCCAATGTGACCAACGGAATATAACTGGCATATGTTCAAGTAAAATCGACCATTTTTACGGAATTTTGGGTACCCGAAAACCGATTTAATTACTTGGGTAGTCAGCCTCGGTCGAGTACCCGGGTACCCGTTGACAGCCTTAGTAATGACTAAGAGAATGGACAGATCAATTGGTGTAACTTTAAGAAAGTGCTGAGGATTGTAACTGGTTTACTGTGTAGGTTAAATTGTAGTTAAATATGAAAATTACTTGTTTGTTACAGCCACAGTTCTAATGCAAGGCTAAGTGTCACCCTGATATAAATACATGTGTGTGTGTGTGTGTGGAATATGTATTGAATTTGATTCATTTGTGGGCCAATCCACAAATGAAGGATTGACATAACTTAAAGTTTTGAAAGTCAGAAACTGTACTACTTTCATCATTTTCACACAATATTTGGAGGCTGAGAAGAGATATAGTATTTCATTGGCTAGTGATAAGTTATATGATTCCTGTTCAGTGACAGGTCAAGAATTGTTGTCATTTCAGTGAACTGACTGTACTTCATATTTGCTATTCAGCATTGTAGTGTATTTGTAGTCGTGTATCTGACTTGCTTAATTTTGCAGTCATGACCTTGTTAATTCAGAATTTGTCAGTTGACCTCCAACAAGTCATGAATAATGAATGAATAATATAGGATCAATGTGTTATACATCAATGCATGAATCAGAAATTTAATCATCAAGCATGATTCAAGATCTAAATTAGAAGGTTTGCAGCTCCTGCCTACCGAATATAACACATTTACTCTTGTTGGCTCAAGCTTATCGTGTCTTTTCCCATGGTATTAGATCGAGATTTTACTTTACCAAAGTGATGCAGATGTTAATAGGTTTTTATTTTTAGGGAGGAAACCAAAATCTCCAACTACATCATTAATAAGATTCAGACAAACGGACAGATAAAATTTCGAATTGGGGATCAGGAGTTCACAAGTCTGTCGTCAATACTTCAGTTTTACAAGATCCACTACTTGGAGAGTACATCACTTGTAAGACCTGTGAGTATTTGACCCTCCTACCTGACTCGTATCTCTTCTTATGCATCTTGATGACATTTCAGAAAGTTCAGACAGTCCATTATCTGAAAATACTCATGAGCATAATGGGAGTTCCTATATCTGATGAATCAGGGAATTGTCTTCCAGAAGCACATGCATTCATGTACAACACAGGCCTGCTATACTCAGTCGTGCACATAAAATACTAAAAGCTACCCAACTTGTTGCATTTGCACACTCCCATGCCACTGTGCTGGCAGTTACTGAAACTTAACTGATTTAGCTTGAACTATTTCTTAACTTGGATATAACTTTTGTACTTGTATATGATGTTCCTTGGACTAATATTGAAGGAATGTGAAGCCACAGCATGTCAGCCAATCAGCGATCTGATACAGTGCGGGCGATGTCTGTGGTCGGCTATGTATTAAATAAAGTGACATCCGGGTATGTGACAGGATAACTGCACGTATAATTGCGAAAGGTTCATCTAAGTTTATGCCACTCCAGTCGAAAAGATCTTCATTGGAACACAATTTAATTATATTGTAAGTTCCATATATTAAGTTGTTTTATTTTGTTAAAAAAAATCAAGTGCAACTGCTGATTTATCCTGCAAAAGTCCCAAATGTAGTCACACATGATATAGGTTAATTACTCTGTTTTTGTTGGCTTCATATCCCTTCCATATTAATCCCAGTCTGAGCTAATTAGTATTTAATACTAATTAGCTAATATTTACACTACCATAATTGTCAAATCTGTTACATGTTGTTTACAGGAAAATAAACTTGAATTGAAATTTAGAGCTAAAAAGGCAGAATATACTTGTGCTGATGCATTTGAAAGTGTCTTTGTGTGATTGATACTAAGCAAATCTAAGAATTTTGTTTTGCATGCCATTCTTCTGATAATCATAATGCTAAAACCAACCCATTTGAAGTAGAGTTCAATTACTTTATATCACATCTACTATAAATCTATATAAAACATTCCATATCTCCAAATGCATAGAAACAATACATATGAAATACTTGTCATCGTGGACAGTTTTCATCCATGTCAACATGGATTGTGCTCAGGACATTTAACCTTTACGACTTGATTGAATATGCAAGCTAAAATAACTGAAGCAATAGATACACATACTTTTCATTTAGCATATTATTCTTTGACCTTTCCAGGAGCTTTTGGTACTGTTGACAATATGATCTTAATTAATAAATAAAAAAATTGTGGTGTGGGGAATTGATCTGTTTTATCTAACTAATGAAAGCAGTACTGTATGTTCATAATGGTCATACATAGTAACCTGAGTTCAGTTCAGTGTAGTGACCCACAGGGGTAAATTTTGAGATGCCCTGCTTTTCTAATATACATGAATGATATTTGAAGATCTCTGAACATTCTCCATTTTGTTATTTTAGCTGATGAAAAGCAATATGTTTGATTCTGATAGAGATGTTCCTGCTCTAAATTTGCTGAGCAAATGGAGAATTAGAAAAAAACGTCTGGCCTTTATCAGGCATGTAAATTAACCACTGACTAGAGCAAAACTAAGTTGACCCTAATATTTGACCTAAGTTGGTTGATAGCATTATGATGGACAAAAAATAATTCCTCAGGCAACTTGTAAATTTTTGGAGGTTTGTATTGATGAACCCTTGACATATATCTCAGGTTTCTATAAATCTCTTCTGTTTCTCTTCTTTTACAAAATGGGTACTTTTACTTTGACTGTATGAGAAGGTTACTGATTAGCTTGTTCATATCAGTACTTTTGACGTGGTTAAAAATTGTGTGAAGTTTGGTCTGCAATTTGACCATTTCCAAAAAGGAAGTTTCTCTTTTGATAAAAAGACATTTGGAACTCACTGACTCATTCTCTCACTTGTTTGACTTGTTCTCTCACTCAACTGACTCATTATCTCACTCAACTGCCTCATTCTCTCATTCAACTGACTCATTCTCTCACTCAACTGCCTCATTCTCTCATTCAACTGACTCATTCTCTCACTCAACTGCCTCATTCTCTCATTCAACTGACTCATTCTCTCACTCAACTGACTCGTTCTCTCACTCAGTTGTTTACATGGCATCAGCTTAAAGCACATCTGACACAATATTTAATGAGATTAAACAAATAATGATCATTGTCAATGTATAATTAATCTGAATACAAATTGTCCATTATTATAACACCTTGTATTTAAAAAACTAATTATTGAAGCTGCCATCCATATGACTGACTTACAATCAGATGACTGCATAGCTGCCATAGCAGGACCCATATGGTTCCTTTTGAGTTCTCCCTGTGATGCCTATGGATATAATTGGTGGGAGGGGTTTAGACACTTTAGAGTAACGGATGATTAGCATAGAGTAACACACTGGTATGAAGATCAGTAGGAAGCAAGATAAATTCCCACTACCCCTTAAGGTTGACTAGTCCTCCATTTGCTAGGCATTGGTTGAATTATCGTATCATCATATCGTATCTGGTTATTTATATAGCGCTTCTTACAGTACTAGCTATTCAGAAGCGCTCTCAGCATGACAGCCCCGAGGAAATAAGAAAGTCTTCAGGCAACGATGGGATGAGGGTGGGAGCCCGATTAAAAGCTTGCTACGGATAATGGGGGGGGCAGGTCATTCCACATAGAAGGGCCCACGATGGCAAAGGCAGGATGTTGAGTCATAGCAGTCCTTGCCCGTGGAACAAGAAGATCAAGTCGATCCGCAGTCTGGAGAGGGCGGGTGGAGACAGCAGACAGAGGTTTTCGCATTAAGTCGCAGAGATATTGAGGAGCTTTACCCTGTTGAGTTCTAAGGACAAAGAGGAGTACCTTGTATTGGATGCGAGAAGGAATTGGAAGCCAGTGTAGGACGTCGGTCATGTAGGTAGAAATGTGGGAGTAGCGAGGGAGACGAGCAATGAGCCTGACTGAGTTCATAACAGACTGCAGGGAGGATAAACATGCCTTGGGGAGCCCAGCAAATAGTGAATTACAGTAGTCAATGCGACAGCAGATGAAGGCATGGACTATTGCTGTGAATACAGGAGAGGATTCAGATCTTCTGATGGCTCTCAGACGCCTCAGGTGGTAGTAACATGAGCGTGTCAACTGCAAGAGGTGCTCTGAGCTCTGAGAAGGACAGGACGCTATCAAGGGTGACACCTAAGTCACGGAAACTAGTTGCAAATGTGACAAATGTGAATTAGATGTATATGTTATGGATGCCTTGCATGGCTGTCGTACAGTTGGTGGTGGTGCATGTAGAATCAGGATAGGACAGCTTGAAGAGTTTGATATTAAGTCATCAGTGGAAAGTAGCGAAGGAAAGTGCGAGTTAATTTCGACTCCTGTAATAACTTTTGATCATCTTTTCAAACTATACTTGTAATCATGCTGTGACTGTGTCAATTTGAATATCATTGAACTGAGTTTATTTGTATATTTTATATATAAACCTGTTTTCGGTATGCATGCAAGCAAAATAATTGCCAAAGTGTTGTATAATCATGTTGTATAATCTTTTCTAATTACCCTTTCATGATGAGGTTCCTCAGCAAATAAGCAATTAGTTTACTTTATCTTTTCAGGCAAAACGATTAAAGTTTATCGCAAAACACACACTTGTTGGAAAGGTTTGTTTTTACTTTTTTCTATTATAAGTTGTCATGTTGCTGCAGGTTAATTCTTTGTTTACCTTTATCAACTATGTTTTACATGAAATTTCTCTTCGGTTTGAACTTTTTCCTTTACTATTTAGAAATTTTTTAAAATTTAATTTGTTTGTCAATTGCTGTGTCTTTAGAAAATAAACTGATATATAGTTTTATTTTGTTAGGATCCTGGGGATGATCTGTCTTTTGAGGCGGGTGAAGTTCTGACGCTAATTCGAAAGGAGGAAGAGAACTGGTGGATGATGCAGAATGAACTTGGGTCAAGTGGTCTTGTTCCCGTCAATTATCTCAACAAAGTAAAACACTGCTGACAACTACTATTGGTTTCTCTTGATACGTAATTGCTAGCTTTAATTTTCACTATGTTTCATATGTTGACACAGATCTGCATACTAATGTGATAAATAATAAGTGTAAAATAATAAAATCAAAATTACTTTTTGTTCGTTAATTATAAGTAGGGATGAACCAAAACTCAGTTCGGAACTGAAGTTGGTCCAATTTTACTCAGACTTGGACGAGCAATGGGTCCAAGTATTAATCTTTCCGATTTTCTGGGAAACGAAAATCGGATCTTTTTTCTTTACAAAATGACAATCGACGTAAATAAATGTACAAATGCTGTTATTTTTATTTATAAGACGACGATCGACCTAACTAAAAACACAAATACTCCTACTGTTAGTGCTTATAAGTTACTACTTCCTAGTGTTAACTAAGGCAAAACAAATAATTCATTAAAGTTGTGCAAACTGCCAATCTAACCATCAAGAGAATGACACTTGTTTTAAATATTTGAAACTCGGACTTGGCTTCGGCAAAATCCAACTAGTAAAACTAGGACTTGGCAAGAAATTCAAACTCGGTTCGTCCCTAATTATAAGCGTGTATATATTATTTGTTTATACATTACTTGGTTTTCCATTTCACTCTGTGCACAGGATAGCTATGTTGATGCTGTGGAATTGGAATTAATGTGTATTATACATTATTATTGATAAATATATAGATATATGTTTTAGAATCCTGTAACATCACCTACTAATTCGCCTTCCTGTCCGCCTCTGCATCCGACACCGCCTCCACCGCTTATTCCAAGTCACCAGTCAACAATCCAGGTACAGTCATCATGGCTGTAACTGTTTAAGCTTATATCAGATGCTTCTACCTATGTTATTGTATAGATCATGGCTGTCAAACCTGTCACCTTGATATTTTTAGCATGCCACATGTGTGCAGTCTTGCTGCTTTGACATGCCCTTTTCTGAGTGCAATGACCTTGGTATTACTTGATGGACACCTTGCATGACTGCACCAACAGTTAAATACGACTCCTGTAATAACTAGTCATCATTCTTTCATATTGTTCATGTAATCATGCTGCTGCTGTTTGTGAGTTTTAAATTTAAATGAACAAATTTTATTGTAATTGTTAGATTCAGACCCCACGGCAGCTTCCAGCCAAAGCACGAGTCATTCGTCGGAAGGTTCCATGTCCATATGACTCTGTTGCACTCACTTTAGAGGTAATCATCATATACAGCTATTTTCATTTTTGTCATATTTTCTGTTTGAGCAACTTGAAATATTTTCAAAATGGCAATTAATTTGTTCATGATGCATCTTTGAAATTGTCAATTTTAGTTGCATGAAACTATTTATTAAATGGCAATAAATGAATTACGGCTATATAAATCAGCAAATAAATTTTTAGATGAGGATTTATGTACTGAGGAACAAAAGAAGTGGTTTACATGGCAATCCAAAGTCAGTCAGTTCAGTCCCAGTCATGCAATTAGGGTGAATATCCTCAAATTGTTATCTTACCTAGCAATGAGTTTGGTGCTCGCCAGCTACACTGGATTTGTGTGGATTGCCCTATAACAAAGTGGCTGTTACTCACCGCCGGTGGTGGGTGGAGGGCACTGTATAAAATTTAATGTGACCCTCTAGTGAAATGGCTGGTTCTCACCACCTGCGGAGCATCACGTGCATCATGTGAAATGTTTGTAGCTTCTAACGAATGACTCTGTGGGAAAGCAGCATAACACATTTCTCTTCTATTATGTTTGGTAGAGTGTTTATTTTTATAGAGTATTGGTAATATTTTAATAATTGAATACAGATGTGATTCCTAGCTACAAGAAAATCAGTGCAGAAGATAAATTATTATCTGCACATTTTTGGGCCTTTAATGCCATCCATCCTAACTGATTTACTGACTTTAACTGCCCTTCATTGCTTTCTGTTGAGGTTGGTGATATTGTAACCGTGACAACCATGCACCCCACAGGTCAGTGGGAGGGTGAGGTCAATGGAAAGCATGGGACGTTTCCGTTCACCTATGTTCGTTTCGAGGATGAGCTGGACGAAGAACAGTGACCTGGAACATCCTGTTTTCTTTGCCATTGTCGTCGTTATTAGTAGTTGCTTGGCTGCGATAGTTCCGTGCAATATGTGCTGGTTTAGCACGAGATATGCTAGTTTTGCACAAATTGTGCTAGTCTTGTGCAAGAGGTGCTAGTTTCTGCACAATGTGTTTGAATTATGCATATGACGTTACTATGTACGTGTAATATGTGCTGTGTTGTTGACTTTTGCTTCGAAATTTCTGAGTTTCATTAGTTGTTCATGGTGGTATTGAAGGAGGTTGTGTTGAAATTGTGCTCTTTTATTGTTCAGGTTTTACAATTTCTTTACTGTAGTCATGAATATTATTTTGCCTTCGAATAGTTTATATGAAGGAGGCACTGAATCAGTTGCATCAATGGTATTACGCTTTCTTGTTCGTGTTAATTAAGAGTTCAGATCTCATAGATTGAATGAAATGCTGCTTGTTCATTGTCAGTTTGCGATTTAAATAGGATGATGTAGACCTGTGATAGATGTGATTGGGTGTAAATTATTCCCAACACCAATATCGTATGTAGGATATAATTATGATGTTCACATGACAACGTTCCAGAATAGGCTTCATTTAGGCTCCCTAGTAAATTATCTTTATTATTATTATTATTATTGCAATTAGGGAGAATATCCTATACTATATTAAATATGCCAAAGTGGTAGGATGTATGAAGGAATATCGTCATATGAGATTCATGTGTTCTACATACAACTCCTGTCGAGTTCTGACCTATGTTGATTCGATTCTGTGTTGTGTTTAACCACAGTGCTCAGAGGAATTCAGGCTGTGTATACAGATCTGTTCGAAGATACCTTTGCCAAAGATGCAATAATGATATTTGCCCTCGTTTTCAGTTTTGTTTAATTTACGATATCCATCTGTTAATGCGTGCTGCAGGTTGATGTCTCCGTTATCTATTTTTTTACAGTTTTATTTTAAATCAATTTTTTTATGATCATTCTATGATTTGGGCTTGGCAAGTTAGCTACACCCTTGGGATGTCTATCCTTAAAAAATTGTTGACTTCTATAAGGAAAAGTTCAGCTAAATACAATTTATATGGCTCCTCTCAAAAGGGCAAATAAAATCAGAGGCACACTGTACACTAGCCTATATCATGTTAAACGTTATTATGAGCAAGAATATTACATTCATTAACAAAAGAATGCATAGTGAGCTGGAAGATTCACCACCAGTGGCAGGCCCACACAGACACGTGGAACCAAACAACGGATTCTCACCTGAATGTGCAAAGTCTCCAAACTAAGTTGCGTCGACAGGGTAAAGCGGTGACAGCATGGTGACACTGTTGCTGAGTAGTTCCATGTTGGTAGAAGATGACACCTGTCCAGCTTTTAGTCAAGGCAAAAGGAGTATCGGCATTTATTGCATATCAGTTGGTAAATTGAAGTGGTACCAGTGATGAACGGTCGAGGTCACTCCAATGGACTCGTGTCAAGATGTAAACATCTGGCTGTGGTTGCTGCTGTTTTGTTTTACATCCATCAATGAAATGCTTCTGATGGATCTGTAAATCACTTAGCATGAAAATTATAACCAATGTTTCCTGTCCCGATAGTTTCATAACTGTGCAATGTTTTCATGGATGTGTCTGGGAGACAAAAGTTGGACGAGTTATATGACGCGTCGATCACTATTGGTCACAATTAATCAGATATTTTAAAGACACACTTGATGTCTGTTCTGTTCATGTGAGCTTATCTGCAGATATCATTTGTTATTTTTCTTCATAAGATCTGAGGATGTTGTTGTGGTGACAGTGTATGCTGGTTGTATTGGTTGCACAAGTTGTGTTTGTTGTCGAAGTTGCACAGTATTTTCTGCAACTCAGATGATTGTTTTTCTTGCTGTGATTTCATGTCCTTTTTGCATTTTCTGTCTTTCTATCTGTGAGTTGTCCATGTTGTCACAAAGCAATTCACCTTTTGCAGTTCTGAGCTAAACCTGGTCATTTGCAGTTCATTGTGACGGTCTCTGCAAATATGTTCTTGTACTGTTGGTGAAGTGGAAGTTATGTGGCCTTGTACGTTCTGTCCAGAGTTTGAATCCCAGTTTGAATCTATTTTGAAATTGGCATTTTGTCTTTGGGCATGACATGCAACTTATCTCAAGTTGTTGGAGCTCAAAGCAGAACCCGGTGTCTGAGATATTATTGTACATGGTTTTATAAGTTCATGCACTTGGCACTTTTATGCAACCATTTTTATTCTTTTCAGGTGGTGAGGAAGTGCATTCACTGCTGCTTTCTGAGTTAAAATCATAACACATACATTTATTTTATGTACAGCCATAAAACTTTTAATTTTTCCTCCATTACATCTTGGGCATTGTTTAGGACCAGTTTAATTTTTTTTGGTGCTGAAATGCTTGGCATGGGGGTTCACAAATCGGTGAACTTTTACTACTCCATGTCAGAATGTAGCTTTCTCGTCATATGTGACTTGTGCTTGTTCTTAGGATGTAGGAAAGTGTTTTGCCTCTTCTGGACATAACTTTAATCTCCACAGACAGTAACTGCAATGTGTTCAGCCTGTGTTTTGCCTCTAAAACTACCACTGTTTGGAGGGCTGTTGGGAATGTGAAGGGCACTTGAGAAGAAAAAGGGTAAAATTGAAATCTGAGCTGCACTCTAAATGACGAATCTTGGTTATGATTATTTAAGTGAGTGTGCTTGTTTTGCTGCCTTCATGACTGACTGACTAATGTGTCAAAATACTTTGTGTCATTGCTAGATGTTATTTAGCATAGCAGAGTTCATAGTCATTTAAACATCTAAGCCGATGTGGAATTTGTAAAGTTTATCATATCTGTCAAATTAGTATCAGTGGTATTGGTGGACAGTATTAACAATTATAAAAATGTTGAAAATGGTACTGTAATAAAATGTCCACCTACAAAATAATATTAATTGGCAAAATACTATTGCCTTTCACCTTTTAAATTACTATAATAAATTATTCTCAAAATCTAGAAGGGTTTCTAATTTTACAGTACCACTGATTCGTCAGGGTTTACCTGCTTATTTTGCGGCTGACATCTACGTCTGAGGTCCTTCAACTGTCAGGGGCGGCGATCCCGGAGGTTCGAGGGGGACAAGTTCCCCCACCTGAGAGGGGACACGTTACATGTGTGTCCATCCCACATTTCCTGTCAAACTAGATCACCGCCTCTGTGTTCTATGAATGCGTGTCATAGCAGCACAGCTCTGCCACGCAAATAATTTTAAGATAAAACTATATGTGCCTCGAATTTAAAGTTCTTTCAAGTTTAGCGTATTACTTAGCACAGTGTTGTTAGATATTATCCTTGTTGTTGTTAGTAAGTAGCATTATTATTATTTTCATGCAGTTTGTGTTTATATTGTTATCACTTTTGTCGAGTTCATGTATAGAAACAAATTGTGATTCAACTGTGATTGATTGGTAAATTTATTATACCTGCATAGAATACAGACATTTATTTTATTAGGACAATCCATAAGTCTAATTATTGGGCTTGATAAGTAGCTTTGATTTGTCATAGCTTTCTCAACTACCATGTAAGTTCCCCGTTGAGTGTGAAATAATCTGTGTACAATATTTCAGAGTTACATTTCTGTGATTATGACGAGATTAATCAAGCTCCTGGGATAATTAATTTTAATAAATATTCATCTACTGCTTAATTTTTATCCAATTTCATTGTTAACTTTGGAACCATTTCATAGATGTTGTTCGTTTATTATTATACTTTTGAAGTCGGTCTCCTGGCTTTACATACCTACCTTTCTTAAGAGAAGGAGAATTAAAAAAGACCCATTGACTATTGACCACTCAAATGCACGCTTCCTCTCTCAGACCAAAAACTGGTGGGAACTCTGCCACGCACAAACATTTGGTTGAAAAGAATCGACAGTAAAACAACCAGTTTGGGATGAACAAAAACTAGATGTCTCTTCACATCCACCTGTTGAGGAAAAATCTTATCAAAAGCAAACAATAAAATTGCCTGCTCTTAATAGGAGCCAGTACTTTGATCAGTCTATGTACTGTGCAGATGTGGATATTTATAGGCATTTAAGAACAATGTATATTTTCTGTTAAGGGCGTTTATTGATCAAGGCATCAACATTGTTAGTCTGTTCCATTTCTTAAGACAGCATTGCAACCAAAATACCATACCTGAAGATGGCAGTCTGCGTGGTGGGATATAGACGGATTTTGTACGAAATAAATAGCCGTTATTACTCTGCAAAATGTAGAATTTGACATCGAAATTGGAAAAAAGGAAGTAATAAGAACGTATAATACTAATAATGTAGGCCTATATAGTAATGTTATAATGCATATCATTATCAATAAGTGTAAAGTAGTATATTTGCCTATTGAGAAAGAAAGCAATCTCACAAAAAAAGCAGAAATGCTAACAATGAGAGACGATGGATAATAAAAGTCGCTACAATTGTACAATAAACTAGTAAATATTTTTATATAAAGATAAATTATGCTATCAATGATGTTCTTGAATCAGTTTTTAAAGACGCGACGCTAACACAACATGGCCATAAATTCTGATCCAATCCATACATTTACAAGAGATTAGAGGCTATAGAACAGACCAGCTTTGTCTTTAAACTGCATACGTGTGTGTCATCGGCCGATCCTATAGAGATAGGCCTAATCGTCGACGTAGGCCTATATTCAACCAAAGAAATTCAAGAATAAGCCTTTTATAAACGTTGAGGGTTCGTGAACTACGCCCTGCCAAAGTCAAAGAGATATATCTATTGCGTTTCCTGATAGACGATTTCGACATTCAAATGCCTCGATTGGTATTTACGCCAGTGATAAACTACGTCCTAACCTAATCATTAATATTACTAATTGGCATATAAGGAATGGCTGACGTCATAATGGTTGACGTAGGCTGTTAGCCGTTTATAGACTGTTTAGGAAAATTTTTAGGAGTGTTCGTTAACGGATTTCAATTTTGCTATAGAATGGCGGAGTTTCTAAAATTTTGAAATACATTTTCTTGACGAATCGATTCGACTATAATCTGTATACGGATTTATTATCTGGTGAGAGTCATTGCTAATATACTATAAAAAATTTTTTTATTAAAACGCAGACAAACCCACACATACAAGACGCGCTTGCATTTTTTTGTATCAGAGTTGTTCGTCATTCAGTTTTTCTAGACCCGACGCGATCACATCCATCGCTATGCTTACAAATTCTGATCGTATCCATAGGCCTACATTTATAAGAGATTAGTGCTGATTGAAGTAACTTTTTCTCAGCTACTGAGGTGAATTTATATATGGGCACAATTAGTACACCGAAGTGACTGAACCCTCGTTATAACACACACGCATGTAACACGAATTCATGTATAACGTGATAACAGCTCTGGATTAAAAGTTTTCTTTTTGCACACATTTGATCCTAGGTAGAGAAACTCATTTAGCACCAAATTAGTAAGACCTGAAACAGAAGAGCTGGTCTTTATTACTGGTCGCCCAACTTAGGGCTGATCACTTAAGTGTAGCATATCCAGTTAGTCACTATAAGGCATTAATATTATATTTCTACAAGACTTTCACCGTAACGGAACTTCGGATGCAAAAAGGGCATCAAACGGTAGACAATTAATTTATGCATCTGATAAATAATATAATGAGTGCATGAAAGGAAAGAACAGCGAAATGAGAGGAGAGAAAGGAGAGACGGTCGGCCAGGACACTATGGAAAAGTCCTCAGTGAATGATGCACAGCGAATGTAGTCAGTCATAGGCAATATACTATATACACTTTTCATTACAGCACAGCTGTATTAAATTTGATGTATATTATTTAGAAGTTGTCTCCAATGGCGACCTATAAGAAGACTTCCGCTCGGTTCAATACAGGCGATTGGTTTACGGCCAACTATTCGCTCGTGACAAATGCTGAACGTGAGCGAGGCGCTGCACATGACACGCGCCAGGAGGCACGTTTCCTCCGCAATGAGACAAGCAACCGGACAAAATGGGACCAGCTGGACAACAACGCTCGCTTGGACGATCGCGTCACCCACATCAAACACCTCAAGGTCGTCATGGAATGGACACTGGATAAGCTCGACCACGAAATCACCGGCCTTTCCGATGCCAAGGACGAAATGGAACTGGCGCTTGTGGCTCAGGTCAACTTAGCGAACCACATCAACATCGAGAACCTTGTGCTACGAGAGGGTAGGCAGGACATCGAGGTGGTCGAGGATGAGGTCGAAGATCAGCTGTTCAAGGTGAGCAGAATATATCTTCTTACATATCTTAATCGTGATCTCCAAACTTCTAAAGCGCCAAGTGCTCGAAAGCCAGGCACAGCACGCCAGCTTATTCACAAGCGTTGCATTGAATCAGAGAGGTTGTGCAAAGGGTAGCCCGAGGTAGGGCAGAGTCCGGTTTCCAGTGGATCAGAGGAGGAAGTGTAGCTATTGAGGCAGATGTCGTTTTGATCAAGGATTGGAAGGAGGTTAATCTAGTGACTCTGGGCTAACATTTGCTTAATATGAAGCTTATGTATCGAATGGAAAGCCTGATGGGTAATGGATGTAGGAACCTGAGACAGATGCTTGTGGGTGATAGGCAATGATGACGGAGGAGTCGGGAAAATGTGGAATTCAGGAGGCACGTCGTTCCATAGACATGGTGCGGTGAATGATATGGCTTGGTTGGAGAACTTGAGATGAGTGATGACCAGGGTTCAAGTGAGACTGGAGAATGATCGAGTAGAGTGAGTTGGCTGGATGACAGCGATCAGACGATCTTATCTGGTCTGCTTTTGCACTCAAATTGATGAGATATAAGTTACTTTGATTTGTCAGCAACAAGAAGGATGCACTGACACATTTCTTATTATATTTATCCATGCCCCACAGGCCACCTATCTGGCCAATACTGAGTCGCCTAGCGCTACGCTATCTACCGGCCGCAGTGGCGACGCAAGGGCCATTCACACCATTTATTTAGGGGCAAGCTTTATGGTTTAATTACAAGCATGATTGTGCAGTTCCTGGCCGGGCCTGCATTATTGACCATGCAGTCTTTATGAAACGTCATCTGTTTTTACATTGAGCATTGTGTTGCCTTGTAGGAGCGAGAGCTGCTGGAGGCGATTAAGCTTCAACTGCAGGCAAAGATAGATGAAGCCTTCGAGCAGCTGTGTGTGCTGCAAGACGTACGCAAGAATACGTTGGCCAACCTCCAGGACAAGAACATCACCATGGACATTGACGTCGACCAGTACAACCTCACTGACGACTCAGCTGGAATCACGTTCAAACCAGATGCCACCAGAGTGCCAAAAGGGTCAGCTGAATCTGACAGACTTTCATACAATATGCTACTCTGCAAATATAGACACAGACACAACAGGGCCGGGTCACTCAAGGACACTCAGCACTACATAGACATAAGCGCACTTCCAAGTCACGGTATTGCATATTAGAAAAGACCTAATTGATCCATACCATAGTCCTTAAACATAATTTTTATGGATATAATAACCAGACCATTCTGCAAACCTCCTTAATTACATTAATAAAGTCAATTAATTAGCACGAGCAATTAGCATGGCGTCTTCCATTCAGTTTTCCTATTATTAGTTCAACAATGATAAAGCCTGTTGTGCAAGAGTAAGGGATGAGGGAAGGGAGAAACTGGTACTTTGCTTCCTCCAACTCTAAACCAAAAATAAGTTGCTACTACCCAATAAACAACAGGTTTTTAACTTGAGGATCATTTGCCTTAATTGATTCTTCTTATTTTAGACGGCTGTATTATCCATTTTCAAGTTTCGAAATTTTAAACTAACAAACATCACATCAGACAGCTAATAACAGGCACACACTGTGCCACTGATGGCATATGATGCATATGTGACCCCAGCATAAGCAGTGTTTTAGTTCTTTCAAGTTCAACCCCCCCCCCAGATTCCTGAGGGTGAATAAAAATGGGTTTAGTTAAAATATCTGCTAACTCTTCCATTGCTACATTGTTGTTTGCTATACTAGGACGCTGACAGTGCAACAATGGGAGGACTTCTGTCTGTTTAATCAGACAAGAGCCGACACGGAGATTGCCCACTCAGTCAGAATTCGAGAGGCAATTCATCAGACAATGCAGCAGACAGCCAACGATCTCTTGGCTCAACACACGGCTACAGCATTCGCTCTGCGCAAGAGAATCCATGAGCAGGAAATGGCTCTAGATGAACTACAGTGGCAGAAGAAACAGGTGTCTATCCACATATTTATTTTCTACCTCTGCCTGGCTATCCATCAGCTCATCCATGCGATCTTCAATGCACCACAATGTCTTTCACCCCACCCCACCTCCACACACTTAGAAACCATCATTCAATTTCCATAAAATATGTGTCAAATATAGGTTACTAATATATTTCCACTTATCAAGCGAATGCTGCTGGCTGATAAATTTACCCGGCAGCAACTATTCAACAGTCGTACTGGAAGCGCACTTTCTGTTGCAGACGGAGGAAGAGATCGCAGAAGTGGAGGCTGAAATCAACCGCCTCCAGACTTGCATCCGCTATAACAACAAGGTCACCAAAGTTGCCCAGACGCGTCTCGAGAACCGGATCAATCGTCCGAGCGAAGAGATGTGCCACGACAACGTTCAGTTTGGACTGACGGACGAAAGCAAACAACTGGACGCCAGTCTCAAGACCCTTCAAGACAAACTACGACAGGCCCAGTAAGTGTCACTGATATTATTAGTTTTCTATTGAAACCATATGTCGACAGCAGAAGTCTTCAAGCCTTTAAACAAAATGGGAACTCAGATATGGTTGAAATCGGGCTTTGACGGTGGATTTCGGAGATCGGCGATTTGTTTGCGTACGTAATATATGAATAGGCCCTAACCCAAACATCGAAAAACATATGTTCAATGTGGACATCTGCATCTGGTACTTTATTTCAGTACATCCTGTGCACTGAATACCATTTACTACATAGTGATTAATAAATTACCAGCATGGAGAATAATTTAATTATGTACTTCTGTTACCAACTACTAATTTTTAAATCTAGTGCACATGTATTACCCCTGCATTTATGAAACTGTAACCATTTGATCCGATTTAAAGCTAACCATAACTACTAAAAGTAGAAAGTTGCAGGCTTTCCAGACAATTATCTGGAACTGAAACCAGCTGAATAGTCATAAATAGTAACGTGATATGCACAGTAGTCCACACCTATTTTAAATAATTTCCCAGTTACTACACGTATTCACTATTTTATCTAAAGTTATCCAAACACATTTCCTATACAGCAACTGTATTGGAGACTCAAGCCCATTCTCTTTGCACACATGTAATCCAAACCAGTGTTTTCCAAACAGTATTCCGCGGAACCCTAGGATTCCGAGAGGTACAGACAAAGGTTCTGTGTAAAACTTTCAGTGTGAACACATTTTTTTAATAATTTTCTACCACTCACTTTGCGTATAACTTTGTAAAAAGAGAAATTGTATGTTATTGCCATCAATATAGGTGTTGTTATTATTAATGAACTCTAGGACTAAATCTGTAACGGTCTGCATTCTCAAGCATTTGCACCTTACATGTTTGTTTTGGAGTGGGGTTCCGCCAAAGAAATTTAAGATCAAAAGGGTTCCACAGCCAAAAAAGATTGGAAAATGCTGATCTAACCAATCAACAACTGTCACCCATGGAAAATCTAAATGACAGGACTGCATCGAAGCACCACAAACATCAAAACCGCAATAGTTGCTTGATGTACAGAAGATTAGTCCACCAAGCAGACAGTATATGGAGGTTGAAGTAGTTTGAAGATGAACAAACTCAGGTCGAGAAGAAAGACGCAGAGCATTCCAACATAATGTGCTTGTATTTCAGATGCACATTTATTCTGTTTAGAGCACTTTCATGCATTAGCCTATAACACTTACAAGAAATAATCTAATTAGAGCAGCTCATTGCTGGAAGAGCTTTAGATGAGAGGGCCATGCATGGCTTAAGCAAAGTTTCAAGACAATCAGAGTGCAACAATTATAACTTTCTCAGTCTCAGGAATCACTGAAATCAGCAGTCTAACTTTTAAACATCTTTTATGCAAGTCATTTAATAAACCAGCCGACACACCACTTTTATTATACTAAATTGTCAGTATGCCTACATTGCACCGTTATAGCACAGCAACATTTAAAATCAATTTTCTGAATTCTCATCTTCCTAAAACACATGCTCTGCGTTCTAACATAATGAAAAATTTCAGACATGCGCTCGACTGCCTGGAAAAGAACCTTCATCGCATCAACCAAGACATACAGAACAAGACGACAGTCTTACACATCGATCGCCAGTGTCTGGCATCGCGTGTCAAAATGGAACCTGCTCACCCACTCACAGTCACCGAAAGAAACATGACCATAGTTGGAGGATCACGTGAAAAAAGCGAGATTCTTGCTTTCTAATCAACCAATTTATCGCATTTGTTTTGCATTTGCCACAATGGTCGATTCAGAGAACATTCTTATTGCACAGCAAAGCCATCATAATAATATTTCGGATTTGAACTCACAATATCATAACTGTTTATCATAATATATATATAAAAATAGTCTATGAAAGTAGTTACTTTCAGCAGAGGGTCCTTGTACATAAATTGAAGGTTTGTTGTCTTTTGTGGCAAGATTTATATTAATTTATTGTCTTCAATGAACCTCTGAAGCATCAAAACAGGTGAATTAAGTTTTCTGCCAACGCTCGAACTCGTCAAAGAAAAATAATGAACGTACACAAGTAAAACATCAAATAATTACGGTACATTGCGTTCTTCACTACAACTGTTTCTGACAAAAGACCTAATAGCAATCATAGATATTCACTGTAATTCTGTACGTGCAGGTTAGTACATATTACAATGTGTGTTGTACACAAAACATAAAAGACACATAGATGTCACAGATTAAAAATTAGGTCCTTTTTTAGTTTCGTCATAACTGCAGTGAGTTTATCACAAGACAAAAGATGACCCAATTCTTTATGAGGAAACTGCCTCTGCTTCTTTCGGCTGTTCTGTCTCATCTAGAGCCTTCACAGCAGGAACCTGTAAATATTAATCATAATTTAAAAAAGTAATAAAAATTAGTTATTCCAGTGTTATGCTCCTCCTTAAGAAAATGGCATGGTTGTTCTGTACAAGAAGCTGACCTAGATTCACCCACATGAACAAAATGAATATTTTACATAGTTGTAAGTCTCGGACACCAGCGTCTTTTGTCACAACAGTACATCAGTTCAGAAACTAAGCAGTCACATTGTCTTAAATCACTTGCATATTGGTCTATGCAGTGTGATTTACTTTTTTCTAAATTATAAATCATACAGTGAAAGGTCAAGTAACCTAAGACAAGGCCACCTCTTGGGAAGGTTAAATAATGCAATTTTTATTTTAACTGTCCACAACAAACCTTACTAATAAATAGTGCACTTTGCCAAAGTTAGTTATTTTAAAGCAGGATTTGCATTGAAAGAACCAAGCACCAAATTTAGCTTCCGACAACTTTGCAGGTCACGCCCCCTTGTCCATATTTTAATGACCCTCCTTCTCTTTCTTTAGAGGCATTCCTTATCATAACGACCTCTAAGCCTTCATTCCATAAAAAAGGTAAAAACCATCTTGTTAGACAAGAGATTGGTTTTATAAACCGATTGCAGACAAAACAAAGTTGCAGTTGGGTAAATATTCACACCAATTCACAGAGACAAGACAACCTATGGCAAATAAGACGGAAAAAGGAAATTTTTTAAGTCAAGTACATATGTAAGACATATCTAGGTCCAGTAAGGTCCAGGCTTAGGCCCTGTGGTCAAAAATGCTTGTTCAAAAAGAATGGTTTGGCTTCTTGGGATAATCAAAACAATGGACAATAAGGTGATCAAATTGAACAGCGTAGGTGTTGTGAGTGCTGAGTGGAATAAGCGTCACCTTGATAAGAATGTCATAAGCTAACCTTAATAGCCTCTTCATCTACAGATTCAACTGTCTTGGTGGCATCTTTCTCAGTAGTTCCATTGCTAATGGTTTCCTCAATTACGTTTTCCTTGTTCTCGCTCAGATCTTTGTCTTCCTGCTGGTCACTGACCACCTTGGCCTCCTCCTTCTCCATTGGTGCTTCAGTATTTCCCTCCTTGCTGGACTTGCTTGCCAAATCTTCTGGAATGATGCTCTCTGCAGGAATGGCTTCTGTTTCGTTGGTTACAATGTCCATTGTGGCTGTTTCTGCTGGAGTGCCTTCTGTTTCATTGGTCGCAATGTCCATAACAGCTGTTACTGCAGGAGTGCTTTCTGTTTCATTGGCTACAATGTCCATAGCAGCCGTTTCTGTAGGAGTGTTTTCTGTTTCATTGGCTACAATGTCCATAACAGCTGTTTCTGTAGGAGTGCTATCATCAACCGGAGCATCATCATTTGATTTTACGGCTTCATCAACTGCAGGCGTTTCTTCAGTCTTCAGTTTCTTTACTTCTTCACCAGATGTTTCTTTGTCATCTTCCGATTTTCTCTACAAATAAATAATGCACATAATTATAGTGCCCTTTAATATCTCTACTCAGTGGCACTCCTAACCCAGGCTAGCTGGAAGAGAACAGTTCTAAGCAACTGATGAAATGAAGAGGATCCTGATCTCCAGGGGGAGCCCATTCCATGTCGCTGGACCAATCACAGCAAATGTCCAGTGTTGCACAGTTGCAGTGAGAGCAAAAGAGACTCCCAAAGTCACCATTGGTGCTGAGGCAAAGGAGAACATAACTACAGTGAGATGAGATAACAGCAGAGTACTCAAGATAATACATCAAACACAATTAATTACTCTCAAATGATCATTACTATGATGGGGAATATATTAACTTGCAAAAAAAGCTTAAAGAGAAATCAAGAGTCCAGTTCTAGTCCACTGGAAACATCCATCTGCATGCTAATGACACGGAAAAGTTGAAGGCGACCAAAAGTGGGAGCAATTTACGACATCTTGGACCAGCTACCTACAAAGGTCAGGTGCAAGGTGAGGACAGATCTGAAGCTAAATTCTCTGAATGCTAAAAGTAAGATATGCTGATATTTTGGGATCTCATGTTCCCACAAACTAATTCTGAACCACTTATAATATTCATACCAGTGAGTTACTACTGATTCTCATAGAAAACATGTAATTCAACAGAGAAAATTTTAAGTGGTAGTTGGCCAATTTGTCAAGGCATACAGACATGAAAATGAACTAATTAACACTTTAATGATGAGCTGCATTGGTTTCCAGTCACTTTTAGTACACTCTCATCTTTAAAGTGTCTCCACACAATACACATTGACAGAAGATATGGCCATAAATTGTTAAGGTAGCAATTAATTTTGCCTGAATTGCATAATTTACAGCAATATGTGTACCCATGCAAACACAACTATCTATATATACTATATATCACTGAGTTTACAAAAATAATTCACTGTGAATTTAGGTGTTTTATGTAACTTATTATTGTCTTTGCAATCACCATTCTGCAAACATTTTAGTAGATCTCTCCATATCCACTCCACAAGTAAATTGTAATGAAAGAAACGGAGAATCTTGCAACTAGCTCTCTACTAATTCAGCTTCAACAATTTTACGGTTGCGCATTTACGTACGAGCTAGGTCACAAACATCGTTAGGGAGACTGAAATCTTTGTGTTTGCTGACAACTTCCAATTAAGGCTGTCAACAGGTACCCGACCGAAGCGGAATACCCGGGTAATGAAATCAGTTTTCAGGTACCCAAAATTCCATAAAAATGTGAACATATGCAAGAAATATTCCATTGGTCATATTGGCTGACTGCCCGAGCAATGAAATCGACATTCTGTAAGAAATGCGCAGTTTTCTATATTACCTAACAACGACGGGTCCCGGGTCATCATTTCTACCTTTTTTGACAGCTTTACTTCCAAGACAGATGGAAAAGCATTCACTATGATCTGTGCAATGGACCCATATAAAGATTCATGTTATAGGACATTTTATTTCAATGATTCTTGTGTTTACCTTTTTGCTTGAAGACTGCAAAGACTGTTCAGCAGCCTCCTGCAAACAATAGAAATAACATTTTGGAATTCGTTATATGACTAAATGCCAGTAATTTACATTAATAGACGCATATTAAAAGCATCAATAATGGTAACAGATTTGACTCCACAACTGCCTGTGCCCCATACCTTAAATGAGATGTTTCGAAACAATTAGGATGGAATAACAATAGGCCTTTAGTTAGTGTGCAGCAAGATGGCAGTTCAAATTCCCACAGGATAAGAAATATTTGTGAGATTCTGCTCCACCCAGGATGTCCCAGTCAACTCAGTGATGTGATCACTCTTGGTGGGAATATCTGAAGACGGTTAGAGGACACGTCCTCATATGCTGAGGCTAAGAAAACAAAGTCGCAAATAGAGCTGTACCGATATCACTTTTTGCCGATACCGATTATTGCAGATTATTCATTTGCCGATACCCAATTATTTCATTGTGTTTCCCAAGATGTCCGGTTCCAAAAAATGCTACTGCTACGTGTTGAGATAGAAGCAAAACACTTGCTCCGTAGGAGACGTATACATGTAGTTGGGGACTAATTCTAGGCAGGCAACTTAATGTAAAACAATTAAAGTAACTACTTAATATAAAACGTATATATCAAAAACCAGTTTGATTGTGGTTATGAAAATCAAGCTATATATATATATATATATATATATATAGCTTGATTTTCATATATATATATATATATATATATATATATATGTTGTTAATATCAGTTTTGGGACAAACCGATTATCGACTTTACAAAACCGATTATCGGTTTTTATTAGTGTTCTTTGAAAAATACTGTAAATTGTAATATGCACGTCATTTTATGTATTATGTATAGCATTGCAGCCTCAACACTCGATACCAAAGTGTTTAAGTCACATTGTGACGCAATCGGTACAAAAGTCTACAGCGCTTGGCTCTCATACTCTCCCCACTGCTATGCATCATTGAAAACCCCCCTCTGGCAGTCGCCTGTTCTCCTCTGTACAGATCAAACTCGGGTGCTTTGCAGTCGGCTCATCTTAGTTGTCTTAGTCCTCTTTATTATCGGCTGTCTTAGTTGCCTCCAGTTACCCTTCCCCTAGCTCACCTTCTCACGCTAGTCTTGTATGGACAAGATAGCCATTGATTGGCAATCGGCAGCTATTAATTACCCTCAGACGCATCTATACCTCAGATGTTGACCGACTTGAGGCCTTCCTGTGAGAACAAATCTGAGACACATGAGAGAAATAAGAACGTGAAAAAAATTCGATTATCTTTTTGCAAATGACAGAAACCGATTATTATCGCTTTCAAAACCAATAACCGGTTTTCCTTTTAACATCCCTAATAGAAATCATATTTTATTGCACACCTCTTTTGATTCTTCTGGAACATGATCCACTTCAGTTGCGACATGAACGATTGACATTTCAGAAACAGCTTCATCTTTATCGTTCAGCGTTTCTGGAACATTGCTTTCTTCTGGAAGACTTTTCTCCTCTGCTGCAAATACACACAGAAACTCCTTTAATTCTTAAAGCTGGCTAAAAGTTAGTCTGTTGATTCAAATGCCTTACTCACTGAAACCATCTCCAACAATAATATAATATTTATATTACTTACATGCTAGAATTCTAGAACTACTTCTGGTCTACTTGGCTATCATTCAACCAAATAGATTATATAAAACTGCTGTGAATTGTTAGTAGCATTTGAGAAAGTAAAGAGGTAGTCAGAAGGCTTCCACATTTGTCATTTGTGAGAACATGCACTGGAAATTAATTACATTCGTGCACTGGAATATTTTGAAATAATTGATCACTCAACAGAAGATTTTATGAGAAACACATGTCCTTTCTACCATGTGGGGCTGATACAACAGCTGACCCAAGTATGCATAATGGAATATCATGATCATGGGAAGGAAGCCTTTAATCACACTCAAATCAATCAAACAACTTGAGCACCAGCTGGTAATTCCTTGAGCCATGCAGCCTGCATTGCATCTGTCATGAATTTCGATATTCGTTTTAACCACACATCCATTCATCATTCAATTTCTTATCCCAACCATCAACCCACACACATATCACAATACCAAACTCCACACAATGAATCGGAAAAACATTTATAAGAAACCATTGCTCGACCGGCTAAGAATCAAATCTCAAATATGCAATGATCAAATTGCTCAACGAATAATAGAACTGTTGTAATTGATGATCACTGCCATGTGTCATCATCTCAAATTTAAATCTAATAACACAAGTTTTGGAAATGCAAATACAGCATGCAAAGAACTCAGAAGATAAGCAAAATATAGTTTTTACTATAGTCAGACAACACCTTCAATGGTTAAATGCATAATACAACTGAATACCTTTGGCTACAGTTATGTCATCAGCTTTTTCTGGCATGCAGACTGCATCTGTCTCAAGTTTGTCCTCTGACACAATGACAGCTTCAGATTCTGTAGTTACCTCTGAGACAGCAGAGAGTTCTGTCAAATAAAATACACATGCTAAACTGTAGCAAATCATCACATACAGGAGTGAAAAGAACCCTAAAGCCCCAAAAAACTACACAATACCCAGTCAAAAACAACACAGTTGGGTTAACATGATCATCAAACAGGAATAAATAAATAAAGGCTATTAGCACATGAAAAGATTTAATTTAAATAAGAGTGCAACACAGACTTACATAAACATGTAATCAATATTTGACTAAGGCAGAAATTCACTTTTATGTATACATGAGATTTCATGACTTCATATTAACCAGGCAAATGTCATTAGCTACGACTAAGGTGTGACCAATTGGCATTACTCTACTGATATCCCCTTCTGGTTATATATATATATAACCTGCTTGTTGCCAAATACTGATGTTAATATTCATTTTGTTTCTAGGCATTGTTGATTACTACACAATCACAGAAATAAAATCTTTTGTTTTGACGAGATGCAATTCAAACGAAACTTTATACACTGAACTGTCTCATAAACGACTGGAAAGATTAATACTATAAGTTTTTTTTATAAATTGACTGTGCAAGCATATCATATAATTCATTGTGAGAATTAATATAGCACCCTTTCAAGAACCTACTCAGAAGCACTGCCAGTTCAGGCACAAGTTATAGCAATGGGTCACAGGCACCAATGCATATGTATAGAGATAGAAGCAAATTCAGGAAGCATCAGGGTGAGCAGAGCACATGAGGGCCCAGTCCCAAGGGGAAGGCCAACCTATATCGAATAACCGAGGTCAATTCAACTCGTTAGGAAGGCATAAAAGTGTAAGGTACATGAATGATTTTCCAAATTCCTTTATAACAAGTTGGCACATGAACAAATATGTATACAATGCCTGTAAATATATACCTGACTCTGATGTGGCTTTATTAACATAATTCACCTGCTTTCAAGACAGTGTAAAGATTTCATGTAGATCTGAAGTTCCTTACTGATCTGTTTTAAGTGTCACTGACCATATGTACTTTACTAAGATTCCTATATATATTATATATATATGCAAACGTGGTTGTGCACAACACACACATATACCTCTCTAAATTTATGATATGGCCATCTGCAGGCCACATGCTCAATAAGAATAGCAACAGGCCTGAGGCCCAGGGATGGCATACACAATGATATAGGAGACCCCTTTCATGACAGTTAATAAAAGTCAATCAAGCATAGTATGGCTGTTGGTTCTTGGTCAAAAATAGATCATGTAATGTAAAGTACTTGCCCCACCTTGCATCATTTTTTAAAATTGCATTTTATTAATAGGTTGCCTCTGAACTGATCTTGGCACTGCCAAGCAGGTCTTGAATACAAGGACAGAAATCAAAAGAAAGACCATTCAAGGCACCCATTATGCAATGTGGCCTTCATGTCAGCAATTCAACCACATCCAATCTCAGTCACAACTATTCCCAAAGCGTTCTAAAAATGTCAACATTTGCAAGGAAGAATTTAGCATCATGGACAGATGCAGATAATGTGAGCAATGGACCAAAGCAAGAATCTATTTTAACCAATTGATGGCAGCAACTGTCTAGCCAGGTATTCAGAGGCCGAGATGTGGGCAGCTTGACAATTGCCAAGCACAGTGTTCTTATCACACTGCATATCAGAAACTCTTTATAATGCTGTTTACAAACTATTGTGGAATAAGATTGTATTAGAATGAGTTTATTTCCTATCTACATAAATAAATGTTGGGGTGCATGTTCCCAAGCAATTGTCTCTGATGCTGGCCAAGTTTAGCACACTTTGGCAGTATTGCAGACATTAGTAATTATAATAGTGTAACCATCATTAATGGCAAAAAGTTGAATGGGAACACCACACGAGGACATCGTTCATAGTGTTGAGTGAAGGAATAAGAGCACCCAGACCAACAGCACCATGTAAATAGTAGAGGTCTATGGGACTTCAAAGACCCACCAAACCAGTATCTGAGTTGTCATGAAAATCTAAATTTAGAAAAAGATGAGCTCACTCACCTCCTGCAGTTTGTACGTCCATTTCAGGAGCTTCGCTGTTAATTTGCTTTTCTTCAGCAGCAACTGGCCTGTAAATACATTATTTGTCACCTTTAGAAAATATAATTGAGCACACTGTGCTGCAGAAATTGAATTGGCACATTATTATAATTACTAGATGCCTGTCCATAACAATACTGTTTAGAAACCATTTTAAAATGTGTATATTTTGAAATGAATCTTTCAGAGCATCACAGAATGTTCATGAAGTGCATGCACTGTGCTATCTTCTACCTATTGTGCGAGTTCTTCTGCTCACTGTACTCTATTTTTCTCACTGTGCACTTGTATTCTTACTGTACTCTCCTCTGTTCCCTGTACTTTCTTAATCTTACCAAGCACTCTTAATTCTATTCTTTTCTACTGTGCTCTTCCACTCATCGTGCTATCTTCTGCGCTCTTTTGCTTTACTCACTGGCTGTCCCAGACCAAATGTCTTTCCCAAAGGTATTTCCCAGAGGTATTTCACTCCCAGGCAATGCAAGACTTGATGACATGATAAAGATTGACGCTAACTTAAAGTATTTACATGTCAAAAACTGATCAAAATATGTTAAAATTATATTGCTGACATTTTATGTATTCCCTTATTTTTCATTCACTTTTATGACTCTGGTCTAATTACTAAAAAAGCATAAGTCCTTCGTAAAGAAAAAAGTTTTAAAAGTGGGGTATTGGAAGGATGGGAAGAGGAGAGATGCTTATATTATGCCTGTCAGTCATCAAGAATTGATTGAGATGTCACAAATTCAAACATTGTTACTTTATGGGTCACTATACAGTAGAACTGTTAAGTCAACTGGTCCTGGGTCATAACATTTCTTCTCATCATTTAAGAGTTAGAGTAGCATTCACTTCTAAGCATTCAGCAAATCCTCTAAGCCCCATTACATGAATATACAACAGGTCCCCAAAATACACTGTCCATGTGATGCACAAAATTATTAGTTGAGATTTAACTGTTGGAGATATTTTACAATTTAGTGATTTAGAATCTTAGTGAAATATTTTAAGGAGTTGGGCCAATTTTCCATATCAATCACTTCCGGGCATTGGGTTTCAGTGATTTGAGCAAACCCAGTCTTTACTTAAGTAATACAAGCCGTATGTGCATGTGCATGAAAGTACAGCAACAAAGCCGAGTAGACTCAATAGCAATTGATAAAATATCAAGTCATATCATATCTAACAAGATTCACTTGTCACTCTGCCGTGCTATAGACTTTTACGTACATTGAACATGCCAAAAATTGATGGTTTATCGTAGCGGGAATATCTAAGCCCGCCTAAACAGTAAACTCCAATTCATTAAGCGTGACAACCTGCAAACAGCAAAGGTTCAAAACTGCTTTGTATAGGCGATATCATCTGCAAGCTCTGCGGTCCATTTTGGCAAGCAGTCGCAGTTATGTTTAATACCGTTCCACCTAAAATACAAGGAAATTATTGGATTTAATATAGCACGCTGCAAGAGAAGACATCAATTTACCCTTCAACACACTCGGCCATTGTCAGATTAAAGATATTCGGCTGGTTTTCAAAATTTTACGACACAAAGACCTACTGAACAAGCAACTAACAACGGCAGCTATCGTACACTCGTCACTGATTTCGCGCCGACTAATCTAACGGACGGACGAACTGACAGCTAACACAGGCTCTTTAAGTATGTGCGCATGCGCCAAACGGTAGAACGAGGCTTCCAGACACAAAGACATATTTATATAGCGTCCTATCTTAGATTTATAAGTAAGTAAGAACATAAGTGACACTTGTTGACTACACGAAAATGCAAGCCAGTAAGTAAATAGTATTTGCGACAGTCGGGGTTAGCACTTAGCAATGAAACTTTCGTTCACCAAAACCAACAGAGAAGTAAAAATATGCGACTTCTCTACCATCTTTGATATATTTATTTCGTCAACGAAAACTGGAATAAAGAGGAGTAATAATTATTAGCTTCAAAAGCGAAATTAGGAAGTAAATTCCCAATAATTATAATTTGCCAATTTATGTACGAAATTAGGAATTGGCCTATTTTACAGAACGACAACCATTTTAATTCTTGTCATAGTCATCGATTATCTGTGAGCCCTTCAACGCTAGACTTTCAATAAAGAGATGGCCGGAATGGAAAGGAAGTGGAAAAGGGGTTACCGCGATTGGTTAGAGCGGTACGTCGGTCCGTATAGCACACTGCAGTGTGCGCTGAATGAGCGGGTTCGACTCTCGTCCGCGGCATCACTGTGTAGGGACCTTGAGCAAGACCTTAGCGCACAGTTACTCACATTTTACTTTGCATTACAATTAACTGCAGTTGCGTCGTCGAGACATGTGCGCGCTTTCGTGCACGACTTGTCCTGTTAGGCCTAAAGCGCGTTATAAATGCTGACTTGTATTGTGTTGTAAGAAGGGGAGGGATGGAAAAAGGGGCGAGGAAGGGGATAAGGGAAGATAGTGTCCCAACTCCCAACCTAAATCCTGGCACCGCCAGCCCTTCACAGATAAGCACGTTGCAATGTGTGCGCATTGGACGTGCGTACCATTGTAGCTTTGGTTTGGTCTGAGACAATGAGCTACAATAAAACAAGCTTACAGATGCAAGACATGGTCAATGTTTTGCGCTCGAGGGAACCGCTCAAACTGAAACAGCCTAGAGACGTACTGGACTAATATTTGGAATAATGGAATATTAGACCCCTATAATTAAGTTTGCGAACAATTTCATTGCTAAACAACATGAGCAAAATATTAATTTAAGGTTCATGGCTGAAAAAGGAAAGAGAATAATAAAGGGTAAGCTGGTACACAACTGCATGCTTGAAGCAGACATGACATGCTGCAAGCAACGCCAAAATCATATGGTGTGGGAAGAAAACTTACACAGGTGATCGAACCAACACTCCTGTAGGCCTACATGTAAAAGCAAGGCTAGCAATAGGCCAACGAGTGAGCAGGGAGTGAGAGAATGCTTTAATTAGTTTCATAGACACATTAATACAAAGAGATCCAATATCACCAACAAAATCCATATAGAAGCAGAGTTGTATGGTCTCGAGACAGTGTCTCGGTCTCGAGACAGTTTTTTAATGTCTCGGTCTCGTAAGCCTGTTGTCTCGGTCTCGAGGTAGTGTCTCGAATTTTTAGAAACTGTCTTCAAGTGAATGTCTTGTTCTGTCTCGAACAAGCGGTCTCGATGAGTTTCGCGTTAACTGTTTTAAAATCTTGCGCGGCATTATAAAAGCTGTTCTCAGGAATTTGTACTATATATATTATAAGTTTCAAATTGAAATTACAAATAAACATTATTCGCGAAAACTGATACATTAACTTTTTACAGCATTTGTCTCGAACCTAGTGTCTCGGTCTCGGTCTTGGTACCTCACTGTCTCGGTCTCAGTCTCGGCACCTCACTGTCTCGGTCTCGTCTTGGTCTTGAAGTTTCAAGTCTTGCACACAACACTGTATAGAAGTACATATAGGCCTAGCCTACATGAAGAGGGTCCTGGATAAAATTAAGAACGATGGAACTGGGAAATGTTGAAATCCTCCACAGAGAAAGCAAAGCCGCAAGTCTAAAAATTAACATTGGCAAAACGAATGATGTTTGGGCTGAGTGAGCGAGCAGGAGTCTGGTGAACGTGGATGGCGCTCTCGAGGTGATTGAGAACGTGGAAATGTTTAGCCGGGGGCTATGACGGGTTTTAGAAATATTATGGAAGTGTCGAGAAATCAGCGTACGAATAAAAATAGAGGTAATCAGAACATGTATTTTCAGAGTCGTATGGAGAAGGACAATAAAACATACGATTGACACCAACGGGTGATGAACCCATGGCTGCAGATGATCATCGATGAAGATGAAATTTGCGATTTCCGATATCAATGTAGCATTTAACGTGCGAAATATATAATTTGCTAATATAAAGGCCAACTAATAAGCAATAAATTCGATCACGTTAAGTAAATAATAATTAAGTAAAAACGGCTACAGTTTTTAGATTAAGAGGATTATGTAAAAACAGGTGCGTTGATTAATTGTGCGACGTCACCTTGCGGGAGAAATTTTAAAATTTAGGTCACCTCGAAAATAGGTCAACGTCAAAACTTAAAAATTAAGAGTTTTCCCATTTTGGATGGTGGAGCGCAGATGCTTTTGAGGTTGTTCTTCATGGATGTTCGTGATTCTTTTTCATGTTCCGCGTGAGTTATAGAGTTTGGTGTAAAACGAATATAGCGAATATTTAGGACATTTCTTCAAATGCACTGTAGGCCTACTTTGAAGTGACAAAATTGGCCGCATAGAAAAGTCCGCTTATGGTCAACCCGAATCATCGAAACCCGAATCCCCGAAAACGTTTAAAAGGCCAAAAAGCCCGATTCCCCGAAAACAGCAATGTACTATTGAAAAACGCTAAACTGTCTCAAAACTGTCTCAATTCATTCATCAATCCAGCTTCTGCATGAATTCTTTTCATCGATCCAGCTTCCATTTAGGCCGAATCCATTTCATCAATCCAGCTTCGTTTTCGGGAATACGGTGGAAATCAGTTTCGAGGATTCTGGTTTTCGACAATTCGCTATGCACCCGTACACTTTACATATGTGCTTTACATACATGTACATATCTGCACCCATCTTATAAGATGGGTGCAGACAACCTTCTTACAACCTTCACCAAAGTGTGATGCCTACTAATTGTGCTTTGTTTTATATGTCTTCACATGTATAGTTCAGAGATTTGTTACTTCTTTAATGTGAATCCTGCTGCCATCTGTGTTAAATACATGGATAAAGTTTGGTCGCAACACAAGCGAAAATGTTACTTTTATCTGCCGAGCACATAAAATATTTAGCACGTGAAGACCTTCGCGCATGCACAACCTTTGGCGCATGTGCACTGTTAAAAACACTTAAAATTTGTTATATGCACAGTGAGGGTCGATAATGGTCGGGTTAAGCAATTAACCTGACCCATTGTGAGGGTTGGAGAAATTTCGGCCTCTCAATGCATGGCAAAATTACTTTTGCGGCCCAAGGTTCTTGGCATATATCTAAAGATGACACTAACCGAATTAAGTGTCCTCTAGCGAAGAGTTTCATGTTGAACATGTACATAGCTTCTATTAAAAAAAACTACATACAACTTCAGCCCGACAAATAAAGCAGTCTCAAGGTAAGAAAGAGACATATAAGTAAAGGTATTAGGGAAGAGGCAAAGTTCAAGAGGGAGGTTATTTCAGGTTCTTAAACAACCCTTACGATGCTTAGCCTGACCCTAACATTGCGCATCTGCCGAAGTTGTGCAGAGGTCTTCACTTGCTAAATTGTTTGCGTGTTTGGCCGTGGAAGTAACGTTTTCTTTTGTATTGCAGCCGAACTTTTGTCCGCAGCAGATTTATCCAACGAATTATACATATCATTTAAACATGTTTGAAACCATTAAGCTGTGGAAAAGAATATGGCAAGTGACGTTAAGTCATTCGGATACATATATATATGTATATATATATATATATATATATATATATATATATGTACTCACCTTACTCAGATACACAAGATGCATAGATCTTGGATTTGGTTTTTGCAGGAGTAAAAAGACAAGTTTACCATTATTGTGACTTTAAGAAATATTTGTGAGTAAACATAAAAAATTTTGCTGTGCCATAATCTGATTTGCTAGAGTTCTATTTCTCCAGAATGGGAGGAAGAGAACTCTTTAACATTAATGTGAATTGAACCAGAAGGTGATATTTAAGAAACTACATGAGGTAAACATAGCTGAAATAGTAGATCCAAGCTGCATCTTGTGTCTCTGAGTAAGGTGAGTATATATATATATATATATATATATATATATATATATATATATATATATATATATATATATATATATATATATATATATATTCGAGTGGCTTAATGGCACTGGCAATATTCTTTTCCACACTTAATGGTTTGAAGCTTGTCTACAGGATATGCAAAATCTATGTTTCATTTTGCTGCTCTGAAATTCTAAATATGTTGTGGTATATGAGTAATAACAGTTACTTATGTATTTATTGTCTATTTATACGATGGTTATTTTTATGAATTTATATTATTTTGATGAACCTGAACATTTTTTTTGCAGGATTCATCAGAAAGTGTGGACTCTATTACACCAACATGGGGTGTTCTAGTTCACAGCAGGCAGAGAGACCAAATGCTTGTACTCAACAAAACGTGTTTAAGGTGACTGTTCTTGACAGTAGGGGTCAGGACGGTCATGCGGGTCAATTGGAGATTACATTTCAGGAGTTGATCTGGCACCAGAGAGGCAAAGACTCGATACATTGGCCGTTGTGGAGTCTACGTCGTTACGGTTGTGACAAGGACCTTTTCTCGTTTGAAAGCGGCAGACGCTGCCCAAATGGACCAGGCATCTACGCATTTCGATGTCACCAGGCAGAGTCACTCTTCAACCTCCTCCAACTCAGCATACTATGGGCCGGACAAGTGCAAGAGAACCGCTTGTCTGCCATTTCTACGCTAGATCCAGTTGTCCAGGCAACGGTGCTTAACCGGTTGCGTAGCACCCAGCAGACAAGTAATAGTTCAGATAATGCCAGTGCAGTTCACAACTATGTTAATGGTCCAGCCAGTTTGCAGTACTACAATGTCACCCAGCAGCAGTGGCAAGGGGTTGGCAGCCAGGCAATGCAATATGCTGACTTAGACCTTCCGACTGATGCAGAGAATATTGAGGGCTTTTATCTGTCTTGCACCGAGAATCAGATTCTTAACAAAGACGAAACATCCAAAACGATATCCTCTGCAAAGGCCCATGCTTACATTAATGTGGGTGGTGAGAATCGATCGGCTTATGTTAATGTTCCTGCAACTGGTGACAAAGGCAAGGCTTATGTTAATGTCCCTGCATCAGATAAAAGGTCTGTAGTTGTTGGTGAAAGTCCTTTTGCTTCTAGCACCCCATCACATCGGCTGCAGAGCCTGGACTGGCACAGACACTCATTTCGTGGCTTTGCATTTGAAAATTCTGCTTATTTGGGTACACCAAAGGACCTCACTGAGAGACATGAGCCCAAAACTGGACATCCTTTCGTGCGTGGTAAAAAAGCCCACATAGCCACATTGAGGGATCGTCGAAGCCTGGCTTTGCCATCATCATCATCATCACGGCCATTTAGCCTTGTAAGTGATGCCATTCTGCTTGAAGAGAACGAACGCGGTGGATATGCCGTCATTGACTTTGACAAGACCTTGACATTCACTGCACAAAACAAAGGAACTGATGAAAGTGGACTGAGAAAAATTCGCCACAGCTGTGACGGTGAGACAATGTATTATTGTTAGTCAGCATGGACAATGACAATTACCACAGCACATATGTCCTCAATTCTGCTTTCCAATCCTGTGCTCATTACTTGAATGATTGCTTTTTATCTGTTTTCTATGATACCCTTGTATATTTTTCTTGTTGGAATTTTGTTTCAATTGTTTTATTTGAGTCTTTTATGACTTCAACTTATTACAAACTACTGACTTAATGTTTAGTAGGTTTTTTAGTCACGATCACATTTTAAAAAACTTGTATGGTTTGATAGTAATTTTTTCTGAGTGCTTTTTGCTGTTTTTTTTACTGATCTATTTTCAATATTATTAAAAATGTGTACTGATGTGCATTTGATCTCTTCATGCATTTTTTTATACCTTGAAGTTAAAGTAGTGCTTAGATCTTAGTCAACTTAAGACTTGCCTTTCAACCTTCAGCCTGTTTTCTATTCCTAGAATATATGTGCTCAACTTGCACAACTTTCAGTATTACTGATTTTGTGGTGGATGTGCAGGATGGTTGAAGAATGTTACTGAGACGTTGGACCTAATGTGCCTCTATCAAATGTACCTGACACTAACTATGTTGATTATATTTTCATTTTCCTTGTTGGCATATCATTAATTTCAAGTATATTGATTGATTTTTATTATAAAATCGTTTAATGACATTACGCTGCATGAGCGAACAGCCATGAAACGAGTCTACAGTGCTCGCTTGTGAATATGCATAGCCTTATGAATATGCATAGCCTTATGAATATGCATAGCCTTATGAATATGCATAGCGTTATAGTGATCATCGTTTGCATGCAAGTAGATGAAACATTGGCAATAATAATTTATTTGACTGTTTTGAAGTCTGTCTGTGGCTGAGTTAACTGCTATCATATTACTTTGAGTTTTCTGGTCTGTGTGATGGCTCGTGTTTATCTGATGGTATTGAATAGACCATGTTGTCAAGTTGTTCAAGTTACAATACTTACAGTTTATGTTCAAATGGTATTTTACTGATGAGATCCATATTTTTAGTAGAATTTTTTCCAAGTCTCAGAATATTATGTCATGTTTTGTGCAGTGAGAGTTATTGTAATTGTTACGGAATACTTATATAGCACTAATCGAGATCAGAGGTGCTCATGGGTCAAGACATAGATAAACAGGGAACAGGTAAGCCTTCAGGCACCTCTGGAAGACAGTAGAGGAGAGAGACAGAGAGCAGCTCCTCCCGAAGAGGGAGAGGGAGGCTGTTCCAGTAGGTGGGACCCACGTAGGCAAAGCTCGTGAATTTGGCCGTGGCAGAGTGCATGCAGGGAACTACCAGCAGTTCGCAGGCAGAGGAGCAAAGGGAATCCCAGTGTGGAATGCCCGCAGACCCAAGGAGACCATTACACATTGCTGTAATGTATCTGGCTTTGAAATGCATGTTGCTTTTTAAACTCATCTAGAGGGTAAATGCTTTCCTACAAACACTCTTATAACTTCATAAACTTTGTTGAATGAAATATTTACCAGTGCCTGAGTTGTTAGTGAATGTTTTCCTGTTTGCAGAAAACATAGTTTATAAAGGTAAAATGTGTTTTTGCATTGTTTGTAGAGTTTCTTTATGACTATGTAGATGATGAAGAGTAGAGGTTAACTCCTGCTTATGAAGTTGTTCATTGCCAGAATGCATTTCATTTGAACTCTAAGATATCTATGTTTGATTAATTGTATTAGGGTAAGAGACCATCCATAGATGACATCATACACCTAGGGGAGGGAGGGAGGTAGACATTTGGGACAATGTGTGACAAGGGGAGAAAATTATTTGACAGTATTGGACTGTTATAATAATTAAACAATGCTATATTTGTTTATTTTAACATGATGAAGTCACTTCATTGATATCTTTGAAGCATGTTAATATTTTAATGATGGAAAATTTGTTTTTTGGGTCTGAGTGTTGTGGTGTCATATTTGAGGGGTCTGATTTTTTATGATGCTGTATGATGAGGGGAGGGGTTAAAAAACCAAAATCGTGTGGTGTTATTTATGGATGACCTCTAAGTATCTATTTTGAATCAGCAGAGTCATATAGCACTATTACTTTTATGAATATTTAAGCAAATTATTTTTTATGCTTTTATGTGTCAATTACAATTAAAAATCTTTAAAGTGCATAGTGGCTTAACAAAAGCCTTGCTTGCAACAGCAGATGGCAAATATGGTGATATTTTGTTCAAAATTAACAGTATGGTCGACTGAACTGTGATTTATCCACCTGAATATCTGTACAGTAGAATTTTTCTAATAATCATGATTTTTTTCTAATTAGTAATTACCTCTAGAATGTAGACAGGTTATTTGTTTAGTTACGTCGCATTGAGTGATTGACGGTGTTTACTACTGAAATTGTTTTTTCCTGTTTTTATGAGCTATAGAAAAATAGATTATTTGATTTCCTTTTATTAAAACTGTGTTGTTGTGAGTGGACTAAACTTTGAACTTCTAACACATAATGATTTATTGGCTAATTTTGATTGCAAAATGCTACTAACTCAGTCTAACAATCGGATGGTCTGGACAATACTTCTAAGTATTTCCAGTGGTTTTGTGTATTATGCATAAAAAATAATTGCATTTAGAATTCTTTACCAAACTATTTGAATTAAATGTTGAACAGTCTTGATTGGAATAAATAATGTGAGACAATCAGAATGTTGTTGTTAAAGTGACTGTTACTCAAATTCTTACAAAATAAAGTGTCCTGAAAATTATCAGCTTGACTTGAAATAAAGTGTTTTCTAAGTTGTTCATAATGCTCGTACAATTATGTATTTATTGTAATATTAAAATGCTGTACGTAAAGTCCAGCTGTTGAGCAGAAAAAGCCTAAATATGACCGATATTTTCATGTTTTTGTTATGAATTCAGATATAATTATAATCTGTTATGCTGAGAAGGCACAATCTGCAAGTGGCCACACTCTCTAGTGTAGGCCGAATGCTCATGAGCATACTTCTGGTGATTTGTAGAGCATTATTGCAGGTAGCCAGACAGTTATGTGTGCTGTGGCCTTTCATTTATGGTCTGTTAGTTGATGGGGGATGTTCAGCATTTTAATCATTGATTTTTTTGCACTTAATTGAACTTGTAGTTTAATTCATTGTTTCAGTAAGAATTCCCTTAGTAAATCGAATATACCAAGATTGAACTAAACATATAGTGTGGCTAAGCGCCCTTGTAGTGGCATGGCTGCGTTACGGCGCTTTAGAAATCATTCATTTAATAATAATAATAATAATAATAGTAATTTCTTCTTTTAATATTTTTGTTAGAAGATGGCACGAACAGCGAAATTACAATTAACTCTTGTTAAGTGCATCATGATGAATATGTGCATAATTCTGTGGCATTTTCTGTAAGACTTTGACATTAGTGGAGTGCTTAGAGATACTTAAATTCCTATATTTATTGTAACTGGTTGGTTACTGAAGGTACTGTAGTACATTTAGCCAATTATACAAGAGGTATTGTGAACTTTGCTTATGTGCATAAATTGATAAAAGTGCATGGGTTCAAGGCACTTCAGCAGCATCAACTCTACATGTATAATATTCATGTCTGAACATCGTAATAATGTCATTGTTCAGACTTGAAGCACAGCGTTGGACTACTACCATGTGGATTAAGGCATATCTGTATATTCTTTGTTCTACTCATTTTTCAATTAATTCCTTTATTGATATCTACGATACTAATTATACTTAGTCATAATAGAATAATTGTTTTTAGACAAGAACTATCTAGTGAGTCCATACAACTAGTAAACTGCATGTATAACTAAATATGCCCATATGATTACCCCGCTTTCAGATTGCAGGCTGAGTAATGCCAGGTTGCCTTTGGATGAAAAACTGGACATTGACCTCTGGACAACCCCATCTGATTCAACGCAGTGCTCGTGAAGAAGCTGGTGCCCTGTGCTTGGCTTTGAATGGCGCTTTAGAAATTTGAATATTATAACACGAGCAATGGGGTGCATCCAATGCCCTTATGAGAAAGAAATGGCTAGTCCCTAGTGCAAAAAACTAGGTACAGTTTAACAACTTTCCACTTGCCAATTTTTTTACAAATCTCATTTAATTTAGGGGTCCACCTGAAATCAGAACTTTTGACATATGCGAGCAATGATGTTATATACCAGTTCTATGACTGCTTGACTACCAATTCTTTTTTCTGCTCAGTGGGCTAATTCAATAAGTTGTGAGTTACATGTAATATTGTAGTTTATATTAGCTTTTTGTTCTTGCTTATAGCTTTGGCATATATATCCATTTTGGTAAATTTTCTGTTTTTAGTCTCACAAATTTGATTACCTTTCAGCATTTATAGGCCTATTGTTCCATTATTGTATGCAATGACTTTACCTCATAATCTGGATACTGATGTTCATAATAACAGTATTATAAAACAGAAGCCATAGCAATAATTGATGATATTGCAGATGTAGCAATTAGTGTGCAGGACTACAAACTCCAATGTAGATGGTACCGTGGCTGCAGGTTTGGATTTGTCAGGCGTCTTGGGAATGTCAAATGTAAGAATTGTGCGTATTTCTTAAATATCTAAATCTACCCTATTTGGCTTAAGCTCTGTAACCTGTCTGCTCATCTGAGGACCCTCGAGGATCTCATCCTGTTGTAGCCAATGGATTTTAGTTTTGGAATGAGAGCTTGTTTATAAGTGACAAATTAATGTCAAACGTTTCAGGGCTCTAAAATGACATTTTCGGTTTGTCTCACAGAACAACAAAAGAATTTTCTGAAGATCGCTTTCAGCTTTAGAATGCTTTGCTAGGAGCACCACTTCCGCCTCTGTGCAATTCTAGACTGCCTTGGATGGGACAAGCCGTCTAGATATGCAATTAACGTGTGTTTAACACAGGTATACCTCTTATGGGATTACCCTGTGTATTCCACCATATTGATTTGCGCGTGTATCTTTTCTAAAACAATAGCCACATCATGCTATCCGATGATTCGTGATATAGTCACTATGTAAACCAAAATAACAATGGTCACTGGTCATGCAAAACGGCTTCCCTTAATTTGTACTGATCATCTGATCATGTATTTGTCTATTAAATTTTGACAAGTGTAACATTTACCCATTTACATCCACTTCAACTTTTGCAGTATTGGACAACAATTTTGCTATGTGCAAGTAAGAAATTGTAAGAAAGTAATTTATCTTTCTTATTTTGTGTGTGGCAACAGTACTAGGCCTACAATTTAAACTTTGGAATCGCAAAACAGACTTGACAAGCTGGTCATTTTTTGGCACTGAACGTAATTTCAGGCAATTGCATCTAGGCTTGCCACCAAATAAAGTAATGAAATCAAAGTATACAAGTCGGTCATTATGATCATCAATGGTTACAAAACGCTTATCAAGAGGCTATGTTGCATCGAAATATTACGACCAGAATGATCGCCAAGAAAACGCGTCCTTGCTAAGGATTTTTGCGTCGGCGTCTTCAAGCAGTCTACTACTTGAACATTGACCCGCTTTAAGTGTGCAATAAAGTGAACAAATCTGGATTATTTGAAGGAAATAAGATATAGCATATTTCTATAATTCGATTTTAAAAGTTCACGCTGTGTGTTTTATGCGCTGTTCAATAAATACCAGGTATGAAGCTTGAGTAAATCGTTGGCTAGAAATGTTGACTTGCTGCATGATAAAATTGAGCAGGCCTCATTCTTATCTTGCACACCTGGCTTTTCGAAAGCATTTAAATTATCGGTGAAGTTTCGAATTTGGGAACACCAAAGAGCAATGTTTGAAAGGCCCACGAAGTTTATGTAAATTAAAAAATCTCACCTATCGACTTCATTCATTTGCACTAGCTTCCCACGGAAACGCGAATCAGGTTTAACACATGCCTCATAGTTTCCGAGTAATAAATCTGATTTGATAATCTTGCACCTTAACTCATGTTCTGCGAGCCAGACGGTAGGTTACTGAGTCGTCAGGCTGTTTCGATTGTCGGTCTGAACTTCTGAAGCTGTGGGATTTGCCGTTTCGGTCCTCTGCGTCGTCTGAATTTTAGTTCAGATGTGGTTAAACTCTCATCTATTTAGGATAACTCGCCTAAAGTTACCAGTCGTTTGCATGGTCACTATGAGACTGCTGCCTCATGGACCTTAGTTACCTGTTTCTCTCTAAACATTGGTGTGCATTTTGAGTGTGCTATTTTCAAAGTTATCATATTATATTGATGTATTCTGTAAGCATTACTTGTGCATGCATTATGATAAATCGAATTGTTAGAGCTTTAAGATCAGATTAGACTGAATACATTCATGAGCACTCAGATTATGTGAGCTGTTTAATCTGATAGTCATAGAATTTTATATGTACTAGACTTAGCATACTTGTGCTGATAAGCCTATTAAATTTGCATGAAATAGAGTAATTATTATAATTTAATCAAGCTGTTGTTTACAGCAACACCAGAGTTTATAACCTCTGACATAGATTTATTATGTATAATAGTCAGTGTTGGGCACGAGACCAAAACCTCAAGACCAAGACCGAGAGGTCCAAGACCGAGACCGGGTGGTCCGAGACCAAGACCGAGGGTCCGAGACCAAGACCAAGACCGATGCTCTTTTTTATAAACAATTCAATCTATTAAGACACTAAAACGGAATACCACGCTTAAAACATTAATTTTTTTGCTGAAGAATACTAATCTTAATAATAGTTCAGAAACAGTTTTACCGGCCAGTCTGAACTTTTGCGGGTTCAGCCCTTGGCTTCGGCCAGAGAATATCACACTATAAATTACTTACAGTATACGATTTAAATACTAAATACTTTAGAACAAGTAAATGAATGTTCCGTTTGAATAATGTAAGCCTACTTGTACTCGGAATTGTAGGTGAATAGTGACTAAACGAGGCTGAACACATAATTATTAGATTGTTCCAGAACCTCGAAATTTGTGAAAGCAAATTTTTAAATGGCTGGTTCCGTTGCAAATGCATTTTTTGCCCACAGTAACATGTATATATATATAGATGGTCTAAACACCGGTGTCTCTAATCGAAAATAACCGACAAATATCAAAGCAATTGCTCTGATACGTACGACAATTGACCAAGAACGCTAACCTAAGACAAAGACCAATCCCAAGACTGTCCCTTTAAGACCAAGACCGACGCATCCGAGATCAAGACCAAGACCGATGGTCCGAGACCAAGATCAAGACCGAAGCCTTTGGGACCAAGACCGCAGTTTTCCGGTCTCGAGACCGTCTCGAGACCAAGACCACGGTCTCGAGACCACATCCCTGATAATAGTCATAGATAAAAAGCATTTCAACAAATGTTTTTATCAAAATGCTCACCATGGATATAATTATGTAGGCCTGTCATACAGAATAGGACAACTCAATTTCCTGCTATGTTCGAATATCGAGGTTTAAGAATTGAATTGTACGGAGTCCTAGTTTCAGATATTTAAAGAAAGTCTCAATCTCTTGATTTTTATTTTTGCAGTTTGCAAAATTTGTTATGATTTTTTGGGTTTGCCTCAGTTTACACTAGGGGGTAGTGACTAGTAAGCACTAATAGTAATAGTATCTGTGTTTTAGTTAGATCGATTGTTGTTTTGTATATAAAAAATCCAATTTTCGTTTTAAAAGCAGAAAATTGAAAACTTTTACCCATTGTTTATCCGAGTTTATGCCGTGTATTGCCAAACTCAGCCGAGCCAAGTTCCGAGCTAAGTTTCGGTTCATCTGCATGCCATCTCTAGTTGATGAACATTTTGTTACTTTATTTGAGAACTTGTGTACACTTTCCTGATTTTTTGCCTCATGAACAAGGGTAATTAGACAAGTCCATAGGGATGCCTGAGCCCCATGTCTACCCCTCCAGATGACTATTCTTTATTTTATTTTCATACTAGACTTGTAATCACACTGCGGTTTGTCAGTTTGAATTTAATAAATGAAGATTATTGTTATATTGCAATTTTTTTATGGGCCAACCATATATATCTTTTCGCTGGAATCATTAGGATGTATCACTTCAAAAATGTTTACCTATGTGTGAACTCTTGTACATAGCATTTGGTTTGCAGTTTGTTTAAGTCTGTCTGTGCATGCGTGCGTGCTTGTGTGTGCTTCACTCTGTGTGTGGGCTGAGAGAAGTACTGCTCACGACACAAGATAGGTTAAAAAATCCCAAATGACAAAGGGACCTGAATTATACTTAAAGGGAACAAATGTTGTAAGAGCTGGCTACTGTGCTATAGAGAGTACTTGAAGTCAGTGGCCAACAAGCAGTCACTCTTTTGTTCTTTGAACTTCTTTCCATACCTGGCTACAGCCAGTCAGTGTCTTAGTGGCTGACCTGTAATATACCTGTGTCTACCTGGTCACTCATCATGTTGGTGTAGGTGCTCAGTCTCAAGTTGTTTACTTAAGCCATTCACTTGTTAATTATCTGAGTTATAGAGTTAAGATTCTATTCAGCCTATTCACTTGTTAACTATTTGACTTGTAGATTCTCTTATGAGGTAAAAAAAATTTTGCCTTTAAATAATTTTCTGGGTACTGAAAGCAGAATTGTTTAAGTTGTTTGCAACTCAGGTGTTGGCAATTAACAGTCTTTTCAATACAGGTAGGTCTATTATGATAGACCTAATTTCGTACTATTAGGCCCTACACATTTAATTTAATCTGGTTTGTCTCAATTTCATTGCATCTTTTAAAGCTTAGGCCTGAAGTAAGTGTACTTTGATAAAAATAAGTATAACTTTGAGACCTTTAGTACAATTATTACCTAGCAATCTCAATCAAGTAAAAGGAACAAAATGCTTTAGAGTAGCAGCACTATTCAGTTCAATGTTTGTATATAGTTTTGCTTCTGTTACCTTACTTACTCAATGGGGTGCCATACTCGGTTGCCCTTGTGAACACATTGAAATCTAGTGTTTCTTCAACATAGATTAACTAGGAGAAATTGGACTGCATACGGCTGTAGATGTGTTTTAATTACTGGTGCATTTCATGTCTTATGTGAGTTCGTGCTATTCTGTCTGAGTAATATAGCTCCGACAGTTTACACACAGTCATCCTACGTTCTCTAGTGGCAATCAAAGCATACTTAGTTCATGCATGGATTGAACAATGAACACACCCACATTGTGCATCCCTTCAACTTATCCAGACAATTATTGGTGTATTAGTCAGTGTTCTGATGCTGTCGTGAAGCTCTTATTTTACTATCCATAAATGTTGTGAGTGTAAGTTTTAGTCACTTATCCCCAATAGCATTAATAACTGTACTAATATTAGTATTGTGTGGTTGTATTTCAAGCATAGAAGTGATGAATGCTAACTGTAAGTTGTAACTAGTAAAATGCATTGAATTTTACATAAAAATAGAGCATTTCTTCTTGCTAGTATTTTGTTAATACTGAAAAGCACATAAACTTTTAATCAAGTATAGTAGCATGCTGCGTTTACTTCGTTACAAATAAACATTGGGATTGTCTGTCTCACATTAAGTATTCACTCCTCATGTTAGATGTTTTGTATGGTGTTGGAAGTGACAATAGCAATCCAATTAATCTGTTCTGATCTGGAAGGAAGAATTGCGATTTGAACTTTTAGAATAAGTTCTAGGTCTCAGGAATGGTCATTTGTCATGACACAGTTTGTGCACGCTCCTGCAGCCGTTGTCATGAAAGAAATACTTACAAACATCAAACATGGATTTTATGTCTTGCCTTACCTTACCTTAAATTTTACCTTCTGTGTGCCAAACTGTGATGGTTTTGTGAAGTCACAGATCAGATCAATGAGATCATTAATGTTTGTTTACCATGTAGGCTGATCATCAAAGCGTGCTAAACCTTTTTTATGGTTTATTTTAGCAAAGGCTTGAAAGTTAAGCCTTGAATCACTTGGGTTGCTGCCCAATCAGGAGAAATACTTTCTGCAGCACACAAGCAAAAGTGATTAGTTATCTTCATGGTATTAATCATCCAGAGATAACTGTGAAAGAAGATTATTTTAAACAACAGACAGCATGGTGTTGTGTAGAGTCTTGCTTTTGGATGGGAATGACTATGAAGTACAAGTTGACGTAAGTGGCTTCTTGACATTATTGATCACATAAGTAGAATCCATTATTATGTTATGCTTTGAGACCATATTATTCTTCATTTAGGTTTCAGTACAAGATTTCATTTTAATGAATCTTAATTAAACCTCAACCAGCCTTACTACACATATCAGAATTTGATTGATGACGAAATGTGAAAGGAGGCTCTGAGTCCTATTATTTAAATAGCATGAAGCATATTAGAATATTTTGTTTGTGCTAAACTTACATTGATCCTGGTGATGGTGGTGTGCAGTCACTGATGATATATCACTGAGATGTGGCACAGTGGCCGATCGGTTAGAGCGGTCAGCCCGTAACGTTCAGTGTGTGCTGAGCGCACGGGGTTCGAGCCTCGTCCGGGGCGTCACTGTGTAGGGACCTTGAGCAAGTCCTTTGCGCACCATTGCTTTGCAGTACAACTGCAATTGCGCCGTCGAGGCGTGTGTATGCACTTCTGAGTAAAAAGATGTTGGAAGAAGGGCGGTATCAAATTTCGGAAATGAATGAATATGATTGCTAATGAAGTTAATGGAAATGATGCTCATAGTAATGAAGATATTGCTGTAGCAGAGGCAGTTAGAATGAAGACAAAATCTGTAATGATTTGAATGCTGGGGATGATGATAGCCATATGGGTATATATTTCTTTAGGAAAAGTCAACTGGTCAAGTGGTCTATGACAAAGTCTGTGAACATCTCAGTCTTTTGGAGAAGGATTACTTTGGATTCACCTTCAGAGATAAAGATAATACAAAGGTTTCCCTAATGATATATTTTAGTTTAAGATATGGATGTTTGAGGGCATTGTTTCTAGTACATGTTCTTATGTATATCTTGGATATCTTTCTGGCTCCAATCTGTTATGTTGTAAAAATGTTCTCTACAAGGTCTATTTGTCGTTCCAGTCCCATATATTGTGCTGAACTTTGCTCTTGTGATCATATATGAAGATTAGATTTATAATTAGAATCTATATAAATTCTCAATTATAATTACAATTATTAGAATGGATAGGGTTTTCAGAGGGGTCTTAAATTACATTATACATGCACAAATGTTCAGATACATATGTGCGTGATTATATCTGTAATTTTGCCAGATTACCCATTCAGATAGTATATCATTAATGATGTATGTGAAATGAGTTTCGGTTGTTGGAAGTGTTATATTTTATTTTTTTTACAGTTTTGGCTTCGACTTGACAAGAAAATTAGCAAACAAATAGGTAGGCTTATTACTATTTTTGAATTGACCAAGTTCGGCTATTATTGCAAACTTTCTATCATGTGCAAAGTCACACAGAGCTGTTAAACTAACGTGCAGTTAAGTAGGTGCCAAATGAAAAGCTGGTAGATATTGAGTTGTTAGAAAGATAATAAGAAATAGAAAGTTTTGAGGCATTTCTTGAAGATATTTAAATGGTTTTAGCTTCATGATAGAATCATCGGATGTAATTTCCTTACCTTGGAAGATGCTGCATGGAAAGCGCAAGATCGTTCTGCATCATGGTGTAGCTAATAGAGCCGCACCAGAGGATTGTAGGCTGTTCATTGGGACGATAGGAGAGACTAGTGGTTGATGTTAGGTATGACTGCTCAATGCTCATGGTATGGAACTATAGATTTAGGATAGGCATTTTGAATCTCATTCTGAATTATTCAGGAACCCAATGCAGCTTACCAAGTAGGGCAAAGGAGTTTACAGGAGGAGAATCATGCGGCATCAAGCGAGCCAGAGAATGTTGACTTGCTGAGGCCTGATAAGTTCAAGATCTGTGACAGCTGCACAAACTGATTTTGCCTAACTGAGGCAAGAGCAAATAAAACAGTGAGATATAGTTGTTATATGTCTTTGATAAGAGACGATCTTATTTGATGTGATAGAAGCAAAATGTGCAAAGATTGTTATGCGAGGTTGAAAAGATGCTATGCAAGTTACCCCAAGTGTTTGACAGCGAAGTATGGCGGAACAACTGTGACAGTAGATCAGTGTTTGGAGTTCTTGGACTATACATTTAGGGTTGAAATTTGAAGTCCTTGGCCTACATACATAGTACATAGCATCTAAGAAGGGGAGCAACAATGAACAATGAGATTCTTATCGCATGAATCCAAACATTGAGAAGTCCCTCACATATGATTAAAAATGCTGTTTCCTGGCAATCCTCTAGTGCTAGGGTTGTAGAGAATGAGTTGATTACAGTGGTCAACTGGTCAGTAATGTCATTGAATTGCAATGGTCAACACCATTCCAAAAAGTCTCTTGGTCTTTCCAGATGAAGTTGGAATGGCTGTAGATTTTTTAACGATGCCGTTCCATATCGAAGATGATTTAGCGTCGCCCTCCTCCTTTCTCCAGACTTGGGACTGGCACTGCCAAAGTCCAAACAGTGGCGGAGTTTGAAGTTGGAACATTGTACATTGTCCATATATAATAATCTGACACCACTCACAACAGAATAGTTCATCTGCATTTTAAACTAAGAAAAGAATTCACTTTATTTCTCTATTCTAGAATGATGAGATGCGTGAGATCCCTGTAGCTGAAAGATTATTGCAAATGTTGTCAGACTTATCACTCTTGATTATTTTGACCATTGAATGCCCTGAAATTACTAACAATTTTATAAATGTACATGTATTTTCAAATAACCTAGTGTAAGACAATGGTGAGTAGCCTACAAAGGTCAATCTTTTGCAGTTATTGTCATTGTGTTAGAAAAATGGAGTAGGTTTTTTTACACAGTTGCTTTGTGCCACTGACTGATATCACGTCATTGTGCTATTTATGAAAATAATAATAGTATAACTAAACGTGCCCTATATATTACATGCATAATTTTATATTTGTGATTTGCCTCACACAGTCGTACCTCCCACTTAAACTCTGGGTCCCCTAACAGAAAAAAAAATGGTTTGCCCAGATAATCATGGCTCAGTTATAATTCATGAAAACTGGTAATATGTAGAAAAGACATGTATTGATAGAAGTATAGCTCTTAAGACAAGGAATTGACCACGTCACAGCAGTAAGGATTAGTTACTAGGTGTTGTTTTTAATTTACTGCAAAGCAAAGTCATTTTGAAATAAATTCAGCATTGTTAATAATTATATGAAATTTGTCTTGTTGATATATTGACTAATGATGTTTTGTTTATATACCTTAGTTGGAACCTGGACTTTGACATTTGTGGTGAAGTACTATCCACCAAATCCAGCCCTGATTCGTGAAGAGTTCACCAGGTAAAATTGTAACAGTCATGGTCAGACAAATTAGCATTGATAAAAGGTTACAGAAATATATAAGACGACTGGAAACAAACATATCGTTGTATAAGTGCTGTGCAAGTGCTTCACTGTTGAAGCCTTCTTACCAAAGTTGTGTGCTGGAGAAAGTTTCAACTTGACAAAGACCTGCTGCACTTTGACTGAGGTGTTGGATTGAACTTATTCAATAGATTGACTTGAATGATATATTGATATATTGCATGTAAAAGATTTTTTGGTTTATTAAGACTTAAACAGCTATGTTAGACTTTTAGAACATAGGCAGGTACACAAGTTAAAAGTTGTTATACACAGTCACTGGTTTAATTCACCAATGTGCGAGATCATCTTTGCATCTATGGGGCTCTTCATTTTACAGTTTGTAATCTAGATTATTGTCTTGAACTCTGCTGCCTTCATTTCATTACTGAAGCCATCTGTAGGGCTTATAGACTGAAACATTCTTAGGTATTTTTTATCTTTCTGTGGGATTTTAGGTGCATATTTGTATATTTGATGAAAACATTTGTTTGTTTAAATTCTTGCGTATTCATTATAAGGAAACCTGTAAAATTGTAAAGCACTAGACATGGCTAAGTTCACTATTAATGCACAAGGTCCACAAAGCTTTGGAATGTAGGTGAAAGTGAATTCTTTAATGTGATGTTTTGAATACTGAATTGTATCACCAAGTGCATTTCATTATATTATTTTTGTTTAAAGGTACCTGCTGTTTCTTCAACTTCGAACGGATATAATTGGTGGAAGGTTAGTGTTTCACATGCAATCAATTGCAGGGAAATTAGTAAATTTATTTTTCTGGTTTTAACTAGAATTGAGTGATCTAGTGGTAAAACCTATTATGCTATTATAAGTAATGTACTTTTATATCTACATCGGATCCATTGTTCTTTTAGACGGTCCTATATTACAAAATCATCTCAGTGGTGGTGAATGATAAATTATGCTTTTTTTCTTTGTAGATTGCCTTGCTCATTTATCTCTCAAGCTTTGCTTGGCTCATATGCTGTCCAGTCACAGATCGGTGACTATGATGAGGATGAACATGAAAATAACATCGACTACTTGAAGGGCATTGCCTTAGGTCACAATCAGACAGAGGAAGTTCTCGAGAAAATCGTTGAACTCCATAAGACTCAACGGTAAACAGCAAACATTCCTCTGACAGTGTTCAATTTTATTTGTACTATGCTATATGGATGAAATGGCGGTTTGATAATCATTTCTATATTTTTGTTGTGCACAAGTTTAGCAACAGAGAATATAAGGCAGTTTTTTCAATTCCTCTGTCTTTCTCAATGAATTCAGATCACTCGCTGCCATTACACAATTCTTTCTCACTGGCGACTCTATTGTATTGTATTGCAATGCACCTCTGTTAGTGCTGCCAGTGCAATAGACCCCCTAGAGCAAGCAGGTTTTGAGAAAAGCAAAAGAGGACGAGTGGCTGCCAGATTGAATTTTAGAGCGAACAGAAGGAAAAAGCACGTTCCAGAGAGAGGGACCAGTTGAAGCAAAGGATCGAGACTGAGCAATAGCAGTTCTTGTTCATTTGTGATGTCCATGTTGACAACCCCTCTTGCCCTCTTCCATCCTTCTTTCTTTGCATCTCTTTTGATCCTAAGCTCTCTTCCCCTTATCACATCTCCAACCTCTTGTTCACCAGCTTCGTGCACATTCGTGACCTCTGCCGCATCAGCCCCATGCTCGACTTCACAACCGTCTCCACCATAGCTACCTCCATTGATGGCTTCCCTTGTACAGTCTTTAATGTGATGCTTTGCTGAACTAATGGTATAATGGTAATAAACAGATGTAACACATTTAAATCCTAGCAGTACAAGTAGCTTCAAGATGCTTTTGATTTACTATCTATAGAAGAAAATCTGTACGCTGTTTGTATGAAGAAGTGGTTGTTTTTGTGCAGAGGTGATTCTCCAGCTGTTTCTGAAATGCAATTCTTAGACAATGCCAAGAACCTTGCCATGTATGGAGTGCACATGTATCCAGTAAAGGTTTGGTCTTTATTGTCATCTGCTTCATTATCAATGTCTTCATCATAACTGAATTCACCTTCTCTCGTCATTTTGATGAGCATGTCTGCCAGGTTTTAATCAATCTGTTACTGTTAGTCTGTCTGCTTGTACATTTTTTTGGTTCAACTGTTCTCCTTTACTGTTGATATAAACAAGTGATGTACTTTTGCTTAGGGTCCTTATAATAATTAATTACTATGCCTGATAGGATGCGGGTGGAGCTGATGTCAGCATTGGAGTCTGTGCTATCGGACTGTTGCTCTACAAAGAGCGTCTGCGTATAAACAGATTCTGTTGGGCAAAGCTCATCAAAATCTCCTACAAACGAGACAAATTCTTCATCAATGTTCGCCCTGAAGAGGTCAGTCAGTCTAACACTGTAACAACTTTCATATCAGTATCATCATCACCAGCAGCATCATTGTCTTCATCAACATGAACCTGCAGAGGCAAGCCATGTTTATTTATTATACTGTGGTACCCACTGAAGTTATTAGATTTGTATTAAATTTATATGTAGTATATGCACAGTCCGATAACGGGACTTAAGGTAGTTGCTAACTTTCTTTTTTAGACCCTTGAGCAGGTTATTTACAAATCCAAAGATCATAACATGTACTGGGCCAGTGCATCACAGGGCTTGCAGTCACTTCCTAGCATGTGCCTGTTCCAATATTTACTGCATGGTGACATAGTTGAAGCAACTTTCCCATTGTCATTACACTGAGTTGTAATGCGACCACTCAGTCATCACCAAAGCATGTAGCTGATATATGACCTTGTCATAGATATCTGTTGCCATGACAACAGCAATTCTGTAGATGCTAAGAAAATTGGTGGTGTTTTAACATATATATATAACTATATTATCTATAATTTTTGTTTATTCACTTCAAACTGATAAACTGCAGTATGATTACAAGATTATTTAGTTACAGGGTTTGCATTTAACTGTATGGCAGCTTGCAAGTTGCCTACATGTACTGCTGCTCATTTAACCAATGCCAGCTAACAAATGGAATGGTTTTTCAACCGTTTGTGGCTAGCGGGTATCGAGCCTGCATCCTTCTGACCTTCGTGTTGCCGTTTGACCATTTCCCCGCCCCATACCTGCATTTGGTTTATATTTCTAATTCCACGTGCCACCAACTGTATTATGCCTAATGTATTTCACTACAAAATAGATGAAGTTTAACATGTACCATTTTGTATCTTTGTTTAGATTGAATTTTGATACATATCGAGTAGCTTTGCTTATCCATTGGTTTCAGTGAATTGATTGACAGAATGAAAGGAATTAAAAAGATTAGGAGATTAGATAAGAAATAAAGATGGAACGTAAATCCATGGTAGACATAACTTTTCAGAATGAGCGGAAAGGAGTGAAATTGACGTACAAAGCTCGAGACGTTCCCAACGCAAAGCAGCTGTGGAGAATTGCAATGGAGCATCACATTTTTTTCAGGTAAACTACCCACTTTCTTAAACCATCAGCACATCAGTTAGCCACTCCATACATTTGTATGGAGTTTTCAAAGAGAAATAAAGTAGTAAAGTACAAATGTTGATATTAATTGGGTAGCGACTTGTCTATGACTTCTATAGTGCTGTTATATGAATGCTTAAGACATCATTCTATAGTGACTTCAAGTGAAGGAGTAAAAAGATTGTAATCCATTGGAGATGCATGGTTGAGATCGTATTATTCATGGAAATAAGTAGTCAGATTTGATGGGTAATCAATGTGAAGCAGACATGTCTCAGGTTTACACTTGAGCGACAATAATGAACTGCCAGAACCAAATGAACTGGACAATGAGTTCCAAGGTCATGACCAACCCTGAGATTCCATCAGTGACTGTCGCTCAAGAGTCTATGTCCATTGACCAAGTGCAATATTTATTGGTTGTAATAAACAAAGCAAAAGCCTGAACCGTTTCACAGGTAATAAAGAAACACATAACACATCAAAATGTGATCGCTCTGACATTGAGTGAACAAGAGAGCAATGATAATTGCCAAGTGGGATCTTCTGTGGAAATACATAAAGATGGTGCTGGTCTCTAAATATTAAAAAAATTTAAAATCACTAATTTACACACACACACACACGCACGCACACACACACACACACACACACACACACACACATATATATATATATATATATATATATATACATGACCAGAGGATTTCTGAAATTGTTTTTGGTTCTGCAGATCTGTGATGTCTTCCAGTGTCTTAAATAAAAATTTGTGTTATGATGAAGTGTATTGTAATTAATCTTTGCTGTATATGGTGTGACAAAATCAAGACAAGTACAATTCAAGTTTTGAATTAATATGCTCATTATGTAAGGGTAATCATGAATATTATGACATTCAGGACAAAGATGTTGATCACAGTGGTTATAATGTTACATTTAGTAACGTGTTTTTATTATTTCTGGATCTGGCTTTTCCTTCTTTGTCTTAGGATGCAGGAGCCAGAAAGTGTGTCGCGAAGTGCCTTTTCTCGTTCTGGTGGTTTCGTTTTCACTGGCCGTACATATTACCAGGCCCAGCTGGCTGCTAACCAGATCAAGCGTCAAGGACTTGACTTCAATCGTGCTTCCAGCACTCGATTCACCAGCACCAAAAGCCTTAATGCCCGTCTGTTGATCGTCATTTGCATTGTCAGATTCCTTATGCTGTCACAATGGTTTCACATATAAAGAGATATATGTACCATTATTAAAACTCTCCATAATGTTATCATTTTCATCTTCATCATCTTAGTCAGGTCTCTTATTACCATCATCGCCTGTATCGCTATGTCACAGTCATAAGGCATCATCTTTTACCACTGTATTAACTTTCTAGTCTATAGTGCTTGTGTGTTCCTTATCAAATTTGTATTTGCTGGTGATGGAAAAATTATGTTCTGTGTGTTTTTACAGACTACCGGTAATTATTGGTTGGTCTGATGTCATAGTCATTATTGAATTTCTTTTATTTTTTTCTGTATATAGTCTTTGCTAATCTACTTGCATATGTATGAATGTTCCTTAGTGACTACTGGATATTCCACAGAAAGAGAGGAAAAGCATATTGCAGAGCCAATGCATACAACTGCAACTCTGAATCTCAAGAAGGGCCTTGGTTCACACAGTTCCATTCCCTTTTATGATGACGTAAGCCAGTGAAGTTTTCAGATTGTAAATATTAGGTTTGACTTCTGAGGTGCCAATTGGTTTTATGAAAATTTATGGTAGTAGTATACCCCATTGCACCACCACAGGCGTTAACATGCCAACACATACATTCCTCTTGCTTGATCTATGCTAGGTGTCGTTTATGTTGAAAGTTGGATGGTGTAGCATCAGGTGAGTTGAGGCAAGAGTACTTGAAGAAGAAAGACTTCAGTTTTATATGCTTGCAACCTGACGTATAGAACTCAATCTCTGCATGTGAGCAGCAATGTGCTCAGAATCATGAAGAGAAGAAGAGCAGTGTCTTAGCAGTGTCTTAAGCTAACCACGGACCAGCCATGAGTGTAATGTAATGTAATCAATGTAAGGTGTTGGTCATTTTTCTTGCCATCTTCAGCATATGAGGTCGTGTGGCCAGTCCTCTTCCTCGGCATCTCATCAGCCATGGATAGCATGGGTCAATGTATTCATTATAGCTGTCTATGGGTGCAGATGGAGCTGAATTATCTGCACAAATGTCTGACTGCGGTGCACAACTTTCCAGTGATACATCTATATAACTTGGGAGAGATCTCACAATTAAGATTTTGTAACTAACTTGAATTTAAAAATATCATTTACACAAGCTTGCTGTTGTTTAAGATAAATTTCAGTTGTTATCTTCATAACTTATAACTCAGAAATGTAAGCTTACTTATTACAAGTTTTTGAGTTTTTTACTATTTATGTGTGAAACATGGATTTTCAACAAAATAATAATCGGCATTTCCAACCCAGTCCAATGCAAGTTTAAACAGATTTTTTGTTTTTCAGACTTTAATCTGGTTTTCTTTGGCACAGTTATGATTACTGGTTACTTTATTCTGCTGTGAGTTGTCTTTTGATGTTGCTGTTTTGAGTGCCTATGTCCATGTTCCATTTACTTCTTTAGTTGTCTTCTAATTGTAACTGACATTTGCTTACAGGATGACCAGTTCAGGACTGCTGGCTATGGGATGGCTGCTGGACAGCTGATTAACCAGTATGGTGGGCAAGTAAATGCTGACCAAAATGCAAACCTGGGCAATAGCTATCATATGGGCCTGGGTTATGGCCAACAAGGAGATCCATACTACGAGGACTTCAACCAGGCGGGTGGACATCAAGTCGAAGTCAGTTAATGTTATGTATAAACTGAAAATTGCCGTAATCACTAATTATTGTCATTATCTTAATCATAATTGTAAAGTTAAAACTTCTAAGGTTCCACTCAAAAGCCAAGCGAAGGACACTTGTTCATGAGCGCTGAATAAGCATGAATAAAACAGTCCTCAATATCAGAAGCAATCACAGCCCTGTACTGAATCTTTCTGCAACACAGTTATAGGCTGGTGACGTGTTTGCCTTTCACCAAAGTATCTGGAGTTTGATCCCTGTGTGTTGGTAGTTGGTAGTCTTTCAAGTCCTACACAATAAGTATATTAATGACTGCCTTCAGATTAGAAATCCTAAGAGATTAATTGGACAATAGCAGCAAAGGTAAATAGAGGTGTTGTATGTCTCTTCAGTGCCTTTAGCATGGTGAAAGATGGTTATAGTTATGTTATGGTTAAGGAAGTGACAAAACGGTTTATTTGCTGTTAATAAATTATAAAATACTTTCAAAAATTGAAATATCATTGCTAGGGTGCTGTTGGCTACATGAATGGCTACGGTGGCAGGGCATATGGCTCCCAATTGTCTGGCTCCAGGTCAGCCAGTCTGGCCTCAGGGAACAGTTCTCCCAACCCATTGAGGAATCCTCAGATGCTCCAGCCAACCCGGGACAAATATGGAAATGTAATCATCAAGAGTCAAACAAGACAAGTAAAACTACATCCTGTTTCTTTTCTACTTGAAAGTGTGTGAATTTATATTTCAATGTTAATTGGTATGGCTTCTCTTATTATGTATTCTTGCATATACTCGATCAGTCTGAAGCAAACACATGCATAAACAGTACAGAAACCACTAACTATTAGGTGCAGCAGGAGATGCTTATGGGGTTCTACTGGTGGGTCAAACATGCATTCGTGTTAAGTATTTATTTCGGTATCGGTGATGAACTTTAGAATTTTGATTTTTCAAGCAATCTCCTAGCTTTGGTTTACATAATGTTATAAGTTCATTACCACTTTTCTTCCATTTTTTATTGTTAATTAGCAATTCAGTTACATGTTTTGCTTCCGGTTTAATCCTCAGTATTGTTGTCATTGCTTCATCATATCAGTTTATTATGCACTGTTTTTGTAAAGCTTCATTTTCATGTAACGTCAATGCTTTCCATGTATTAACAGATGAACGACAGCATGACAAGCAGCCAGGATGATCGTTTGACAGAGCAGGGCTATGCAAGTAGGATGGCAGAATACGGAGCCTGGAACCAAACTGGTGCTATGGGTGTAGGAAAGACCAGCAAACGAACTTACACAACACCAAATGGTACCATAATCACGGAGGTATGTACCGCAAGTGGTGAAGTGGATGAATAAAACTATTGTTCATCACTAACGATTCGCACCATTTGGTGCATGCATTACAAATTTAATTATAATAGTATTAATCTGAAGAGACCCTCCTGCATTGAATGGAATTTAAGCTCTTACTTGTCAATATCTATCTGTTTGCCTCAGCATATACAATTAGACAGTGAACACACACTTCCAACTGCAAACGAATGATGGAGAAAGGACATGTGGAATGAACAACAGCTGATTTGTGAACTGCAGTGAGAAATTGCCGATTAACCGACTGCTTCAGGACATAATGAATCATTTTCAAACCCAGGAACAGAATTTAAATTAAGAGACTGAGTCCATGTTTCTGCAATGTCTTTAAAAAAACCCTGACCTTTGACAGCCCGGTTTATTTGCTGTTGTAGTATCGTACAGAGAAAGATGGAGTAGTTGAGACACGTGTGGAGAAAAGAACTCGACAGATGCAGGATTATGAGGATATTGATTATGATGAGGTATTTAAACTTACATGCTTATGTTTTGAATTTGTCCTTAAAACAAGTATTATTGTTCATTATTAGTACTCTATAACTTTCTTAGTTACAGTGGAAACAACCAGGTTTTGTTTAGGCTACAGTGCAAATCAGTTAAGACAAAAGATGGTTAACCAGAGTTACATCTCTTGTTTTAGTTAACTTTCGGATTAACCGTAAATAGTAAACACAGCGTGCCAGACAGAAACAACCAAACAATGATTGCAGGTCACGTGATGACATTGTGAATGCAACCTACAGCCATTACACATTTCAGACTGGCATTATGTCTACTGTTTGTACTGTATTTGGTTATTAGAAATGTTGCCTTTCGAGTGGCGCTTTAGGAATTTAGAGATTAAGTTAATTACGATGACGGGTCAGTGGAGGTTCTACTCTGTTCTCTATCCCTTTATCTGGTAGCCTATCCCTATCTGTAGTGAGGCATTGGTCACTCTGGATGTGACATGCTAGAACAATGTTTTATCTGAGTTGTGTTGCTACAAATGTAGCAAGGACCAACTTCCACGAGTGGGGTTGCTCGAATGTTAAGCTGCTTTGATATATTGAAAAATTTTCAGGCAACAGCAAACTAGCTTATTTGTCTTTAGATCTCATGTGTGTATGTTGCCTGTGGTAAATGTATGGTTCTTGAATTGAAGGCTCAATTTATTGTGGAATACTGATGTAAGGTTATAAAACAGGAAACTTTTGTAAAATTCATTGTACAAACTTTTTTTACAGGCTCTGGCTCAGGCAATCCGTGCAGTTACAGACATGAATCCTGACATGGCTGTTGAAAAGATTGAGATTCACACTAAATCTGAGGAAACAATGGCATGATTCAGTGACTAATGCGATATTCACAAGAACTGCTTTTCATTTCTTTGTTCCAATCAATGTTGCTACAAGTAATTTTTGTTTTTTTGATATCAAATCGCTATGCCATGGCAAAATTTTGCAGTTCAAGCAACTGATTAACGGTGCATTGTTTTACCTAAGCAGTAATTTATCTAGAAAACTTTTGATTTCTTTCATCTCAGGTGAAGCTTTTTCTAGTTTGCATTGTTTAGGTTTGTTGAACATACAGGAAAACTTTTTTATTTCGAACTTCCAGTTATATCGAATTATTAGTCTAAGGCCTGACCACAACCAATGCAAAAACGAACAAATATGACTGTTTTATTGAACCTGCTTATATGGAAGCGCTACTTATTTCAAACTTAACCATGCAGTACATAGAGTTAGTAAATACTACGTACATTATTTACTAATTTTTACTTCCGTTTCTAACCTTAATCTCCAACCGATCTATTCAGGATGGAGCTCTACCGCCAGCTCAGAAGCGCTCAATGACATCCAACCAATTCTGATTGCTATCCTGAAGCACGGTGGACTTGATTCACCTGACCCTGCCTATTTTCGACCAATTGCAAATGTAACATTCATAATGAAAATAATTGAAAAGATAGTCGCCTACCAGCTCACTGCTTATTTAGAGTTGAATAAGTTGCTTCCGGAACGCCAATTCGGCCTTCGGAACGGTCATTCTACCGAGACGCTGTTACTCCGTCTCCTTTCCGACATTTATGAGGATATCGATAATTCGCAGCTTACTCTACTGGCTTTGTTTGACGTCAGTACCGCTTTTGACACTGTCGATCATGACATCTTGCTTAAGCGGCTAGAGATTTCATTTGGACTGTCTAGTAATTTTCTTAGCTGGTTGGCCTCATTTTTGTCAGGGAGCGCTCCATTTGTGTGGTTCATGGGTCTTCCAGGTTCATGTGGGTCCCTGCCCCTTATGGCCTTCCTCAGGGCTCTGTGCTAGGTCCCCTTCTGTATGTCATCTACACTGCTGAGATTGCTTCTGTCCTTAATGCCACTGCTGTGCTGGGTCACCTGTACGCTGATGACGTCCTGGCCTACGTACATTGCACGGCTTCTAATGCCTCTACTGCTGTTCGGGCAATGAGCCAAACGTTGGATGCACTCGAGACTTGGATGGCATCAAACCGCCTGCGACTCAACCCCTAAAAAACCAAATTTATCTGGCTGGGCACTCGCCAGCAGCTCATGAAGCTTGATTTAACTGCCTTTACCGCTGATTTCCCCTCGTTGCATTTTCCAACGTTGTCCGGGACCTTGGAGTCATGTTGAACCAAGAGCTCACCTTTGCGTCTCATATTCACCATCTTTGCCGTGATTCAAACTACCAGTTACGTCAGTTTCGAACTGTTTCCTGCTCGCTAACTCCAGACACCACAGCTACCCTTGTTCACGCCTTCATTACTGCCCGACTGGATTAATGTTGCTCATTCTACGCAGGCCTTCCAGCTGGGCGTTTGCGGTGCCTGAAGCGGGTCCTGCGTTCTGCTGCACGTCTTGGACGCATTCCTAAATTTGGCCATGTATCCGGCTATATACTGGATGTGCTCCACTGGCTCTCCCTCCAAAAGCGAATCTCGTATCGCATCATCTCTTTGGTATGGCAGTCCTTGCTAGGTCTCGCCCCTGCCTATCTTCGCGATCTCTGTTACTCTACTTTGAGTTCACTGGGTGCTGGTTGTAATAAATACCGCTCTCTACGCTGTACTGAGCGAGGCATGCTCATTGTCCCATCTACCCGTACAACTACCAAACAGAATCGTGCCTTCTCAGTGGTTGGCCCCTCGCTCTGGAACATGCTCCAGTTGGCGTTACAGTTGTCACCAAGGGTCCACTCAGACTCATTTTATACTTGCCATAGAACTGTTCTTTTTAAACGTGCAGGAGTCGGGATCGCTCCTGAGTAGTAGCCTTGAAGGGCGCTATATAAATCTCTGCAAAGAATGAATGAATAATCAGTTGTAATAAATGTTTTATCTATACTGACTATCAGCATGCACTGATTAACGTTACTTAATAGCTGCTGGGAAAAATTGAAATCAATTAAAGGTACTCTACTGGTCGTTATTGAACTGTTGACAGCAGATATATTATGGACATTACAGGGTCATTCCACAACCCATTACTATTGACCTAGTTGTAGCTTACTGATGCTTAAATATCATCTCGTCACTTCTCGCAACCCTCCCACTCTCTTGTAGTGTTTTTCAAGGCTCCGTTCACTCCTCTTCAGCACTAGCCCACGCTGTCACCAGAATGCACCAGCTTGGTCATGTCACTCCCATCCTCAAATCACTCCAATGGGTAAAAATCCCAGAGCAAACCTGTCACTCTGGACGATGGTACTATATAAAAGTCATCGACCGACAGCAGAGGCGTAGGAGGACCCCGGCTGAAGCTGTCTACCTGAAACTTGAGATGGGAGACATCAATGGGTTTCGCCGGAGGCAGACGGCCTCAATACAGACAGCAAGAATTATGCAGAGATCATCGGGGTGTCAAACAACGAAACCTGACACCGCGAGGCAGATATCAGAGCTGACTGCCCCTTCCATCTCTACGACCCACAGACAAGAAATTCATGAATCAGTTGAAGATTTGGTCTGGACAGCTGGTTGACACGGATCATGAATAGGGGACAATTCCGATACGAATGCGCAACCCGCTAGGCGGTATAACGATAATGAAATTCGATCCATGGGACCTGTTGTCCGTCAATGACACTGGCAAGGCCCAGCCATGACAGCCACTAGTCGAACATTAACTGTACGCCCCTAGTGATTGACGTTATGCTAGGGACATCAAGATCCGACCAACCCGGTTTAGGAATAGTTTCAGCAGGTGATTTGTCGTCCAATAGAGATACGAGTTTTGTGTTTGGGAGGGCGAAGGAAATCGCCTTTAGGAGGCTTCTTATAGTGTGGCAAGGGAAGGAACAGGGACTTGTTTCGGAACTGGGGGAGACGTAAGGTCGTTCTGACGATAAGAGTAATCAACGTAGTTGGGAATCCCGTCTCCAACGTAAACCAGGGAACATTTCTAAAAGGACACTAATAACTCCAGTAAGTGTAGATAGGATGAGTGGTGTGTATATGTATAATTAAATATACATATTAAAACCATCAAGTGTGTCGTGTTGCTGAGTTTGGTGATAGAGGAAAGAACCGGCGGTACTCTCGTCATCTAGAAGAAGGAGTTGGCGAGAGAGAAACTCGCAACAAAACCCAATTCAAAGTCTTAACACTAACCTATAAAAGTTTAAGTCTCCCTACAATACTCCCAGCTGACATTCTTTGCGGACTGTTCACCATTCAGCCAATCTGCTCTAACAAATCATCCTTCTGTCTCAGTTTTCTCGATCAATGGTCACAACTTTTCTTAAATTCCAACCCCATGCTGCATAATACAGGTCTTTTGAATAATCTCTCCTCTGATGTATCGCGAATATTCAATTCCTCCTTCATTACTGACAGTCACTCACCATCAGATACCTAAGACTCGTATCTATAACACCTCAGGCATCTCTTCAACAACCTATACCCTGGTTCATCCGATCCTTTGCCTTGCACACTTGCCCTTACGAACCAAATGCCTGGGTTATTTAGAACAAGCCTTCCCAATAGTCTCAAGTTGAAATATATTCGATGACAAACTCATCTTCTCGATATTAAACTAATTTAAGACAAAAGATGGTTAACACAGCATGTTTTTTGCCAACTCGTACCTCCACTTCACCCCCTCTCTATTCACTAATTAAAACCTAGAGCACACAACCATATTCTCTCACCCATATGTTTCAACATTAGAATATGCATAGAGTTAAGGTGTTCTCTGGAAATTATGCATATTGTTGCCTGATGTGTGAGAAATATTCAAGGGACTGCTAGGGTGTCCCCCTAAGTAACGAATTCTGATTTAGACTCAAGATGGCCACATGGAATGTGGGAAGCCTCACACGGAGATCTAGAGAAATCATCAATGTAGTGAAGAGAAGGGCAATAACATTGTGTCCAAAGGATGCCAGCATGACTGTACAGTAGGGTGGTCCATAACACAATGGTAAAAATTCGACTTTGTCAGAACTAGTCTCCACAAGTTTTAGTCTGTTCTACCTCACCTAAGTGAGATATGGTCTAAATTTGAAGCAGATTGGAGCATTTCTAGAGGTCGCTCAAAGACCTAACATCCTTCTCATTGCACCATGTTCAAGTGGAGATTACTGACGGTAATCTGCCGTTATTATTATTCAAACCCCTTATTGTTGAACTACTGGGTTGTACACTGTTTTAAAAAAATATCAAATGCAGTAATATACACATTATTATTAATTATTGTATGCCACATTGGGAATTGCTTTTGCTTATAAAAATACGTTTGAACGTTCTCTTTCTGCTGTTTTCGGAGCCTTATTTGAACCAACTGGAGGACCTGATGTTGCTTTGTTCAGGAGGTTCCAGACAATATATTGACTAGCTGGCGATGTATGAAGTGCCTTCCGATATGTCATCGGAAGCCTTCCGATACGTCATCGGAAGCCACTTCATACATGTATGTCACCAAGTCAATGTATTGCCATCTATTGACACACACTTCTGCTCTTCGAGAAGAAATGGTGAAATTCTGCAGCTCTGGAAGCGTTACATCCAAGAGAAGACTACAAAGAATTCTTGAATCTCAGCCTGATCTTCATGGGTTGTGAAAATGGAGCATTGGTTTCATCCTGGGCACCAGGAGCATTCCATCATGCATGCTGGTTGGCAGAAACCATCTATGGTACTTAAATATTTAATTTCTATCAGCAGATATCTCTCACTGTTAAAGAAAGGCACAGTGTAAAAGAGCTGACACTGTAAGCCTGGCCTATGCTGGGTTCTGGCACAACGCCCCTCTGCCCATACGAGCACTACTTAGTGACCTACTGCTGCTTGAGGAGCTGAGTAAATATTTCAATATGACAGTCGCAAAGGCTGCCTCGACTGTGTTTGACAGGCATCTATGGCACATTCAGAAATTTTGGTTTGCTTGTCATTATTTTATGATAGAATTCGAAGGCTCCGAAAACAGCAGATGTGAAAAAACGTATGGTGACAAATCTTTGCCTTTTAGTCAGTCTATCAATTATTCTGTGAAAGGCCTTGGATATCCCCCAAACCTCTCAGCTCAGCAGACTTTGCACCTTGCTTCACAGAGAAAACCCCAAATGTCACCTTTGTGACAGAATGTGACTCATCTTTTTGACATTCTGCACCTGAATGGTAAAGAGAAGGCTCAAATCTTCCTAGGAAAGGATCCTGAAGAATAGTGTGACGATTCCTCCTACCAGGCCCTCCGGATGGCAGCATCGATCATAACAGTTGTGAATGACTCTGCTGAGAGCCATTGCCTTGACGCAGCAGTATAATTTATCACTGACAAAGAATGAAGAGCAGAATCAGTTCCTTCTTGGCTGTGAAACACCACAGGACGATCTATCCATCCTGTTCCACGGCCAGGCCGATGAAGATGACATAGGGCACTCAGGGCAGGGAATGACTGAACGGCTGTGTTATTCAAGCAGAGTTCTAGTGTGTTCATGACATTCCATAACAACTTTGAATACTTAGGATCCTTCTCCTTTATAGTTGATGTATTATATGCTTTTTTCAACTCGAATTCCGTTTTTTGTTTCTCAATGCACAATTTGCACATTAACGATTTCAAGTTTACATGGTGGGACACTTTGATCTTGAGCAACGTCTAAATACTCATCAATCTCTCTCAAATTTGGTAGAAGTAATAATAGGCAGACATAGAACAAAAAGAGAGTTGTGGAGCACAATTCTGAGCAAGTTCATTTTTTTGGACCACTCTACTGTACAGGGAACCAAAGATCTGGCTTATACCAAAGCATATTATAGTGAACTGGTAAACCATGTCCAATCTCGCCATTCTAAGCCACAGAGGCTTTCAAGTACACACATATGTTGAATATATATATACACATAGCCCGCAGGAAAATATGGTGCATCACACTTCATATATAACTCTCACAAGCATATTTTTTAAATTTAAAATATATTTAACAATCAAAAATGATAAGAGAATGTTAAGTCAATAAAACCAAATCTTCTCAGAATGTCTTAATGCTGAAGTTCCGACAACAGATGATGCGGTTGATTGGCTATTCCTGTTACCAACATTACAGTTCAGTCTACTGGTATAACCAGTTTTTGATGATTTAGTCACATCTTGGAAAGTCTTCTTTAGAATAATTATCCAAGTGGTTGTACTATGTAGATCATGGTTTCTCTGTGGCCACCACATCAGAGGCCTAGAAATGTCCTCCTCTGACTGTGGGAGGTGTGTATGGATGGGCGCGGGCCAGACCAACTGTCGAACGAATGACGGGAGACTTTCCATAACTCCCAACCTCAGTTCCAGAGGCAGAGCTCCAAGTGCTTGTACCTAGACATAAATGAAAGACCAATTACCATCTGCAATTTCACATTCATTGATTTGTTTTGAAAATTTCCATAGTGCACCTTTAAGAGGTGCACTATAGTCTCCATTAATCTAAATGATGCTTGAACAGTATTTCTTTGTTTTCCTAACCATTTATAAATGCCTTACACTTCAAAATGATGGTCATGTACATGGTTCAACAAATTAACATGACAATATGACACACAATTTGATCATGTCTGTATGCATGATGAGCTACGAATGATCACAGTGGCCTGCATGCTGTAATTATACAGCCCTGGCATGGTGGAGCTTTGGAGACAGCAGAAGCTTGGTAGACTGCACGCAGTTCATATAGACCGTTTGATCTGACAGCATTATCTTCCTGAGAACAACCCTATCTTTGAGCAATTATGTAGAAAGGCAGACAGGAACATATTTCCAGCTGTCCTGCTTGATCATAGCCATCAGAGGTGTAACAAGGTTTTGAAAAGCGGGGGGGGGGCATATTTCCAAAATATTGAGTGAAGCACAAAATTTTTTTTGCCACGTACTGTTTTCATATTTTAATATTGCCCCCCCCCTCCCGAAATTTAAAAAAAGGGGAGGGCACAAATTATCTTAACAAAAGTCATCTTAACAAGCCATTGGGGGTCACACGGGGGGCACTGAGCATTAAGACTGGGGGGGCTTTGCCCCCCCCCCCCAATTTTGAAACTGGGAGGGGGCAGTGCCCCTCTGATCCCCGCTTGTTACACCCCCTGATAGCCATGTGTCGAACCCACTAGATCCACAGCTCAGGCCACACCCCTACTCCATCAGGCAGGGACTGAACGACCAAATTATCCCTAGGGGAACAGTATAACGACGAAAACACTTTTAACATTAATGTTTTATGTTGCTTATATGTCATGTAAACCAAGGTGCGGCATAAGCAGCTAGTCGAAATAAAGAATATACATACTTACTTACTATGACTGCATTATTTACAGCTATAAATTAGTTCCTGAACTATGAACCATTTTTTAAGTAATTGCCTAATTATTTAACTATTGTCCGTGTTGCATCAGCAGCCTGAGTCTCAGCCACAATCACTTAATCAAGGACAATGAAATGACCTTTACTAACTTGAGTGGTCGTAGGGAGCGGACTGTCCCATAGCAGTCTGAGGGTTAAAGGTGGGCCCAGCATTCTGAGAAGCGAAGGGTGTTTGAACCGGCTGTGCTGTGTAATTTTGCTGAATGTTGTATGCTGGCTGAACTGTGCTCGACTGACTAAATTCTGAAAATTGCTGCACAGACCTATACACAAGTAAACCAGACAAACACAGGACTATCACTACTAAATATATATATATATATATATATATATATATATTATACAGTCCAATTTTTTTTAATTTAACAAGTGTTCGGTAATCTTGCTTTGTTGGCTTGAAATAATTATACTAGTTAAACTGATTATTATACACTTTGCTAACATATCTTGATTTTATTAAATGCTTACAATCCGTTGTAAATTCAGCATATCTTCAGAGGAATTACTTCAACTGATCATTTATATAACTGCAGTTTCATCAAACAATTGCAACATTAACCCATCTGTTCACTGCACATTTCCTGCTTATTTCAATGAAACCATCTCCATCTTCACAAGCTGTTGTCACTATAATTATGTTTCAAATTCACATACCATTCACTGCATAACTTTTTACTCTCATTTATTCCTCTTTTGCGTTACCTGTCACACATGAGTTCAATATTCCCAACCATACCTAACTTCGTCATTAGAACAAAAACTTGTTAGTGTTATTTAAGTATACATCTGACACTCATTCCGTATACACCCTATACATTACAAAAATGGCCGATTGGCCGTATTTCAAATACATAAGTTTTTTCTGACTCACTCTGTTACTCCACTAAGTGCCAATTTCTCCATATATTAGGATTAATCAAGGACAATTTTCCTATTTTCCCCTAGCCTCCGACGTTGGTCGGAAGCGTCGCAGCTCTTGAGCGGCGCCTTAAAAATTTTCAATTGCAATTTCAAATGTAAACTTGCACCTCATAATAATATATAGGCACCACAAGTGTCCACACAGCATTACTAATGTGTTCACATGCATTAATTCCTTAACAACGATTTGCATTGGCTTCTCAGACAGATTTACTACATCAAACGAATAGTACCAGCAAGGTCATAAATGTACTAGTCAGGCCATGGCTCAATTTTTCCAATAATTTTCAGGCTAATGTGAATCACATGTAATTGTGAACTAGTAATGAACATTTAAGAAACAGTCTCTACGATTCACTGAAACGCAAAAGACAAAATTGTGTGGCACAGTGGCCAAACGGTTAGAGCAGTCGGCCCGTAACGCTCAGTGTGCGCCGAGTGAGCGGGTTCGACCCTCGTCCGAGGCGTCACTGTGTAGGGACCTTGAGCAAGTCCTTCGCACACAATTGCTCTGCAGTATAACTGCAATTGCACCGTCAACGCATGTGCACTTCTGAGGAAAAAATGTTGTAAGAAGGGCGATATTAAATTTCAGAATAAATAAAATGGCAAACAACCTTCTGTTCACTGTAATGAATTGCTACATGACACACTAAAACTCAAACCACTCAGTAGTACAAATCAGAGAATTAAACAGAACTTTGATAAAGACCTGCAGCAATTCGTTAGCATCACATATTGCTTATCAGAAAAGGAAGAGACATGAGCAGTTTTAACATCAACACTAACCCAGATGTATTGACAGGAAGTTGGTTATCATAACCTTGTGGTGAGAGGCCTGCTGAGAAACTATTCTGATTCTGTTCCTGAAACACAGAAAATATGCAAATTTAAAACAAATTGTTCAAATAGAAACAAAGAGCACAAGAAAAATCATGATACTGTTATAAAAAAGTCAACACTAACAGACACTGATAGATTAGCAATAAATAAAAAAATACATGAAATTTGTTATCAGAACCTGAACCATATTATCGACATCCATTAATATTCATTTATACAGTTGAAAACTGAACCTGCACAATGCAGTGATAAATTTACTAGCAGGCAACACTTGTAATTATATTCCTTTATAAAATTATATACATGTATATATATATATGCATATATATTATTTAGATATAAGTATTTAATATTTGTTTAGACTGCAAATTGTACAATAAAAATAAAATTACTCAATGACATGCACAAAGTTGCACCTAATGGAATTTTAATTGCCCTCTTGCCAATAGCTTAACCCTAACTACACAAATTTATAGTTGTAACTGCAATCAATTAAAGATACACTTAAAGTGGTAACTTTAAGTTAAAGATGCGACTGTTATGAAACAATGAATTATTGAAACAGTGCCTCTCTTTCAATGGGTGTTTGTGTCTGAATGTGTAGGTCTGTTCTTTGTGACCCACATTATTATAGAAATGTAAATGGACTAAGTCTTCACCTCAAATAGTGCGCCCATTAAAAGAGAGGCACTGTTCCAATAATTCATTGCTCCATAACAGTCACATTAACTGAACACTCAATCGATGACCACAGACCCAGCTGCTAGACCTCCATAGCATTCAGCAAGTCCGGTATGATCGGCATGCATACTCATTAAATGGGCGGCCCTGGTTTGGCGTGAAACTGCAAGGTGAAGTTACCCCTTTAAGATGTCACAAAGAGGATTTCTTATATTACCTGCACAGAAGATTCTATCATGTCATATAAACCACTGTGTAGACATAAGTTTCTAAGCCCCTGTTTACAGGAGTAACTGTATTTATTTATTGTTAACATAATGAAAACCAATGTTATTCCATTAATTGCAAGCCAAGCATTTTATTAACAAACAATCAAGACAAGTCACTGCAATGCAATTTGTCTATCTTGTATCTATGTATCATACATATTGAGATGACTCAGAATATCCTGCTGTTGGCAGGGGTTGCAGCGGTTGCGGTTGGTGCTGCGGTCCCCCTCTTGGTTTGAAAGTCGAAGCACCTCTGCTGGGAAAACCCCGGCCACCTCTGCTGCCTCTGCAGAACCAAGCGTCAAGAAAAAAACTTACTGGAGTAACTCTATAAGTACTTGCATTCACAACTAGGGATGCTAAACGATAACCAAACACCGGTTATCGCTTTTGAAACCAATAATCGGTTTCTGTCATTAGCAAAACGATAAACGAATTTTTTCTGTCTTATTATTTATCTCACATGTCCTGGATTAGTTCCCAAAGAATGGGCTCAAGTCGGTCAACTTCAAAGGTACAGACGCCCAGGTGGTACATACGCCGGCCGCGTCTTCCAACGGGGTAATTAATAGCTGCGATTGCTAATGAACAGCCCTCTTGTCCACACAAGCCTAGCAAGAGAAGGTGAGCTAGGGGAAGGGTAACCCAAGCCAAGGAAGATAGCAGCACTCAGACAGAAGAGCTGACCGCACAGCACCCAAATTTGACCCATACAGGTGACTGCATGTGGGAGTTTTCAATGGAGAACGAAGCATAGTGGCGGGGAGAATTTGCCCAAAAACCGATATTAACAACCCTATTCACAACCAAGAAATATTTACAAGTAGGTATGCTGTCAGATACGTGAAGGCACAATCAATCTGAAACATCAAACTATCAAATAGTAAGCTAAATGTGTAAATCAGAGACATCAAAATCAGCCACTCATATTGATCACGAATTCAATATCTATTTATTGCACACAATAACATACACGGGTGCGGCGCTTTGGCATGAGAACACCGGTTTAGGCTCACTCTTGTTGCTCAGGCCTGAATCGGGAGCGACTCTAAGTAGTCATCTTGAAGGAGCGCTATATTAAATTCATATAAGTTCAAATTCAATATAATAATAATAATAATATGAAGTCCTGTATAAACAGGAACATGGTCAGTGCATACCGTGAGGTCCCAATGCCAAAGGAAGCACTTCCCCCGCGTGCCCCATAAGATGGAACTGCAGTACCGGCACCCCTCGTATTAGGTATTCCTCCTCTGCCTCGCCCTCTCGTGGCTGCTAGGGGAGGGGTGCCATTGAGAATTGCCAGCTCCTGCACCTGCTGCTGTGTAACATCATCGTTGTAATCCTCAACAAAACCAAAGCAACAACACAATCACTGAAATGATGACAAATAGAAAGACTTCCACTGAATCAATTATGCAACATCACAACAGACCATGCAGCATATATCTGGAGCGACTGCAAAATCTGAAAAGTGCATGTGTCTAATGCGCATGTTTCGACTTTTGTAACATTGTTAGGATTCAGTCATGACACCTAGCTCATTGGAAAGACTGTCGTCCAGATGGATTGCATGCACTTCAGTGTCCAAATCTTACTTAAAGCACTTTTATATTGCTCAGTAAATAATACTTATTAATAACAACCATACTGGCAAATACATTTGCCTTGCCGTGCATCAATTTGCAAAAATAGCTGAACTAAAATAGCTTTTTAACTTGCACTTCTTTTTTACCACAATGTGACTTATTGATAATGAGATAAATGCTCGTCATGCATCAACATAACTCTGAAATGTTTGGAAATCTGAACAGAAAGTTGCACCTACTGGTACAAGATGTCGTCTTAGTTCATGGAGTGCAAATGACATTTTCCTGTACACATCAACTGGATGTCCAAACGTCTCCAAATGGACATGAAGTTCCTCATTTAGATGCGAGTACTTGCCACCTTGCTGTCGACATTCTTCCTCCTACCAGTAGACAGAAACAGAAGTGCTAACCTCATTTTTCTGGACTATTAGATAAACAGCCATTCAGACTAATAAATGATTTCTTCACGCCAAATAACAATAATTAACACAAAGAGAATTTGTCCAGGATGAGAAATTGGTTTAATCAACTGGCATTCAAAAACAAAGAAATTGAGAGCTAACTCAGGCAGATAAATGCTTTTTATCAATTAACAATCGACTAAAAGGATCAATTCAATTATTATGCCATCTAGGCGGATATAATTCTGTGAGGACAGTTATAGTTAAGAACAAACTTGGTGTGCTTTGTCACCTTCAAAGGCATACACAGAAACCAAAATTGATGATGACAAAATTATATATTACACAGATAAATTAGAATCATCAGACAATATGCTCATTACAGATAATCTACTTAGAAAGCATCACTCAGTACATCTACCCATCAAGTAAGGCCAAACACTAAGTATGATTAATTTAAAAAACATAACTTATGATGATGCATTCTCAAATAAGAATGCACGCTTAATCCTGACAACTACCCTATCTTTATCTCTCATTGATCCACGTCCAAACACAGCCATTCGACAGCCAGTCTCGTCTTGAATTCTTCGCAGTGAGTTTCCCTTTGGTCCAATGATCTTCCCAATGAAGTTAAACTGAAGTAGAACAGCAAATCATTAAGGTGTAGTTGACAGCCACACAATTTCACGAAAGCATCTGAATTCTCCAACCACAATCAACAATGATGGAGAACCTAATGAGGAAAACGTCTTTGACAAGAATGCCTTATGTTATTCAAATGTCCTGTAAACCAAAGTGTGCCATAAGCAGTTAGTCAAAATAAAGAATAGATTTATGTAGAAACCATCCAAAAAATAGAGACTAGCATCATATTATGCAAGACTTCATTTTTCATGTTTATGATTTAGATTTTCGGCAGAGTTCTCCGCAAGCATTAACAAAGGGATTTGCCTTCGATGCATGAGAAATATTTTGCAGAAGCATATAATAACCTTATTATTTTAGAACAATATTTCGTTTTGATTTATATGTAGTCTGTAAATTCATGAAATGAGATTTTTCTTGAAAACAATGTTAAAACAACTTTATACAAATGAGGGTTTTATTTTAAAGTCCATTATTGCAATGTTGAATATCCTCTCCGAAAAATCTCTCGTATATTTGTCTGTCAAGCACAAGTCAAAGGTCTATTTCTTCATCCTAAAATAGTATTAAATTTCTCGACTTATAGTCGAGTACATACTATATACGGCATGAAACACCTTTAAATAAAGCAAAATCAACGCTCATGCAAAAAACTGCAACTAATAGTACAGAAAATATGCTAGGATCCTATTTAAAAATAACAACTGGACTTACAAAGTACCGACTAAACAAACAGTGAATGCTGTAGTTTAAAACAGAAGTACTATGGAAATTAGGCTTACTTTTGGAAATTCATTGGCAGGAACCTTGACCTTAAGAACAACCTTGGTTGGTTTGTCATTATGAAGTTCCAGTAATTTCACTTTTTCCTGTCCTGCCTGGGCTTGGCTAATTTCTGTTGAAATAAAAAATTGAGAAATCACAGAACCTTTTTAACTCAAAATGAGCAAAAGTCAGGAAACTGAAATACATAAGTCAGATGATGTAGCAAAAGCCTAAGGTACTATAGCACTAAATGAGTAAGTACTGTGCAGACATCACACCCTTAGCCAGTCACTCTAGCTTTTGGATGCCCCACCTCATTTCTTTCTGGCAACTGAATAAAAGCTTCTTGGCATAATGGCCAATGCACTTAAATTTCACTTAGTTAAAGCAAAAACACAACAAGTTTAACCATTAGTTCAACCGATATTCATAGACTGCATGTCGCAATAATGAATGATCACTTCAACCGTGATGCAGCACAGTATAGTATGATGGCCCGTTAATTTACAGTCCTGAGCTCAGATGCTCTACCTCGAGCATCCAGCACTGTGGTTCTCTCCCCACTTCTAAGTAGGCTGAGCTCTTGTCCCTTGACCACGGACATCATTTAGGTAGCGCCATGCCTTATCCGTCACTGGTCCGGCAATTTGATATGGGCTCCATGTGGCACTGCACCCAATGCCTAGACTCCCTGGAGCCATTGAGGCATGTTTCATTCTAAACTCAAGACTGCTCTCTTCAACCAGGGTAGGGAGCACTCCTGAATAGATAATCTTGAGCAGGTGCTATACAAATCTCAACAATGAATTAAATGAATCTGGAAGCAATCTGACACTTCAACATGATTACTTATGATTATTTTTTTAAAGAAAACAAATTTTAAAAAAAGGAATGTATCAAATGTTCACAATTATATGCACGTCAGCTTTCTTTTCCGAATAATCAATAACCAAATATTAAATTAACTTGATGATGGGGCGAGAAAACCCATATTTTCCCATGTCATTACACAAATCATGTTATTAGCATTATAGAAACATGTAAATACATTGGAAATTTGGTTTATAAGTTACATATGACACAATCATACAAATCTGAAATAATCCTTGATAAATCTTCTGCGGCTGAATATTCAGGTGCATAGCTAATCACCGAAACCCGAATCCCCAAACCGATTTCCGCCGTATCCCCGAAAACGAAGCTGGATTGATGAAAAGGGTTCTGCTTAAATGGAAGCTGGATCGATGAAAAGAATTCCGGCAGAAGCTAGAGTGATGAATGAATTGCATTCTTTTGAAACATTTAATTGTTTTTCAATAGTACCATCTCAGTTTTCGGGGAATCGGGCTTTACGGCCTTTCAGCGTTTTCGGGGATTCGGGTTTCGATGATTCGGGTTGATCCCGATTATTCCACCGCAGAATAAACGAAAATATTAGGGTCAGAGTTGAAATTAGATAAAATATGCGATATCCGCTCTACCGCATAGATATTCCTTCACGCCTTCTGTGGCGGAATACATGAAACGCCACGCTTCTAGAAAATCGTCTGTCTTTTAAGTCACACTAACCGAGATCGAGGAGCTTCGCTGCATGTACGAAGGAGGGATTTAAGCTCTGCCTTTCATTAATCAGTTCATCGATATATTGCTTATTGTGCTCGCAGGCCACGCCATTGCTGGCATCGGGTACGACCACATGATCGCCATCCATTGTTTGCATTTATTAAAGCGCAAAATTATATAGCCAAATGAACGTTATTTAGTTAAAAAATATATAGATACAACATACACATTTGACGCCGAATATTTAATATGGCTACACAACGGACGCAAAGTCTCCAAGACTTCAGTTATATAGCGCTATCATTTTGTTATCGGTGGTATCATCTTAAAGTTCACGAAACAAAGTATGTCGTCGTTGCAGTATAATTAATGGTTATTAAGAACGTCAGAACATTATTTTCCACCAATAGGATTGACCCCTCATCATTTAAACCCGACATTGAAAGTGGTAATCGTACTCTCAACTTAACGTTTTAATCGAGTCGATACAGTACTACAATGGTTGAGCATGGCCTCTATAGAAATTTTTTAATACGCGTAAAATCGTTGAAATCACGAGCTTAGAAGAGATATCTTGGCATTTGCTACACATAGTGCCTAAGTAGTTATATTCGTTGCTACCTGGTGCATTTAATCTATATACACCTATAATCAAATCAAATCAACCAATAATTTGGTTATAGTCGCCTCGTACTTAGGTTATAATATTAACCTAACTCATAAACAGGCAAAAAACCTAGCCACATGTGGATGTGTTGCCTCCAAGCAAGCTGGTATCAAATAAAGCTAGCGTTCTAGCGTTGCAAAAGCCACCTACCATGCACAGGGCTAGGCTTTGATTAGAAGATCCACCTATAGGTCAAATGTCACGGGAATTTAAAAAAGTTTCGATGACTCATCAGTTTCAATGATGACTCATCAGTTTCAATGATGAGTCATTATTGAACAAAAAGGGAAAAATATTTTCTTGCGTATATAAAATGAAGGAAAATATTTTCCATTTTTTTCACTTAAACAAATGCCACCACAATATAAAATGGAATACTCGAAGAAAACTGTTATTGAATTAAGAAAAATTGCCAAACAGAGCGGTTTGGTTGGTTATACACGACTACGAAAAGCGGATTTGATTAGTAAAATTGAAGCCCACAGCGTACCATCAATCTCAAGCAATGCTAGTTTGCTTGATGCACCCGTTCCCGACATTGGAATCCAAACACTCGAACCCGTACAAGCCACGACAGTTCGAAAAATATTCGTTAAGACTAAATCAGCGATTGATAAATTCGCAAGGTGGTTTGAAAATTATACACCTAAAGAACCAAAGAAAATAGTGAATGAGAAGTTAGAAGCACTGAAAGCCAAAGTGAATTCTATATTCGGTAAAATTCCTATGAAAACACGCGAAATGAAAGAGACGGCTACAGCTATCAAGGGCTTCACGAAGAATACACGGTCGAAGGCGCAAGCGGAATTGAAGCCACATCTTTTCTCAAAGCAGTTCAACCACAACTGGAAGACCTTTTGTCTAGAAATCGCCAGACTAAGGTCAATTTTGTCCTTACCTGCACAATGGAGCGTGTAGATATGAAATCCAGACAAGTAGATACCAATGATTTTCCATTTGTCTCTATGACCGAAGTTGTTTTAAACTCTACCGACCCGAGCGAAATATTTAATAATGCGAAGCGAAAGATAAAATCCTAGAGTCTATGGCAGCCTTCCAGATGCAAGGTAGTAACTGGAGACTTAGAGCGGCTCAAAAATTAGACATCAACACAGTTGTTTATAAACCGCTGAAAGGCAGTTCTTACATTCCACTACCGAAATGTTTAGCGAGTAAAAAGGGTATTATTAATATGAAGAACGAAGACGAAGAATGCTTCAAGTGGTGTGTAACGAGAGCCTTAAATCAGGTTGACGGCAATCCAGAAAGAATTGCGACAGAATTAATCAAGCAGTCTGAAGAACTTGATTGGTCTGGCATCGAATTCCCAGTGGCAGCGGATGCTAATGTGATAAGTAAATTTGAGAGAAATAATAAAATTAGTATTAATATCTTCGGTTATGAGAACTATGTTTACCTATTCCCACTATATTTATCAAAGCATGAGAGTAATAGGTGTGTAGATCTATTACTCATTTCTGATGGAGAAAAGAAGCATTATTGTTGGATAAAGAACTTTAACAGATTGATGACGGTTCATAGAGAAAACTCGTACACTTCGATCCACTATTGTAAAAGATGTTTGATTGGATTCAGTAGAATAGATTCGCTACACAAGCACACCGAATACTGTTCCCAACACGACGCTTAAAAGATAGAACTTCGAGAACCAGGAACTATGTTGAGTTTCAAAAATTATTATAGAAAGATGAGAGTCCCATTTGTCGTGTTTGCCGATTTTGAGTCATTAATAAAACCTATAGACAATTGTCAACCAGATCCCATCATGTCTTACACCAACAAATATCCAAAACACGTCCCTAGTTCCTTTTGCTATTATATAAAATGTTTTGACGATGACCTATATTCGCAAGCTCCCGTAACGTTTACAGCAGAGAGTGAAGACGATGATGTAGCTCAGATATTTATAGACACTCTTATAGATAGTATAAAAGATATTTATAATCGATTTAAATTTCCTAAGAAAATTATATTCGGTAAGAAAGATCAGGCTCTGTACGACTCCACTACAGTTTGCCACATATGCGAACGCGAACTGGGTGATGATCGAGTTAGAGACCACTGCCACCTCACCGGTAAATTTAGAGGCGCCGCTCATACAATCTGTAATCTAAAATAATAAGTCCCCAAGTTTTCCCCAGTATTGTTCCATAATCTATCCGGTTATGACAGTCATCTATTCGTAAAGAAATTACAAGGTGATGATAACGAAAAGATTAACTGCATTCCATACAACGAAGAAAAGTACATCTCATTTAGTAGAGAAGTCGTGCTGGATACGTTTGTAAATAAAGAAAATAAGGAAGTAGAGGTTAAACGTGAATTACGTTTCAACGATAGTTTTAGATTCATGGCATCGAGTCTTGACGCTTTATCGAGGAACCTGAGCAAAGACCAGTGTAAGAATCTAAGCAAGCACTATTCTGGTAATCAGCTCGACCTCCTACTTCGAAAAGGCGTCCATCCTTACGACAATGTTGATTCCATCGATCGACTGAACGAAACAGAACTACCACCAAAGTCAGCATTCTATTCGAGACTTAACGACTCTGGCATCAGTGACGAAGACTACAACCTTGCACAGATAGTACGGAATGAATTCGGATTCAAAACGTTTAGAAAATACCACGATTTATATAACGCGAGTGATGTTCTCCTGCCTGCTGATGTATTTGAGAATTTTAGAGATGTGTGTAGTGAGAACTATGGTCTAGATCCCGCTTGGTATTATACTTCTCCAGGTCTTGCTTGGGATGCCGCATTAAAGTTGACTGGAGTAGAGTTGGAGTTGTTGAGCGATTATTATATGATACTAATGGTTAAGCATGGAATAAGAGGCGGTGTTAGCACCATTTCACATCGTTATGGACAGGCAAACAATAAGCATATGCCATCGTTTGACGATAGCAAGCCTTCAACATTTATAACCTATTCAGACGTGAACAACCTGTACGGATGGGCAATGTGTAAGAATCTACCAACTCACGGGTTCCAGTGGATGGGTAATGATGAGCTAAACGATTGGAGATCAATACCGTGTATATTAGAAGTCGACTTGGAATATCCGAAAGATTTGCACGATCTCCACAACGACTATCCTCTTGCCCCTGAGAATATTACACCTGAATCTGTACCTACAACTGTACTTAAACTAATTTCGAAGTTGAATGATAAAGTAAAATACATAGTCCATTACGAAAATGTAAAGCTGTATGAAAGCCTAGGCTTGAAGATAACCAAAATTCATCGCGGAATTAAATTTGAAGAAAGTGCCTGGCTGAAAAAGTATATCGATCTAAATACCAACCTGAGGACGAAAGCCACCAACGATTTCGAGAAAGACTTTTTTAAACTAATGAACAATGGTGTCTTTGGTCAGACATGCGAGAATATAGAGAATAGAGTAGACATAAAACTGGTTTCCAGCGAGAAGCAAGCCCTAAAACTAGCAACAAAAACGAAACACGACATTCGAACTATTTTTGATGAAAACCTAATTGCCATTCATATGAAACGAACGAAGCTATATTATAACAAGCCTATATATCTTGGCATGTGTATTTTAGACTTGAGTAAGACTATAATATATGATTTTCATTATAATTACATCAAGAAAAAGTATGAAAATAGAGCAAAGTTACTTTTTACAGATTCAGATTCTTTAGCCTATGAAATTAAGACCGAAGACTTCTACGCCGATATAGCTCCCGACATTAGAAGTAGGTTCAACACTAGCGACTATCCTAAAGACTACACCTCTGGTATAGAAACAGGCATCAATAAAAAGGTCATTGGCATGTTCAAAGATGAAGCAGCTGGTAAACAGATCGAAGAGTTTGTAGGTTTGAGATCGAAACTGTATCCGTACAAGATGATTGGAGTAGACCACAAGAAATGTAAAGGCGTGAAGAAGAATGTCGTCAAGAAATCTATCACCCACGAAGACTACAAGGACTGCTTATTCACCAAGAGAGAACAATCGAGAAAGATGAATGTCATTCGATACCACCTACGCGATATCTACACCGAAGAAGTCAACAAGGTGGCTCTCTCAGCAGAATACGACAAACGAGTGATTCAGCAAGATGGTATCCACACTTTAGCATATGGACATTATTCTCTTAATATAAAATGAGTGTTAAACAAATCGATGTTGAAGGTGTAACGCTACGTAATATTGCTTTGTCGAATGTGGATCTAATCGAAGCAGCGAGGAAACTAAATATAAATAATTTCAGAGGAGTATTTCTAAGAGACGAGCTGCCGAAGAAACCAAGAGCGAACGAGTGTGGTCTCCTTAATCTGGACGATTCTGAAGGCAAAGGAACGCAATGGACATGTTGGATCAAGCGCGCTAATGATAAAATTTATTTCGACAGCTATGGACTGCCTCCTCCTACGAAATTGATAAAACATCTACAAAGACCGCTGTTTTATAACAGTGAGCGAATACAACCAGACGGCCAAGTATATTGTGGTCATTTATGTCTGTATGTACTGAAGAAAACGTGTAACGATGGTTGTAAATTTGATACGCTGCTGCAGCTGCTGCAGCACCTACCATGACTTCTGATACAACGATAATAAACGGTTTAACTTATGAAGCTAGTGCTAGCGATTATCGCAGTGTGCCTGGTCATGAATCCAACCCTGGGAGGGCTTTTCAAAATGCTTATCACTACCCCCGCATGTGGGTCATTGAAAGGTCAAGTAATGTTTGGATACAGATGAAGTACCCCATTCCTCTGTCAATTTCTGGATTTTGCATCCAAATGTCTATCTTTTATCAAAAAAGGAAGACGAACCGCTAAAGATGTACCAGAAATTGTTAACTGCGTATGGATCAGCGGATATAACAATCGGATTTTATGATACAGACGATAATCCAATTGACCCTCTAACGTTAATATCCACTCCATGCAGTGTCGTGTTAGATTTAACATGTAGTATATTCACTGGAAATAAACCATCAGTTCAATTGAGAGTAGAAGATGTTATATTGGTAGAAAGAACTGAAGTGCGAAACGAGTGCGCCGCTTGTTTGTTGAGTAGTTAAATATTGATTGTTAATTTTCAATGATTATTACCATTGAAAATGTAAACCTCAAGTTCAACAACATCGTTATCTCCAGATACTACGATCAACGACTGGATCCATCCCGGCTCCGTTTCTATCCTCGTTTTCATGAAAGTAAATGTCTTGTTCTCTTTATTCGTTTCCAACTTGCCACGCAATGGCCCCTCGTAGACGCTCATGTAATATTCCACCTCATCCGGCGCTACTACCGTAGTCAGGTAAAAATATCCTACTGTGCCGTACAAATATTGCTTCGTTGTAACAGTATAAACTACATCTTCTTCCAAAGTTTCGAAATTTAAATATTTGCGAGGTTCCATTTTAAGTAGTTGGATAAAACTTGATGTTAGTGTCTTAATCTCGTATCTATTTCTCCAGACTATGCCATTATAAGCCATTAGCGTGTTCATACTGGTTTTTAAAGTCATACTAGCCTTATACAACGATGAGTAAGTGGCAGCTTCGTTCGTATCTTTGTCTAGGATTTCAACGCTTATAGAATTATTTCTAATAGTTTTTAAATACTCGTACTTGGGTAATGATTGCTTTTTCTCCTTCACTGGTTCAGGCAGTTCTGATTCCGGTGAAATACCATCCTCGACTACATTTTCTTAACATTTCTGGTTTGTTCATATAACTCGACTTTATTCCATGTTGCTTCATTAACGATTTCAGTTGTGAGAGTTTCATGTTCTTTTTATAATATAAAATATATTTCTTTAATATACTACGCTCATCTTCTGACCGTCTGATTGGAAGTTTAACAATTTATCTGAAATGACGACTGCATAAGCATCCGTTCCAGCAGGGATCGCAGCATTGAAAGTAGCCTTGATCTGGATGTCTACGACAGACGACTTTAACCGTTCAGATTACTTACATCAAAAACGAAAAGCGGTATAAATCTTTGTAGTCGGTTGGGGTGATGTTGCTCTGAGTTACCAACTGGTCCATTCCGTAGAATTAGTTATAGTGTCGCAAAGATGAGCTCGATAGGCTACTGGTAACGTTTCCTTTGATTCGATCGTTTTATACAGCTGCACTCTTTCCATGTCAGACGGAATCACGTGAGGCATAAACCATAAAATTTTACTGACGCTGACTTTACCAGCCGCTACCGCATTTGCTCTAAAAAAATAGCATCGCTGTCAGGTTTGCGAACGAGAGTTAAAGTCTGCTTCATACCGTAGACTATCTTATTGTAATCCTCGCAGATTCCAAAAATGTGCTTGAGAGGCACGATGAAGCTAAATGTACTCTTTGCAGTTGGTTTCCGAATGAGATACGCTTGTCTTATCGCGAATCCCGTGTTATCGTTTATAACAGCAGTCGCGGCTGTGTCTTTAGTCCATAATTGGTTAAGTCCCTGCGCAAGAGCAAAGTCGTTGGGATATTTCAGCATCGACGTAAAAGGTTACATCCGCTTTAGTCAGTCTGCCTTCGAAAATCAGGTATGACTCGGAGGGATGGCTGAAAATATCTTGAAGTTCGATATTTATGAGAATTTCCCCAGTGTTAAGATTCGCCCCCGCCACTGGTTCATATTCATGAAATTCATATCTTTCAATTCCCTCGTCTATAATTGTATTTTCAGTAAATCTTAGAATATCTGACTGCAGTTTTAATATAATTTTTTTAAATTTTAAGCAAACTTCCGTCCAGATCCACGCACCAAATCTCGGATCGATATGGCGCCGCCGTTACCACAGTAAATTATTTATATTCGCCATGGGTGGGGAGATATTAAACCCTTTAACACATCCTCGCTCTGTTGGTTTCCGTTGGGGTATATTAAATTCTGTAACGTTTCCTTACTCTTTTGACTAAGTGGTGGTGATGTAAACATTTTTGCCGCTGCTTTATCAACCAATCGCTTTCCGGCATTAATAGCAACGGTCTTACCAACATCTATGGCATTTTTTCTATCTCAGTTGCAGCGTCTTTCCCAGCACTTAATGCAGTTGATGCTACCTGTGTCGCCGCATTCGAAGATAACATTCTTTTGAAAAATCCTGATATCGTATCAAATATTCCAGCGCCTCCTACGACGTATCTTGTAGCAAATCTTCTCTTAGTTATGACAATCATTTTATAATTGCATCATTAAATTTTTATAGTCTAACGCATTTATTTTATTTTGTCTAAGTAACTCATCGCAGATACCTACTATCTCGTTTCTTAATCCTGTATTTCCCGCTCTGAAGCTAGCCATTCGTAGTCTCAACATTTCCACTAGCGCATCGGGGTCTTGTGGGAGAACTACAACCCCCTCACCCGTTGAGAACCTCCCTTTCCGCATCGAGAGCAATGGCTTAATGATTGTATTATATTTTAGGCCTCTAGAGGATTTGAGCTTATTCCGATTATTATGTACATACAAGGGGCCCGTCGATTCAAGAATTTTCAAGTACACGTTCAGATCGTTTTGACTGTATATCGACTCGTTTGGTTCCTTCATTGTCATCAATTCCCATAGCCCTGGAGTTCCCTTGTAGGTGTTATTACTAATAGATATATCGTCTCCTTCGATTGAAATTGGATAGTTTCCGATGAAAAAAACTCCATCTCTAGAGTGTATTCCGAAGTCGTGTCCGTCAACTTTTTATTCGCAGCGTTTTCTTTTAAATATTTTGTGGCAATATCACCTAATTCCAAGGTTCTAATATCTGAAACGGGATCGTCCGCAAACACGTCTATTGAGAGATAATGTGGGAATTGAATCGCTTTCAACGATGTCGATAGCGATGCCGGCAATGCTCGAAGGGCTGTAGAAGTCGCCGTAATGCTTTCCTCAATCGCGCCTAATTTTTTAGATAGTCCAGACTGCGAGTCGATTATGGGTTTGTACGCCTTTATCAATTCCTCCTGAAGAGATGTGTCTCCTATTTTCTCTGATAACGAGCCTTGTCTAATATTTTGCTTCATCTTGAGAAAATTCTCAACTATAAAATCACGTTTGGCTGGGTCTTGAATTTATAGAAACGACATTTTTTAATTTAGAAACATAATATTTAAAGGTAAAAACGTAAAACGTAAATAAACGTTCGCTTTGTATTCAATTCGTTTTGCCTAAGTGTTTCGTCGCTTCATCTATGTTGATATTGGTTTTACTCCTAACCTCTTCCTTCATCTGATTAAATTTCTCGAATTCACTTAGAATAACAGAATATTCCAAGTCTGAGATATTATTATTATCTAGGGCTTTTGAAACAAGGTCGCTGATCGAATTGAGTTTCCCTTCGGCTATAGTCCTGATTTTTGCATGTTTTTCTTGCCGCAGCGATAATATTCGGCGGACTTTGGTAGATATCAGAGATAGTGCTCCAGCTCCAGCGGATAAAGATACCACGATGGTAGCGGCGGGTGCAGCTACGACTGAACTTAGCAAAGTTACACCTAATACGCTGAGTCCCGAAGATGTAAGGGTTAACAAACCTCCCAACGCTTCGACTACTTTAACACTCTTTTGATATTTTTTACAGATTACGTCTCTCTTCTCACGTTCTCGTAAGATTTCCTGTTGAATTTCAGATATTTTCTGAAGGCGATAGGTGTGTGCCTTGCTCAATTCCATTTTATAATATAAGAATATATCTTAAAATGGAATTCAAGTTTGCTCGTAATTCACATAACATAACGAGTCTCCTTCGTTTATGGTGATTGTCCCAAGGTCTCTAAAATTCTTAATATCGAGTAAAATTTCTTCCGCAAACCCAGTAACGGTATCGCTTAGCAGGCGACAACCCGCTTCTATAAATTCTGGATGGAGAGAAACTTTACACTATCCTTTCGTCATTCGGACATTTAAGCCTCATGGTAAAACAACCGTCTCTTGTGAATGAATAGTTATGGCTTCTTGAGCAAAAAACTCCCACCTTAGACCGCCCATTTGTCTTTGCGGTCTATACTTGACATCCCACATGCCTTCACACGCATTCCACCTGACGGATCTCGGTTGAGTTCTTACTTCTGGAACAAATTTGGGTTTCGTCCACCCCATATTATGAATTGGAAATAGAGACATTTTATACATACAATATATTTTTTAAAGTAACAATCCGAGAAGCGGAATGTTTTTAAATGGCGAATCTGGTCCTAGTATAAGTCCTTCCCCATTTACGAACCCATTACCTCTTTTCAGATACAGACCTTCTCCTACACCGTTTAATCCAGATCCTTGGTATGGCTTCATATATAAGCCCTGACCCTGTTGCACTATCGTGAAGTTTTTACCTCTAGTGTTGATATATATATAACCCCACCCGTTCCGGTGACTTTATCAATTACTTTAGAACCAGCCGCTGCACCTATTGCAGTTAATGCACCCGTTGCTAAGCTCGGTAATACGCCAGATAGTATGAATTTGCCAGCAGTTGCAAGAAACGGTAATGTAGCGCCGATAAAGCCGCCTTCGACTTTAGCGTTATGTATTAATTGCGTTTTACTCATTTTTATAGTCACGCCTTTCCCATCCTGATACACTTTAGCTAGTTTAGTTTATTGAGTTGTGCTTGGGTAAGAGCTATCACATGCTCTCCGTTTAAATCGCTGTGTTTTAATCCAATTAACACCTGTTACCGCTTGTAGCGATCTTTTAATTTTATCCTTTTGTCCTTCTGAAATATTGACTTTGACGTTCATATATCGACTCATTTTATATAGAACTTAATAAATGTTTAAGCTTCTCTTATATGAAACGGTATCGATAATTCCTCGCCTCGTAGATTAATTAGCTTACCATTCTGATCTGTAAGAGTCGTTTCCATTGTTGAAATCGTGGATAGGGGGATTGGAACATAGATCAAATTTCTCGGCGTTTCAATAATCTTGTACCGGGCCCTATGTTCGGGAAAAAGGACTAGATAATGTTATCTGTATTTCCGTTGCTATAGGATGCTCCAATGATATCGCTCGTAACCCTCAGATTGCTAACACTCATTATGTCCACTATATTTTCTGATTCTAGGTACCCCTCGGTATATCGCCACCTATTGAAACCTACGACTCTTCCGATAGAGTTACCCACCTGAAAATCAACCATGTAATTCTCCGCTATATGCAAAACTGTCTTCAACGTATTGCTGTTTGCTTCTATCTTAATATTGTATTCTCCGTTAATCATGTCATAATGCTCCTTTTCTTTCATGCTTCTCTGCACGTATTCGTTAATGTCTGTAATTTCATAACAGCCTTCGGGGATGTGTATAGTAGCCCACATACCTCCACCATTCGGCGAATACGAAAAGCTGTTGTTAGTCGCGTCGATGTTTGGGAATGAAAAATATGTTTCCAGGTTGACCAAAGGCATTTCATACTTTTTACCTTTATCGAACTGTATCAACGGATTGAACCGAGTTCTTATTCTTGAAGTCTAGTCACTTAATAATATGTAAAACGATGACTTTGGCTCTGTGTAACGAGCAATCCTTTCGGTATTTGTGTCTGCAATCTTTTGTAGAATCGATTCTATTTTTAAATTAGCAAAGATTTATTTATAATGGAATGTAGAATTCATCGAAACCGCATCTATACTTTCCGTTATTCTTATTACTAGTCTGGTCTATTACTACAAATCCGTGAGGTTGCTTCCACGCTGTATTGCATAGTTTTCTAAACTACTCCTTAGGCATGCCTGTACTCACGTAGTCGTTGTAGATGTGATCAATATTTGTCAGGTCTTGGGGAAACAAACAGATAAAGTTTGCATTCTCTCTAATTGTCTGTCTCAGTAGTTTGAAATAATTCTGTGCTAGATAGACACTGTCGACGTTGCTAAGCCTCCCTCGGATGTAATAAGTCTCGCATTTATTCTGCTTTTCTAACTGTAAATCATCGAAAATCATCAAGTTCTTCTTGTCACAGGTCAAGTCACTCGGGTCTGGCACGTCTTCTGCTGATTCAAAGAACTGGGAAGAAATATCAGATTTTTTATTCAAGTGTTTAGCCATTTCCTCAATTACAACCTCTGGTGAATAATTTTGTCTCATGATCTCGTCTTGAATATAAAATAACCCGATGATGGATTCTTTAGGTATTTTTTCTTCAAATGCTTTTTTCAGAATTTTATACTCTGGTTGAAAGAGAGACCTTTCGAATATTTGCAGATTGTCATAATCTAACCATCCGGGTTGTAGAAGTAAGTTCAACAGTAGCGTCGTCTTACCGCATCCAGACTTTCCTACGATTAACCCTCTAATAATTCTAGGTAAAACAGGGTTATTGAATCTATTAGATAATATGTCGTTCCACGATAAAAAAATTGTTACTTCCATTTTAAATATATCTAATTGTATTTAAAATGTATTGCGTAAAGTGTAAAACTCATACTGAAACAAAAAATATTCAAAATGTTGTAACGGAGAATGAAAGGTCAATGATTAGCTTACAACCAGCACATAGATACAGCTTCTAGGAATGTCGCCGATAGAGCAATGTTTAATGAATTGAATAATATACCTAAACCTAGCTTACGTGAGAGAATAAAGAGGGTTATAGTCAAACCTATATTATCTACTAAAGCTAGGCTCGGGTTAGGTTTAAAAAAGCTTAAAATTACAACCCGATCTGAAATGGACCAATCAATTTGCGAATGAATTGCATAAACCCGTAGTAAGGCATTTTAGAAAGAGAAAGGTATATGTTAGTGGGATAGATGAGATATTGGCTGCTGATTTGGTCGATATACAGGCTTTCGTTAAAGATAACGATGGTGTAAAATATCTATTAACCGTCATAGTTGTGTTTTCAAAGTACGGTTGGATTGTGCCATTAAATGACAAGAGTGGGCAATCTATGGCTAGTGGCTTCGTGAAACTATTCGAGAGCGATAGAGGGCCAGGCAAGGTTTGGGTGGATAAAGGTAAAGAATTTTATAATAAAAATATCCGGGAATTAGTTGAGTTATATTCTACTGAAAACGAGGAAAAATCTTGCGTGGTTGAGAGATGGAACCGGACAATGAGAGAGAAAACGTTTAAGTACTTTACACCTAATTCAACTAGAAGATATATCGATGTGTTGGATGATATGGTTAGTAATTATAATGAGACTAGGCATTCTTCCATTAAAATGCCGCCCTCTGAAGCTAGTTGGAAAATAAATGAAAAGACTGTATTTATGATTTTATACGGCGAAGAGGTCTTAGAGCCTATTGTGCCTAGGTTTTCAATCGGTGATAAAGTTAGAATAACTAAGAAAAAGAATATATTTAAAAAGGAATACACACCTAGATGGACGGAAGAGATATTTACTATTACTCAAATTCAATACACAGATCCACTAACTTATAAGATTACTGATTATAATGGAGAGTAAATACAGGGTTCATTTTATGAACAGGAGCTACAAAAAGGTACTCAAGAGATATTTAGAATAGAAAAGATTATCAGGAAACGTTGGAAGAAATCGCTGGTAAAATGGCTCAGTTACCCTGAATCACATAATTCGTGGGTAGATAATGAAGACTTGGTGATCATGTGATGATGAGTTATATCGAAACTTTAGAAATTCCTACCAGACTTGCGTCATAATTCTTCCTACGACCTACGTTGTTCCATCTCGTGACGATGAGTCTACCTGCGTTGGCGTCAAACAAGCGTTCTCATTATTTCGATAACTCGTGACGTCAGCTTCAGTCAGAGGTATTTAACGTGACGGAAGTGACCGTGAATCCTGTCACAAATAAGGACGTTGCGTGACAGGGTTTCTTTTCTAAACGTATGAGAACGAGGCGTGACAGATTTCTGTGAAGATGGGCGATGAGCTTCAAAATTTCATACAGAGCCTGACGAACGAAAGACCCACGAATATTGGGAGAAAAGAACACGAATTAGTGAAGATTCGCGAGAAGATTCGAAAGATAAAAGCGAAAGATCGTAAACAGAGACAGCGAATGAGAGAAATGATGGCGGTTCTTCGTGCAACAGCTGACGAACTGGTTTTCCTAAAGAACGAAGCTGCACGGAGTCGAACTGAGATTCAGGCGCTTGCTGACGACGCTGCTGAGTGAAACCGGCGATCACGAGGTGGCTTTTCCTGACGAACGAATGTCAACGAGTACGTTAGGAAGATTCGAACCCTTGTCGATGTTCTCGATAACACCTATCGATTAGAATTAGAGTTCACGTGGGTTAGAGACGCTAGAAGAGGCAACGAATAAGCTGATTATGACATAAGTGCTCTTATTATAAAGAACCTACTCACTATATCACTTAGACTAACACTAAAAGCGGAACAATGATCCAACACAGTGGAAATCACTTGTTCGTACCCATCGCCGTCAAATGGATGACAGCAACAACGAATACTTGCAGAGAAATATGAAATAGACATAGACAGACATAGAGAGACATAGACAGACATACACAGACATAGATAGATGAACTGATAATATTGTTTTGCTTGGGGCTAATATAGCGTCTTCGTTGCATGGATAAATGTGTTGATTGTCTGGCTTTTGCAGCGCTAGATCGTTAGTTCATTTGATACCAGCTTGCTTGAAGGCGAAACATCCACATGTGGCTAGGGTTTTTTGCCTGTTTGTGAGTTAGGTTAATATTATAACCTAAGTACGACGCGACTATAACCAAATTATTGGTTCATTTGATGTGATTATAGGTGTATATAGATTAAATGCACCAGGTAGCAACGAATATAACTAACTACTTGCCTATAGCTAACTCAGTTATGCTACGCCTTACCTATTCAGACTATTCGGTGGTCGTATTGTGTAATGTAGCTAAATGTAAATGTAATCCCTAAATCCCTCTAAGTCTAATGTATATCTTTCATAATCTTTGAAAATTGACCAGCGCCGCACAAAAACCAAGTAAAAGAGACCAGATTAATCATCGGCTCTAAAAAAAGGAGACTGGTGCTACAGCATACACGTGTGCGTAATACTCCGTGGAGCGGTCGATCTCATGGCGTCCAACGAAGACTAGCGTATTATCTCCGCGTAATGCGTAGGCCTACATACATAGGGGTTTATAGGTGGGGCAGAGGGCCCGAGGGGCACTTGCCCCTCCTGGAATATGCCCAGCTATGGTATTTCATAGAACAGTAGAGGCCTAATGCGATTTACTAGCAAATATTTATTTTTCCTACTAGGGGTCGCCCATAAATGACGTCACGCAATTTTGGACGAATTTTGACTATCTACTCGTCAAAGGTCATAACCAACTCAAATGTGACGATACAAACCTCTGCATGGTTGCACCCTCCCAGAAAAACCAGATGTACAGAATGCTATATGCAAATTTTCTTATAATTATCAAGAAAAGTAATTATAGCTATAAAAATACTTCAACGAAATCGTGGAACGAAGAAAATGGAGATAGTATAGTTATTACACTCATTATGCATTCCACAAGATAAAAAGCTCTGGTAGAATCATCACATTTAGTTAAAAAAATTAATAACAATAACGTTACCTGAAACAATAAAAAGTTTAATTAGCTACTCCATTCTCTCATGTAGAAGCAAATTAAGAGCTACTTCATGGAATAAATAGGAAGAGCTTTTTGGATCTCATCATCCTGTTCAATGGATTTCCCATTCAGATCCAGCTGTTCTGCGTCTATCCAATCTACACTTTCTCTCCATTAGCTCACGTTGCCAATGTGCAGCGACTCTGTACGTGGCGCTGATGCATTTTGGCGGAATTATTGAATCCTGCTAAGGGTTACATAATGGCTACCTCGCTTCCAAAACCTCATAATTGACAGAGCATAAAAATAAACAATCCAAAAATTAAGAATGCAATGATCATAATTAGTGTTGTTAAATTGTGGTAACAATTAGGCCTGCTTTTAATTAAGTGGAACTTGTTTAACTGAGTGAAAAGTTGTAATAAAATTACATTTTTGTGGTTGAATTGACGTCACATTTCTTCGACCTCCTCTCGTCAAACATTGTCACAAATGTGTGACCCCTCCCTTTAATTGGGCACTTGACGTCATTTATGGACGGCTTCTGTTGCTGACAGCGGCAGAGATCAGTTCATAACATTGGCCTATATCATTTTGTTTCCTAATTGGATATAATATCATACATGCACATTCGTCCTATCGATAGACTGCAGTGGTCCAAGTGATTGTTTATATTTTCTAGCTAAATCTACATAAACACGTTCAAGAAAATTTAATCAGGCATGGTCGTCCGCTCTTGGTACACGCTGCGGTTAAACTAAAACTGTTGAAATTGTATACATGTAATTGTTATAGTATTATGGATATATTTATGTAATTGAGTACCATCTTCCAGTTCGTTAAGGAAACCGAAATCTTGTCTAAATAATACTACTGAAAGGTCTAACAACTGAGAGGGTGTCCTGGTTTCTAGCTTGAACTTTATTTTTTCAGGCTACCCTAAATGCTGAAGCAGTGCTGGCACCAAACCAATGTCACTGATGACCAAATCTGAGTATTGCTAATACCACATCCTCAAACAGATTCTTCAGTGTTTCGGTCAATTTCTTAGAACCTTGCACAGCCGAGTAACATGCATGAATGGAAGGCTGTGACTGTTGCTACTCATTTGCATTGACCGCATAGGAGAAATCATATGGATGTATGAACAGGCATATGTACTCACTCAACTAATACTGGTTAAACAGATCCACAAAAATGCACCATAAACAATGATCACAAGCCTAAAGTATAATTAGATGTATAACGTAATGTGCGACTGCATGGCTGCCGACAGCAAAGTTCGACCCAATAACTTGCCATCATTCGTCCATACTGTGTTTGTAGTCGAACTGTCGCTTGTCAATTTGAAATCAAACGAAAATTATTATTACTAGTAGTAGCAGTAGTACATGCAAATTATAAATGCTCCCACAGCAAGTCAACAAGAAACATACAAAATCAAGCATTTCAGGAACACCTTGCAGATTATATTAAAAAATTATGGTCAAATACCTTAATAGTGCTATAATGACAATGGAACGCAACACACATAGACTTGAGCAAATCCTCGAGCACTATCTCTGCACTCCACCAGAAGCATAAATTTGTGAGTTATTAGCACATCAAACTAATGTTCACATAACATTCAAACTGAGATTTCATAATGAAGACTTAAAGACTTATTCGAGTTAACTGGAATCCAATATCCAGACTAATTAATTAATGAAGGCATCATCAAGGTTCCTCCTGTCTGTTCATCAGTAAGTAAAAATTCCGCAGCAGAGAGCTGTACATGCAATCGTCTTCTGTAACAAACGTCATTCAATGTATTAGTCTGCTTTCATAAAATAATCATTGTAAATTGTTGGTGTTACCTAATATTTCAGAAAATTCTGTTGCAGTCAAAGAGCAATTACAAATTCAAGGTTAGCATCATGTTACAAATAGGCCAACTGTATTTATGTGAGTTTATTTCTCTGGGTTTCTTAGAACTTAATAAAACAATATCTGCCAATATCCATTTACTAACAGAAAACTTTTGTGCTCGACAGCCTAACACTAACAGCGACCGCAGATTATAAAACTGATCAAATTTTAAAAGCAGAATTTAGGAAAGTCAACATCAACCTGGTATATGTAAACTGTAGGAGGGTCACTAAAAAACCTCTGAGCCCGATTCTAAAAACTATTTAACAAGCTTAGTCATTAACACCAAAACGCAAAATAACAAGAAGTTATTCCACAACAATACTAACGCAGAAGCTCAAGCTGTATACAGCATATTGTCTAGTGGCCTTAAAAGAGAATTCAATATATGTAAATGAATTCAACTTTCACTCACACTGAAATAGTTTTCATGAGCAAAGTCGTCAGTTGATGCATCCCAGACAGCCTTGAAATTCAGTCTAAAAACACATAATGTAAAATAAATCTGCACAAATAGGGGTTTGACAATGACTTGGAAAGTGGGGGTGACCAATCCCCACATCCCTCTCATCTCTTTTCTTTCAATCAACCTTAACTTTCCCTCATGCCTCCATCTTCTTCCCAATATATACAATACTACATACATATACTATGTATTGTATAAACATAAAATACCCAGTGTATTCTGTCCGCCACTCAGGTCATTCACACCTCTGACAGCTAGGAAGTTCTTGTACACGCAACAAGAGTATTGCCTTAATATAGAAAGTGGGCAAATTAAGTAAAAAATGATCAGTTGAGAGTTAAATAAAATCAACTTCATATAATGTCTACAAGTGAGATGTGGTGATGTAGCAGTATGCAACCAATGAGTCGCAGGTTCGAATCTGTTGGACCAACTTATTTTTGCACAGTCTAGTTTCAGAGGTTGACATTTACCTTGACATTATCTTAAATGACACCCATATTATAGCCTCAAACATATTTGCCTACTGCAGTTAACTTTGAAGTTATTCTAAGCCATGGCAATCTCAGTCTTTTCTCTGGTCTGTTGCCTATCTAGAGTAGTTACAGGATGTGTGTATGTGTATATTATGATATGTTCAACTATACAAAGAATCATCAGCTTTAGAAGTATATTTGAATGGACACCAGTCATCTGTCAAACCCTTGTCAATAAGCAGTGCCAACAACCAATTTATTAATGTCAATGCCACATAAGTTCTACAAACCAAAAATGTTATGTAAGACAAAGGAAATATAATAATGAGAGAGGCATGTGCAGGAGGATAATTTTTGTTCCTTGTGCATTCAACCTGACCGCAGATGTAACTGAGGCTGATCAATTTTTTTCTGGATAAACAAAGCAATGTCCATCTGGATATGAAATTTGCCTAAGCTTTAAACAATCAATGTCACAGCATTCACAGAGTTAACAAGTACTTTGGAAAAGTTCCACCTTATCCAGACTTGGAACCGGCACAGACAGAGTACGGGCAGTGAAGGAGTACCATTATCACTGTATGCATAAATAAAGTTAATAAATGTGAGAAATAATTTTACAAATTATAAAAGTATACTTACTTTAAACCCTGACCTTTAAGTTGAACAAGATGAATTTTAACAACTATTTTGTAACGCTCAAGATCTTGCCCTGCAAATGTAAGACAAAGGAAATAACTTGTCTTCAAGAAATAAAAACATAAAAATACACTTTCTGAGCATAAAATCAAGTACAATAAATGTGTGCAATAATTGCTATCTTGAAACACTATATCTCCTGTACTGTTTAATGCAGCTTATAAGCATTATTGGTCCATCATCATTCTGTAAATAAAACTTTTACTGAATTGTTCCATTTCAGGTAGCTCAAAATCATATCTACACATTCATGCATGTACCAGAGAACTGAATTGAAAGGTTCATACAAAGGAAAATAAAAGGGTGTGTAGCTAAGTTTTAACTAAACACTGCATACATTCAAGTTTTGCATGGGACTATTATATTTGTCCCAGGTTTTGCTTAATGGCAACTCATCTGGAAAATTCTACACAGTGCACATACAACGACACAATAAAGTTACTAACAACAATGGTTTGGCTTTAATAAAGACAAGTGTATTATAAAATTAAAAATTATATTATATCGATTTAATAATGGGAGAGTGAAGGCTGCCTCGCAGCTAAATTTATCACTGTACTTGTAAATAGTTTTCAGGCAAATAATTAGGTCAAACAAATTATGGTAATCAATATTGTATTACTTACAACCAATAGTTAGAATCAAATACCTTTGACCTTCTCTTTAATTTGGTCAGCGATTTGCTGGGTCCAAGCCGCAACCTCCTCAGCTTCATAAACCTTATCCTTCAGGTTTTCTTTCATAACATTGGCCATTATTTCCTTCACTACCTTCGGGTTAAATCTTCAATAAAAAATTAAAATGTGCTGTAGTACAGACAAGTGTCTAGTACTGCATAAAAAACTGAACTGCAATACATCATGGGCAAACTTATTTTCAAATTTATTATTTGGCAATCAAATGAAATCTGTGTCAATTTTGTAATTAAAATTCAATTGCATGTCACAATGTAATTTATAATTCAATTACATTTTTCATGCCTAACTCCTATGTATTTAAAATTTAAAGTATTTTGAAGCAGAATAAGAGAATGTGTGTAACAGGATTCACTAGGGAAAGATCATGGTCGTCTATGATAGGAAAAAGAAAAGAAGCTAAAACAAATGTATGACTTTGATTTGTGACAACCCTCTGGACAGTTTTATACATTTTTCTGCATTAAAATACTCTCTTTTTCTAAAAGTTCTACTGTATCTCTTAATCCAGAATTTGATGTGACCAACTAAGGTTCTATGCTTCAGCAAAAAACAATAGAGCTGTGTGTGAAAGTGGAGTCCCTGCAACAGCTGTTATGCAACTTGCGGAAGCAAGACTTTTTACTGCTAGCTCCGAACCAGCAACTGTTTCTGCAAGCTGTGTAACTGGCACTTGTCAATTTCACTGTCAACTTCATAGCTGATGACTCAAATGATGTATACAGGGCAAGTCAAGATGCATGTGATGCTGGTGGGGAGGGGCTGAGCATGGTGTGATCCAGAATACCTACATTTTTCTTTTGACTCAATTATTGCTGATTTAGAAGGCTGTACAATTGTTACATGTATTCTTTTATAGTATGTCTCTTAGTTAAGCATTGTCATGAAATGGAAATTGTTGGGTTTATGGCAGGATATGCCTTTGCAAGCTTTTACTTTTCCATTTGATTTGTTGGCAAAAATCTGTTTTTTTTATTGTTGCAACTTTCAGGTGGCCCTAACTAGCGGGAACAATTGATCCCTAATTGGGCCTCCTGAGCAGTCTAACTTTGCTGTTTTTTCTCTATCGTGCATTTTGTTCATTGCCTATGTTTGATTGCCAAATAAACGAATAAACCTAAACCTAAATGTGTAAAATGTTTATAGCTAAGATTGTCAAACACTTCATTGTTGCTTCCTTCATTCAAGGGTTCTGCCATATTTGTATTCGTGCAGCAACAACAAACCTAAGTTACATTATGAAATAATCTCAGCACTGGCTATTCATATCACTTTAAAAGCAGTAGCAACAACTCCAGAATGCAAAGTGCTTAAAAAGATGGATGAAAGGCCTGCAAAACAGCTTGACTTTCACACATCAGTAATATCTACTGATAGGTTTAGTAGTAAATTGCTCATCCAAAGTTGTCCAAACACACAGTTAATCCGTTGAAAATAACAGAAGTAAAAGATGTGTGCACAGTCCCTGATAATGTGAACAAGCAGATCTGAAAGAAGGTTATCCCAGGTGGTCAGCCCACCTGAAAAGGCATGACATTGCATTTTCAAAGAGCATGCAACGGTAACAACAAGTTCAGCTTTAGACACCGAAATAATTTCCTAAACCGACCAACCCGAGATGGGTATCGAAGGTTCCATAAATAACCACAAGCATTCAACAGGTACTCTTTAACCCCGGCAGAAAGCTTAAATTCAATAAGCCTGTTTATATGCAGTTTATATGGGAAATGTCATGATGTCATATCATATGATGTGAAATGATGAAATTTTAAAACACCACCATCATGCATTGTAGCATATATTCAGTTTGCACCCCAATGGACACTCCATATAATATATGAGAGTGTCTATATGTTATATAGAATTGCAGTAGCTGTCAATCCTTCAACTCAAATACCAGGCTATACATAAAAAACCAGATGCACTTGAGACATAATATTTGAACTCCGGATTCCTGGTGTAATAAATTGCCCTTATATGCATGGTGTCATAAACCTGTGTGCGTAGGTATAATATAAGTATATATTTTTTTATTACCAAAATTTGATACAGCCCTTCTTCCAACATTTTTTGCTCAGAAGTGCATACACACGCCTCGACGGCGCAATTGTAGTTGTACTGCAGAGCAATTGTGAGTGAAGGACTTGCTCAAGGTCCCTACACATTGACTCCCCGGACGAGGGTCGAACCCGCTTGGTCAGCACACACTGAACGTTACGGGCTGACCGCTCTAACCTACTGTGCCGATCGGTTAGAGCATATATGCATATATATACAAGTATTTAGGTTTATATATAGGTTTAAGGCCAATTGGCCATGCAATCTAACATGCAACCCATAGGATAATTTCAAGTGACATGCACAAGCTTGCGAAATTTCTACAATTTGTGTAAAAAATTAAGTAAAAGACAGTCACCAGCCTAGTTCCATAAAGTTATTCGTTCGTAACTTCACTTATCAGAACAATGTGAACAAAAAATCCAGCTTGCATGATGCAATATTCAGTATGTTTATTCCACATTAAATCTCGGATTTGAGATCCACCACCTGAACAATGAGATCTGTCACCTAAAGGAGTAAGCCCAGACCCATCACTTAAATGAGAAAGACCAAAGATCATGGGCCTTGCTTCAAATTTTACAAATTACCAAATAGCATCAAAAAGTGGCCAATGCCATTGTTATACATGATTCATAGATTTAATAAAAAGTTTTTTAAATTGGTAGAAACTCAATGGGAAACAGTTGTTAGCACCATGTTTATGATCATGAAAGAGTCAGCACAGTTTAATGAGTACAGTACACTCACAGTATACTGTCCGTGTGATGATGAGAATGCCAGACCTGTATCATCTTCACAGTTAGTCGTTAATAGAGGAATGCCTTGTTAATTAGTGCTTGCAAGCAATATGCAGCTAAATATAGGCAACCTAAAATATATCTACAATTCCCATATTTCCATAGCACAAAATTTAATAAGGAGTCTATGACATAGTCTATTCGTAGGCAAACACAAACACCTAAGCCACTGCAGGCCATGTACTCAAAATCCGGAGAAGATTTAAAATGTTTTCATCAGAAATTGATAAAAATAAGCTATGAATTTTCATAGCATTAATTTAATAACACAATAAAAAAAATGTGTAAAAAATTAAAAGGACAGAAGATGTTAGAATGAAATAATCATTGTGCTGCGCGAACACTAGCATGATCTCATTGTACTTGGTCAAGGAGTGTGCACTTCTGAGCAAAATATGTTGGAAGAAGGGCAATATCAAATTTCAATTTTTAAAAGTGGTGCTAGTGACTCTGCTGCGACTGTATGCCATTGAGTTTCAACACATTTTTTAACTTCATAGAATCGTCTTGGTCATCTTAGGACATCGTGAGCAGCCACGTTTTAATTCATTTGGTCTTAACTATAAGTTAAAGTAAATTCAGGCAACATTTGGAGCGGGGCCCGTAATCTTCCGGTCTACCCTAAAATGCTTCTCTGTAATAATCGACTATATCATATGCATATTGTTACACACATGCTCTGTCTATCCAAATAGCACCTCTGGATGAGCAATTCAGCCACCGGCTTCCCATCATATTCTCATCGGTTAGACAAAAACCCAAAAAGTAGGTGGCATTGTATAGGTTAGAAGAATGAGGGGAGTCGAAAGTCAGAAATCTGATACCGACAATTTTACTGCAAATTCATAGGCCTGCGGCAAAGAATATATTGGCTAGGATTTTGTGAATAATATCTTTAACAACCGGTCACCTTTCTATAATTAAATCCCGAACTTCGCCACTCTTAATGAACTCTTTAACGCCTCGGGAATCTGGTTCTTCTCCATTGCCAGCATTGGGTTGTGGTTCCACAGAGTGTTCCAAGTCTTTCTTGTCCTCGGTCGCCATGTTGTTTGAATATCACAAAACGATATCGAATGTCTTTTCAATCAAACTATTTACAGAATTTCATCAACTTGTCAAGTAACATTTAAAATGTAATATTATTCAGATTCGAAACGAATTCACTTTGACTTCTTCGTAACTCCCACCTTACAAAACCAACGTCGTATTTTTCGGCGAAGTCTGACGAAGGACTAAAAGACGTCTGCTCTCGGAGAGGTTGCGAAACTTGCGTAAGGTTGAAAAAAGTGCTAGAAGGCTCTGATATTTAATACGTTACATATGTGTCAGTTGCTACCTAAGAATAGTTATACGGAGGTTGCTACTGCGCTTTCAAGCAACTTCGCCACGAATGGGCAGATCGACCCCCGCGAGCATTATCAGTGGCGTCACTGGGGTTGGTGTCACCCAGTGCGGTAAACTCTTGGTGTCACCCCTAAAAAATTATGTCCTGTCCCAATTAATTTACTTTAAAATATGTATATGTTACAGATATTAATAAAATTATCAAATTTCGCAATAATTATTTACATAAAAAGCGAACCAGTAAACAACGTCTGTAATTTTCTGCAACCACGTGACTCCACACGTCATTAATTGGTGCGTTTGCAAATAACCCACGATTTTACTCCGACTCCGAGGCTCCAAGCAGCTCTGAATCTTATTCATTTAAGCACCAGACGCTCTACATGGTGGCACCCTGTGCCTGCTCATGTATTTAACAATGAACGGTTATGAAACCCGACTAGACCGAGCTATGTCTGCTTTGTCAAATTTGCAATTTTTTTTATTTTGGTGTCACCCCTTGATGGTGTCACCCGGTGCAGCCCGCACCCCCCGCACCCCCCTAGTGACGCCTCTGAGCATTATAGCGCGTTCCATCCATTTCTCGCTGTCTCTTAGAAATTAGAAGAGCCTAGAGCAACTTAATGGTCGGACATTTGATTTGTCTGGGACTAAAATGGAACAGTTTCCCACTGGCGAATAACATCGACCAGTCTAATAATTAACTCTTATCAGCAGCATATGCCCTCTAATTATCATCATGGCAACTTCAATTCAAAGTAAAGTTCGTCTTGTTCTTGTCTAAAGTGAAGATTTACTTTTGCCATCTGGAAATGGCGAGTTATTAATGCTTGAAGATAAAATGCACAACGCAACCGTCTCAGCTAACAAAGGCGCGCAATGGAACCAGCGCCTTTCTACTAAGCAGCTAACGACAAGATACTAAGGTTCGAAAATGGAGGACGAGGGAAGGTAGTCTGGTTGATATTATTTCTGTTTGAATGTGCCGTTAACTGGATGTGTATCGATTTGCGATTTTTTCTTATACATTTATAAAAAAAATTTGATTTTGCGTCAAAGTATAAAAAACATGCAAACTACATAAACTGACACGATTACACAGGTTACATCCTAGCTTTAGTTTATTTTGATGTACGAAAGACGAAGAGCAGTTCTGTCAAAGCTAGTTTAGTGCAGGAACAGTCGATGACATTGGAACAAGATAACTTGCAGACAGTTGTTTACTTAACTCGTGGAAATTGTTATTTATGTTCTTGATTTTAATGGCCTAGACCCCTGCGATCATCTAATCTCAGTGACCTGTCGTCGCATATCGCATGGCTTGTCGTAAAGCCTATTGAAAGTCTCGCCTGAAGCCAGTTCTTGCCTTACTTTTGTGGTTATTTTTGTCAGCACGCTGCTTATGAGTTTTATGACTCTTTCACTCTATCCAAAATATTGTATCTTGGTGTACTCTAGACACCATGCAAAAGATTGCTGTCTATTTCAAGAGCGCTTGGTTTACTTTGGAAATATTTTTTTATTGGCTCTTCAATTTGCCACTCTGAATTGTCCTCAATGTGAGGTCATCTTCTTATAGTGGTTCAGATGCTTGCCAATTGGTTAAAGCACTAGTCTTGTCTTGCAGAGTATACATACGTAATATGGATTTGGTCCTTCTTTGAGACAATTAATGTTGTTGAATATGCATTTATTTTTAAAAAAACATTTGACAAAAATGCAGAAATGCTAATATGAGTGACAGTGGACAATAAAAGTAGCTAGAATCAAATAACGAACTAGTACATATTTTTATACAATGATAAATTGAGATACTTTGTCTTTAGATAGAAGAATATGGTTACGTTCTTAAGGTCTTAATTCATTCATTCAATCTGAATTCATTCGTTCTGAACAGTTATATAGTGCCCTTCAAGATCCTACCCGGGAGTGCTCCCAGCCCAGTCGCGAGTAAAGAAAAAGACTTGAGGGAAATTATAAAATCTTGACGTTTGGGCCACGAGCAAAGAGCGGAGCTCAAGTGGGAGCTAGTTCCATGTTGAAGGGCCCACAACTGAGACAGCACGGCGCTGCCTAATAGCCATGCGAGCTTATGGAACTAGAAACACACCCCTCGTCGTAGTGTGGCACCCGACGCGCTGCAGTGTCAGACATTGGGCGTCAGAGATCGTGCAAGTAAGATGGAGCATAACCAAGAACGCAAACCGAAACCAGAGCTACAATGCGGTATGAAATTCATTGGGACTCAGGCTGCCAATGTAATGCATCGTGCATGTATGCAGAAACAGAGAGGAATTTAGGAAACCACCCTTTAAGCTGAGCAGCCGAGCACAGAACCCGATCCAGCCACCCCAGAACCACAAGAGGAAGGTCAGCAAGTAACGAACAACAATGGTCAACTCGAGCAGTAACAAAGGCATGAACAAGAACCATGATTGTGTCATGAGCGAGAGACCACTCAAAGCTGACGGAGCTGGTAGTAACAACTCTGCAACTGCGTTCACATGTCAATTGGTGAATGGAGGTGGGATGGAGTGGAGATGGTGAAGAACATGCCTGGGTTTGTGTAAAATGAAGAAAAGGTGTTTGCTATCTGCTATGTTTGCAAGTTCAGAGACTGTTAGGAACGATTGTTCTAGGTTACCTAGGCGTTTGGCTCTTCTTAGGAGTTTTTCCAGGTGCTCCTTATCAGAGGCTAGGACAGAGGAGTCAAACCTTTTGTGATGGCGAGCCAGTAGCAATAATTTCCAGCAAGTGCCATCCATGCATGGCAGGCCAGAGTTTTGCAGGTGCATGAGGAAAATGGGATAGGGATCTCAGAGGGGGCCATGCATACAGTTGAATTTGGCTTTGAAAACGTGATTCTCGTATGCATCACCAATCACAAACATCACAGAAAACTCATAAAGCCTTAAAAATGACAAATAAAACCTTTTATTCTCAAATGTATTGTCTTTAGACAAGGCTCCATGGGCCAGAAATATATCGTTGGCAGGCCAGAAATGACCCGCGGGCCGGCTCTTTGACACCCCTGGGCTGGGGTTAGACCCCACCATGATGGGATGCATGTAACAGTTAATAGCAATGGTAGTGACTGTTTACTATTGTGTAGAGACCTCAAAGTCCTACCCACACTTCAACATGGTGAGGGGTGAAACAGTGGAATAGATGAGCCCCTGCTGAGGCTATGCATTCCGCGGTGAAGGCTATGACGATATGGGAAGTGGAAAGGCTCTCCCAGAACCTCGAACCATGGACAAGACAGCAGCCTAGATCTCCGGATGTATTTACAGAGGTCAGAAGCAGCGCATGAAACTCTGGAAATGGGGATCAAGGTTAAATTGGGCATCTACGGGTCTTCGACTCTTAGACCAGGCAGCAGCCTGGATCTCTGGAAACAGATCTATGACAGAAAAGGCACAAGACAGAACACTCTGGAAACAGGGATCAGGGTTGTAGTGTACTCTTACGTGTCTTCGACCCATGGACCACGAGGATGAGGGACTTTATGGAAATCTCTCACAATAGTTGGGCAGCATTGTTTGATGCTTAGTCATTAGATTGTGGTGCTTAATAGATACATAAATTATAATGATAATATCGCTTAATATCAATAATGGTTGGTAATTATTTAAATCTTGAGGGAGCAAATGTGCCTTTGTTGTGAAAAAAAGAAAAGAACCAATGCGTAAAGCTAATAATACACATGATGAGAAATCAGATTGGAGAAATTCATACTCATTTGGACTGTGTTGGTGAAGTACATAAATAATTTTTTAAATTATAATTATAATGCAGCATTTTTTTATATCTATATCACCTAACCAAGTGTCTCTAAAGGCATGTTTGAAGCACTGAAACTTTATTAAGTACCCCTTTATTGCCTCTGCATAAATATCTTGAAGGGGAACTATATCAAGTCATTTTGATTAATTGATTTATGCCAGTTGTTGAAAACCATTAATAATTTTTTAATTCCAATTTTGATGCAGCATTTATAACTACTTGTATATTACTAGAACCCAGTGTGTCTCTCTGAAGCACTCAAATTTTATTGAGTACTCAGTTATAACAGTTGTTATCACTGTGAGGCAGCTTTTTAGCCTACATTGATACTCTTCTTTGACCTACTTAGATCTATGTAATGGAAGGTTTTGCTAACTAGAGTTCAATGTGGGCTTCTCCTGTGCTATATCATCTATGCTGCAACACTGATGAACGAACAGCTGACGAGCTAACCTCCACAGTGACAAGTGTGTCGTCAATATTGACACCTTTATTTGTTTTTTGTATCATATCAGTTTTATCCATTATCCAGATCATCATCTGAAAATGACTTGTAGAGGATTAGAATAAGTTGGATCTAATATTGGATTTGAAATTTTCACAGAATATGTGCTGGGTATTTGCTTATTTATAATTCAAAGATAGTTTTGTGAAAAATATGGTTATTTATAACTAAATTTGTTTCGTTTCAGTGAATCATTTTCGTTTTCGATGGATGATGATGATTGCATCGTCATTGCAGACGTTTATGACTCCAATGAAATGGCATACAATGTGCTTGAGCAGGCTTTGGAGACTGAGGCAGCCATGATTGTAATTGAGCCTTACCAACTCGGAGATGAGACATCCCGCTGGATCAGAGTGGGAAACTGCCTGCATAAAACCACCGTTTTGACTGCTGCTGGTTGCTTTTTGTTCGGGCAGCTATTCCCAAAGAATAACATAGGATGTGTTTCACTTAGTTTAGGTAGCTTGCTGTGTGCAACCATTTATGCAATTTCCTGGCAGTTTGACCCATGCTGCAAGTATCAAGTTGAGACTGACGCTAGGAAACTTGAACAGATTCCTTTTGAGAGTTTATCATCAACTTCGCCTGTTGTTCTGATTCGAAAGGATGATACTCGTAGGAAAATTCTTCACAACACTCTGGCAGTTGCTTCAGGGATATATTGTGCTATGAGGTGCTTTCAGTGGTACCAGCAGTCAGTTCTGTGTTCCTAGATATACCTTTTAGATGTTTACAATCGAAGTCCACTGGTTTATATAGACTTCAATTCAGTGAGAGGATGCTTTATGATGCTTTATTTTCTAAAAGGACTTATGAAGAAGTTGCAGTCCCTGAGTGAGCCATCTGCTCAAACTCCTTTTGCAAGAAATGTCCCAAGAAATCACTTGGGACAAATTTTTTACACCTCTTAAAAAGTGTTGATTTTAATTTCTCTGGTCAGTGTTATAGTTTGCTCATTTTTATTTTAGTCAGCAGCTGCTTTCATATTGTTACACATTTACTGAGACGTTCCATGATGCTCTATGAGGTGTTCCTAGCAGAAACTGCAGATAAGTCAAGTGCTGCAGAAGTTATGTTCAAAGTCTAGATGATCCATCCTCAGATTCTAAAATGTAGATCTTGGTCTGATGTATGTGGACATGTGATTTGTAACCTTGAACTCTATATTGTCATTTAACTGGTCACTAAAACGAGTTTAAATTCTATTTCATTCACACTAGTTCTTTGTTATCTCATGCTTGAGCTTCACTTTGATGCTGCTGGTCCTCCTGTTCCTTGCACAGCCTCTGGTAAAAGCTAATGATAAAAGAAATTATGCTATTTTTGTAATGTGTTGTTTTACTAATGACTTCTAATTGTGACTTATTGTTGGCTGTTTGCTACAGCTCAATTCTAAAGATGATGATGCTGTTCTGTCACTTTGAGTTTCGAGTAATCATGATTTTAAAAAGACTGAGTATCTTTAATGTGACATATTGTGCAATTGATTCACAGATTACTGGTGAATCAAAATTAAATAACTCAAAACACTAAGTGTTTTATGTTGCATGTGGATTAAATCTGTGCTAGACTAGTGATGAGAGCATACAGTGTTTCTTAATTTTTGAAAGGTTTGGTAGATGTAATGAAGGCTCATTTAAAATCAGTTTTGCAAATTTGATTAATTGTCTCGACACCAGCCACAGGTATATTAAATTGGACAGGAATTTGCATTTGATTAATTTAGTGTGCATTTAAGGGGACAAATATCTAATGAAATGTGCTAATAAAAACTGGGCATGTCTAATCCTGAACTCAAAAATAGCACTCATCAAAAGCTAAGTGCAGGACAACAATTTATTTAGGAGTAGGCCTACTGTTCAAGTCAATTTATCCTAAGAAGAATTAACTCCCTTACTGCATTATTGATGGGAGTCAATTTGTCCTAGGAAGAATTAAATCCCCTATTGCATTAGGTATGGGAGTCAATTTATTAAGGAAGAATTCACTCTCCGGGAGTCAATTTCTCCTAGGAAGAATTAACTCACCTATGACATTAGGTATTGGAGTCAATTTATCCTAGGAAGAATTAACTCTCTGGGAGTCAATTTCTCCTAGGAAGAATTAACTCACCTATGACATTAGGTATGGGAGTCAATTTATCCTAGGAAGAATTAACCCCCAGGAGTCAATTTGTCTTAGGAAGAATTAACTTCCCTAGTGCATTTAGGTGTGGAGTCAATTTGTCCTAGGAAGAATTAACTCCACGGGAGTGTCTATTCACCAACGGGAGTGTGTATGTCCTAGGAACAGTGCACTACACTACTCAATTTTTCCTAGGAAGAATTAACTCCTAGGATATATCCTAGGATAAATTGACCTGGGAGTGTTTAAAGGGGGAGTGTATTTGGCCTACTACACCGGGTGAGCGATTGCAATACATGTTCTTAGTGTCAGTGCGTTACTTTAAAAACAGTAACTATGAAGAGACAAACTTTCGTTCAAAAATCTTGTAGGCTTTTCCAGCCTTGGTAGGTAAGTGTCCATTGTAAATTTGTAACCTATAAGCAAACTTTGCTCTGAGCTTCATAGTGCACAATTTAGATTTCTAACCAGAAGAATAAATTCAATATTGGTTTCAGGCCACTGGTCTGATATGCTCTAAACCCGATACGAAGTAAATGCCTTTTATCCGGGACTAATAGTTATTTCGTTTTACAATCCGACTTTATTTTTGACAGAACTGCAGGATGATATTTTGTATCTTATAAGAACGAAGCGATCAGTGTAGTCGACAATTGATCGTTGTTTGCTAACTATTTTAAATGTGCTTTTAACTCCGCTCGGAAGGAACGGATGTTAAACAACCGGTCCTTGGTTTAAACACTCGCACGGCTTATAATGGTGTAGGTTCTTATTAGCACCGCATTTCGTTTCATAACAACTTACGATAGTACATCTGAAAGCTTAGTGATGCCTGGCTTGTCAAAAGAAATAAAATCTGTGTTTGGAACGGATAACCTGTACGAGGTTCTTGATATCCAGACTACGGCTTCGAAAGCTGAAGGTAATTTCCTTATTAAACCCGTTAGGATTCATTAACCATAGTCGTGATCTCCAGATTCTTACACTGCCCGAAAGAGCGGAGTTACGAGAACCCGCTCATTGAAAACAAATCGATTGGCGGGCGGGCTAAACCCAGTGGCTACCCTGTCAAGAACGCGTGCCACACCAGTAGGCTGACCAGACGTCCCGGTTTTTCCGGGACAGTCTCGATTTTCTGCTAGCTGTCCAGGCTGCCGGGAAAGGTAGGCCAACCCTAAAAGTGTCCCGGTCCTTTAAAATTCACCTGACTTAACAACGTCTCCTTGCTTTTACTACAGGCAGCTGGCGAGTAAATTCATTTTCAAGCTGTTCAGTTGGATGAATTTGAGAGGAACTTGGGTTACGTTTGAAAAAAAGCCTTGAGGATCTTATCAAAATCTGTAAGCCAGCTGGGTATGACATTGATGACAATGCACTGTTTGATGATATGACATGCGTTTGTATATTCGTTAGTCAAGAAAAAGCGGAACAATGGAATGAAAACAATGTTGCGGTGGATAGCTGATGGGTGCAGATTTTCAGAGATCTACAAGAAAGATAGATAATTCTTCCAAATATGAAAATGATTCTACAATTCTTGTTAGTAATTCCTGGAACTAATCCAGTTGAGCGAGTTTTCTAAACTTTTGGGCAGATCAAATAAGTCGATTATCAGAAGAAACTCTTGAAGCTGTTTGATAGTGAAAGTGAATATGGAAGAAACATGTGTTCAATTTTATGACAGAATATTAGCAAAAAAACTTTTAAGAGCATACACTCTAGTGCCAAATATGAGTGACTGATTTTATATATTTAGAAAAAATAAATTTAATTTTAAAAGCAAGATTTGTTTTGATGTAATGTTAGCAGACAAAAAACTTTTAAGAAGCATAGGACCTACATTCATGTGCCGAATTTGATGAATGAAGCTCATGCCATAACCCTAAACGACCATCACTACGCCCACCCCGTTCGTGTTTATTCAACGTTTCTGCAGCGACACAAGGAATGCTAAATTGCGATGCCTTTTTTATTCTCTTCAGACATTATGATTATATAAAAAAACTAAAAGCATAGCTAATTGTGGACGTTTACATGAAAATTGACCAGATGGTCTGTTCTAGTTTAAAAGAAAACAAAAAGGCCAAAAAACCTGATACCCCAAAATAGTTTTATTTAAACTAGGGCCTGAAGTGATTTGGGCAAAAATTTTCAATTTTTTGTTTTTTGTCTAATTGCATTTTTCTATGAATGTACTACATCTATAATGGTCAAATTTTATTAAATAAAAGAATTTTATTTAAAAAAAATTATGTTTCTTTATGGCTACATAAAAAGGACCAGATGGTTGGTATTGTTTTGAAGCCCTTCAGCTGGCTGGAGGCAGCTCATATTGCCTAATAACCACTAGAAATGATGATGTGAGAGGCGCATTAATACATTGCTTTTGGTTTCTGAATCACTGGTGTGCTAGCAGTTGTATTTATTAAGTGCGGTAAAGGTTGAAAATCCTTGACTTAATGTTACTGTATGCTTTAATTGCAAATTACCCAAAATGAGTATTTTAGAGTTGTTGTGTTCACCAGTCTCTACAATAACGAGATATGTGCTGAATAATATATGGATGGACTCTTTATTTCACTCACATTCTGAATATTTTAGAAGTGCCAGTAACTTCATATCGACAATCTTGTCCCTTTTCACATAAAGGTTATTGATGCATCAATACTGTGATAAAATGCATTAATGTTACTCGATATTTATTTGATTTTTTATTTGGGAGTTCTACCCTTTTTTAAATAAAACTATTTTGAGGAATCAGGTTTTCCGGCCTTCTCAGCATTTTCAGGGATTCGGGTTTCAATGATTCGGGTTAGTCCCACTTAGGACTCTACGTATGCGGGAAGGCTCTGCAAGAACGATGAGAAATGCTGACTAAAGTGGGAGGCAATGACACCTTAGACTGTCCAGTATCAGAGCCAGTCCCAAGTCTGGAACTCCTTCATAGGATAAGTGTGAGAGTCAAAGAGATGGGTGCAGGTACTCTATGAGAACAGGTGACCGAACCGGTGTAAGACAGAAAACTCTGGAAACGGAGGTCAAGGTTGCATTGGGACACAGCAGGTCGTTGACCCACTCAAGACAGAAAACTGACGAGGATCAGAGTTGCAGTGGACACCTGCAGGTCTCTGACCCCGGGGAGTATACAGCAACCTTTGGCTCTGGAAACGTAGATTAAGGTTGCATTGGATGTCATGATGCTAATGATGATAGTAAGCATAATGAGTGTTGCCAAATGGGTTCAAATAGAGTGCTTCTACCTACCATCCAAAATCCATAATGCACTCGGTATGTACGCAATGAGACGCAAGCTGCATTGTTGGTAGAATAAGTTGTAAGAGCATTTTGTGGAGAATAAATTGATTAAATATGCAAATTGGCCAAAATAGCAGGTAAACCTAAATTTAAGCAGTGTTAAAAAAACCTGCATTGTATTTGGATGCAGTATTGTAGCCAATCTACATTGTAGATGCATGAGTGTTAACAGTTGTGGGCAATGTATGTTTGGAAAAGAATCCAATATTCTCCTTCTGGTGGGTGCCAAGTTTGTTGAGTCTATGGTGTTTTTTCAAGAAAATTATGTTACAATTTCAGAGTTTTAACATTCTTGAAGAGCACCATAGATATAGGTATACCGGTAGTTTAATAATACCACATTGTTGACTGAGTGCATTGGATTATTTGAATTGGCCTGTTGATAGATAATTATCGTTATCTCCGAAACTTCTAAAACGCTACTTGAAAGCCAAGTGCAGGACACCAGCTAATTCGTGAGCGCTGATTAACGATGCCTAGTCTGTCAAAAGATCGCAGCCATGGAACATTGAACATCATATATTACGATGGTACCAGTGAAGTCTGAGCGAATTTGGTGGCTCCAGATCAAGATCCAAAGAAGTCATGTCGGCCAGGCAGACGTGTTTGGTAGCTGGTGTTTAGAATTAAAATGGATAGGGAGTTAAGGGAAGAGGAGGATTGAAATCGAGATAAGATTTGTGAAGGACGGGTTTTCAGTTTTGGGTGAAAGACCTATGTAGTACTCAACTGCTACCTAGCAATTAAATGAATCCACACTAAATAGTTAGATCGAAGAGTATTGGGCTCAGTGTATGTTATACTGTTAGGAGAATGGTTAGTTCATTAATGGCCAGTGATGTCATATTGGATGCATGAATGTATGCTTTTTAAAAGTTGTTTCTGCATATGCTAAGTATAGTGCCCAATAAGACTATATCCACAATATTATTGTCAACAGTCAGCAGATGTCGTGTTTCTGGAGTCTTTAGAGTCCTGTTACGAGGGCTTACGAGAGGCACATAGCAATTCTGAACTGTTTGTTTTTAGTTGTTGACAACCACATAATACATGGTGACTGCCATGCGGTGATGATTGTAGGTGCTTTAAAATCATCTTAAACTGATACCTAGTCATATTTTGACAGCATGGTGCCATTATCTACTATCATATAATCAGTCAGGTTTTTCAGACTAGCTGTAAACCATTTTGATTCTTGTCCAACTCATTGAGTTAGAAATCCAGTCGTGAAGATCATAAACATTTCTTCTTGGAAAACCTGGAAAGCTCACTTACAGGATATCTCGGATATGAACCTGTTGAAAAAACTTCTCTCCATTGTCACTGGCAGTTGTTTTCAGCTTAAAAGACTTAAGTTGATTAGCCAGGATTATTTACTTAACATTTAAGCTATGTGTATATTTAGACATTGATACTTTCTTTAACAATTTCTGTTGTTTCTAGTGAAGAAGGCCTACTACAGACTCTCACTAACTGTACATCCTGATCGGGTGGAAAAGAACAAAACACAAGCTACTAAAAAGTTTCAGGCACTTGGGAAGGTTTACAGCATTCTGTCTGATGATGAAAAGAGAGCATATTATGATGAGACTGGTGAGAAATTTTGTCTTGTTTTTATATTATTTGTTTCCTTCTATACTTTCTAGTAGTATTATTGCAAAACCCTAAACAATTTGATGTGCACTAATTTGTCTGTATTTAAACTCAACAGCTGATGTAAGAGCTCTACACTCTAATTGGCGAGGAGATAAAACACCTGACCTGTTCATGATGGTTACGTTTATTGACATATGCCAAGGAAGGTGCTGGAGATTTTACTGCAAATGGCATCCAAATCTGAATTTCTGGCCAACTGAAACATTTCTGCTTTCCATGTAGACTGACATCTGTTCAGTTATTGGCAAGTCCCAGTTGTTCTTACTTGCTCTTTGATGTCTCATCAACTTTTTACATGGTGGACCACAGAATCTTGCCCCAATGCTTTGAATCCCATATGATCCCAAGAAAATTCCTCTCCTTTGACTTCAGTCTTACTTATCTGAACATACTCAGATGATCATAGTTGAAAACTCCAGATCAAAATGACTTCCAGTTCTTCTAATGAGTTTCACAGGATTCTGTCCTAGAACCAATTCTTTTCATTCTGATATTACTTCGTTAATTCCTAGTCACTCCGCCATGCTGATGACGTGCATGGTCCTCTACACTTCTAATTGGTGTAAATGGTCCTCCTTCAGCTCAACTGAATCTAGCTGCTGATATTGAGGCTCTTTCCTGTGACTTAAACTTATGTGTGTCTTCATATAGTCTCTATCTAAATCCTCCAAGGTCTGCATATTCCCTATCCAGTCAGTTGCTTGCCTTCCTGAATTCTCCCACAGCTCCTCATTTATGGTCAGTCAACTGCACTGACTTCCTCTACCAGCTAGCATATTCAGTTCAAAGTTCTAGTCCTTATTTAAGTCCAAACTGGGTCTTGCTCCAAAATATTTGAGGACTGCATCTGCTCCAAGTTTCTGCAACTTCTCATCAACCTCTCCATTCCTTGGACTGGTGTGTTGTCTTCGTTCCATGAGTTAGGACCTCTATGGCCCAAACTAGATCTTCTTGCCAGCTCTACCTCTGATGCTGGTTTTCGTATGTATGGATGATAAGACAGAAATTTTTAACAATTCAGCTCCTCCGAATATATTACCTTATCTACTCTGACAACCTTTGGATGTTATTTTTTGTACATGTCAGCTTTTGCCTATTCACTTTGATCTCCTCTTATTAAGTCTGTCCTTCCTTCATCCCTACCAGTGACCATTCTTTCAGGGTCTCTTTCTACAATCTTTGCCCTCATCGTAACCTGTTTCTACTCTCGAGGTTCTCGCACTGGGAGCGCAACTGAATGGCCACTGTTGAGAGCTTTGCTATATAAATGAAATAATTACAGTATAAAAGCAGTAGCAGAAGAAAGTTGAGTTAGATCACAGAGAATAAGAGATGCAAGAGAGAGGATAAAGAGGGAACAGACCAAGCTACAAAAGCTTGTGTGTGTATATCAGATTTGACTGGTTGGATTAAGTTAAAGTAGTAGATGACAAAAGGATAAAATTAATAAAATGGAGGAATTTGTTTCAACAACGACGTCAGGTGTGACTAGGAAGGTTGAGTAATGAGTATGCCTGTGTGACAATGAACTGAAATGAAGAACAATGTTAAAAGTTTATAGCCTCATGTTAATTTACTAAACATTGTAACAAAAGCCACAGGTAAGAACCAAGATGACTGTTGACTTTTTTGTAAGCATAAAAGCCAATCTAATAAAGCACACTGTGAATCACAGATGATCTTATATAGTCTACAGCAGACAAGTCAAACACTTTTCAGCCTATGGACTGACTTTTATTGCAGCAATGAAGACGATAGAGTCTAGGTGTTGTGGACATATGTTATAAAGTAGGAAATCTGAATATATTCATCCAATGTTATGTATGGATCCCTGAAATGAAAAAAACTGAAACTATGTTTTATTGGTTTGCAGGAATGGTGGATGAAGAAGACTTTGCTGATGCAGACAGAAACTGGACTGACTATTGGAGACTTCTCTTTCCCAAAATAGATTTGAATGACATCAGTGATTTTGAACAGAAATACAAAGGTTACACTAACTTTAATGCACTAGTTAAACGTTGATAGATAACATTGACCATGATTCATAGCCATTTCATTTGCTAGGACCTAAATGTGTACATTTGCTGTAAAGGGATAATATTCATTACACCTTATTTTGTATGTAGACCTACATGTATTAGTGAAAGACACAGGAAAAAACTTTTTCTCCATTCCTACGCCATTCCTAGTAGGTGTATTCCATCCCAATTCCAGAGAAGCAAAACATAAATGTGTTCAATGTTCATGCATGTTAAACTGTTCTGTGTTAATCATTGACCACCCCTTCTACAACAGTTTATACTCGTCCTTCAGAGCATGGTTGCTGTATATATGGCGTGTGGTTAATAAAATTTTGGTGGCATAGGGATTGAAAATGTGCTTGCTGTCATTGTGTTGAATCTTAAGGTCTTTAACACAGAATATTTCACTGACATTGTAGATTGTGAAATTATAGATAGATCATGCTATGTAATTGAAATTCTTGAATATGTAAAATATTCAAGAATTTCAATTACATAGCATGATCTATCTATCTATCTATCTATCTACGAATTTAATATAGCGTTCCTTCAAGACAACTACTCAGAGGTGCTCCCGAGCAAAAAGGACACACTTAAGGTGCCGACGAAATACATCAGGGGCCACATGCACGAAGGCTTTTAAAATGATTGTAAGTCTAGTCCAGCTTTGCGCCCAAAGATGGACTTCGTAGGCTGACTTTTGAGACTACGGGAAAATGGCGTGCACGACTACCAGACTAACAGTTCAGAGACTTGGATGGGCGTGGGAAAACCCAGCATCAATGGCTCGCGCGATTATGGCTAGTTGTGCATGCCCAAGCTATTTATAGGCTATTTTCGGACTTTATCTGGCAAAGAAATTTATTGTGCTCATTGTTGTAATTAACAGATGATTTTGTTAAAACACAAATGTCTCTGTTATCACAATATTACTGCACCGAAAAATTTACTATGTATAGCTTAAGATTGCCTTACTCAACTATTATTTAACTTGCATGTGGGAAAAGTTGGCTCGACCATTGCAAGCTGAAGGCCGTGTTTTCGGTGATGCGATGTGTCAACCAGTGTAAAAAGTCCCGATTAAACAAAGATCACCGTTATTATCATCATTCTGTGACAGCGAAAACGAAGAACATAAAATAATTCATCATCTGACAATAGCAGAGTGACGTCTTTGATGTCTGAAACTGCGTCAAAGTGGACCGGTCGAGATGTCTCGGCCACCGTTTTAATTCTCCCTGCTAAGCCTGACTAATGGATTTACGCCCATCTGCCTGCCTGCCAGGTGGACTAGCGTTAGTCTGTTTTTAGAGAACTTGGGCATCTACGTGCACGCTGATCTAGCTCTCTACTCGGGTTTACAGCGAAACTGGTCCGGACTAGGACTTAAGACCGACTAAAAGGGGTTCGCGCACACCACCCCAGAATGCGCCCTGGTAATGACCAAAGGAGCATGTTCCACTCTGTGGGGCCAGCAAACGGCCGTATATGCCGTGACAGGAACCAGAAGTGATTGCAAAAAGACTGGAGCCAACCCAGTTAAGCTCCATACCAATGAACATAATCTAAATTGAATGTGCTGACAAACAGGACGCCAATGCAACGTTGACTACATTGTGTGCAGAATTTTCATAGCTTAATGGATAGTTCATTGCAACAGTGGCCGAAGTTATAGCCATTGCTGCTGTAATTACCCTGCTTGTATTTCCTTTCTGGTGGTAATATTGCAGGCATTTTTACCGTCCCCATTCCCAACGGTATTACCGTCTCTTCTGACACCATTACCATGGATTTTTTCACAGTGACACCGCTTTCCCCATTACGTCTAGCTTGTGTGTATTAATTCAAAAATTTCTATGATACCTTTTAATGGCTTTCAGTATGCCTAAAAAGGCTAAAACTAAGTTAATGTTATTAATGTATTGTCTGCAGTTAAATTAAAGGATGCATACTTATGCACAGAAAAGTTTCCCAGGGGAATCCAGGCACAGTAACTGTTAACATTAGATGCAGATCCATACCTTGTGTCGGCTTATGAAGCCAAAAATGCAGCACATTCTAGTTTATTCTATCACTAGCCCTGTGAACCTGGGCTTGTGTTATAGTTAAAGTAGTAGGGTAACATATTAGTTTTAATTGTAAAATTTCTTTTAGGTTCTGATGAGGAACTGGAAGACATCAAATCGGCTTACAGAAAGTATGAAGGAGACATGGGAAACATACTGGACGGTGTCATGTGTTCGACTGTAGAGGATGAGCCACGTTTCAGGTCAATTATCAACGACCTGATTGAATCAGGAGAGCTACCAGCTTTTGAAGCTTTCCTCAATGAACCTAAAGGGAAACGAGCCACTCGAAAGCGTAAGGTAGGTAGGTGAAGTGCCAACTATAATTGTAACTTTCACAATTGTGAGTCCCAGTGTTTGGAACAGCCTCCCGTCTCTCCTGTGCGATCTGTCCTTTCTATACACTTCTCAAGATTTTCTCTTTGACTGGGCCTGGGTTGGGAGCGCCTCTGAATATTTGTCATGAAGAGGCTCTGTATAAATTGCATTGATTTATATGATGGGATGTGACACCTGTTGAATTCTGATGCTTAGATCGTTATATCCAATCTCATGGTGCAATCTTTTCTGAATGCTTTTGCTGTTGGGGTGTTTATTGCCATAATACGATATTCTATCTCAAGATGGCACCCCAGGACTTGTAGCTCTATTTGATATGGTAATTATGCATTGATACGGTATTTATGTAAGGTTATTAATGCTGTGCTAGCCTCTTACCCAAGAATATGCTGGTGAATAAGCTGATCTCCCTGATGTGGCTTTTGTGGGTGCTGAGAAATTTTTAAGGATTTACATTACATTATCCAGTATAGTCATTTGCTTCTAAATTATCATAGCAAATTCTGTAGGTTTTCTTGTCCAACAAGACTTGTTGGACAATGATTGTCCCAAAAAGTGTCCTATTTAAACAATCATGCACAGAATGCCTATCCATAATACAAGTAGATCCTCAAGATGCTTATTGTTAGCTGATGTCTCTGTAGGCAGCAAAAGAGGAGAAGGAAGCAAAGAAAGCAATGCTGGATATGAACAGCAAAGGACATGAAGACAGCCTCCAAGCTATGATCCTAAGAAACCAGACGACTAGACAGGAAGCTACACACGACTTTATCAAGCAAATGGAAAGCAAGTACGGTGGATCCAAACCTTCAGCTTCTGTCAACAAGAAATCAAAAAAGAAGAAGTAGAATAACCAACTCTGTTGAACAGACTCCACTTCCAACTTGTTTCTGTAGTCTCTGTATTCTCAGCTTCTATGATGATGCTTGTGATGAAATACTGTTCTAGGCTATCTGCTAGTATTTGCGTTTAAAACTTTTGGTAGCTGGTCTGTCTATCCACACATAAAGATGTACAGGTGATTAAACACATTCACTTCTCTGATGATTGTTCTAGTCAAGTGATGAATCAATTAAAGATCATTTATACATGTAGCCGAAGATGATCTGCTTATTACACAAGAAGCAGAAAGTGAAAACTTCAGCTTGGCTGTATCTAGTCTCTAATGCTTTGGAATACAGCATCATAGTTGTTAGCTGAATTTTGTCAGAGTTTTAACTGTAAAAAAAGTACAATGATCATGCTTCCTACTAAAGAGCATTGGAAGCTGAAGACCTAAGGCCTGATTGTTGGCTTACATGCCAATTATCTTGTGAGTTCTAGTACAATTACTTTTTCTAAATCAGCTTGTATATTTACTGAATTGGCAAGTATGGTCAGGGCCGTACTGAGGGCAGTGCATGGCACAGGGCGCAAATATAGAACAGGCGCAACTTTCAGGCCGTGGCGCAGGGCGCAAATATAGAAGGGGCGCAACTTTCAGGATGAAATAACTTTAATTATTTCATTACTTCATTCTTTCTTGATATATGGTATTATTTTTACTCACATATAAAAACTAAAATTAGTTAAAACGTGCAACTAAGAAAGAATTTTGGTGGTTATTACGTCCTGTAGGCTGTAGAACATTATACTGGACAACCGCAGCGCCATATATATATGATGGGTTCCCGGCTTGTCGGCTTAATGTCTTGACAGGGTCTTGTGCACGGCCGTTCGACTTGTAGGCCGCATCCCTAAGTTTGACAGAGTCTATGGGTACATGTGTGACATTCTGCACTGGCTCCCTTATCAGCAGCGCATTGCCTACAGAGTCCGTACGCTGGTATGGCGCTGCATTGAGGGCCTGGCGCCCATTTACCTCATAGAACTATTTTGCCCCACTGTCATTGTTCGACACCGTGGCACGTTGCGCTCTGCTCCACAAGCAGAGCTACTTTGTTCCCCGTGCACGGACCGATATCAGTCGGCGTCGTGCTTTCTCACTGGTTGTTTCGGTGACCTGGTAACTTTGGTTTAATATGACAATTATGACATCCATGTTTTCAAAATTTACGTCATCAGTCAACCCTAGTTGTTTGCGTTTTCGAAAACATTTAGGCCAACGTTTAGTTTGGTTATAATTATTATATATCTGTAGATAATTATATTTAGTTTCTTTAAAAAATATTTTTATTATCCATCCAAAATAAGTTCTTCGAAAAACATGTCTATTACTGAATTTTATATTATATTTGAAATTAAGGTAGGCAACAAAATGTGAGAGCACCAGATTAATGCTAGGCACAGAGCGCAATTATAGCTTGGTACGGCCCTGAGTATGCTATCTGGGATTCATTTCTCCTCAAAATGTTTTTGCTTGAGTAGACCATTTCTTCTGGCTGTTTAAACTGAACCAGTTTTATCACCAAACGTTAGTTTCCATTGCTAACTATTTCCGAGTCAATAATTTACTTTATTTAAAACCCTTTAACAACCAGCATTGTTGATTATGCCTCGCAATCAAATAAATTCCTTCTTCTTGCGAGTTGTTTTCACCTGTTCAATGCAATTGAACATTTTCGAAACAAGCCTTACGAAAGGGGCCGTCTACATATTACGTATGCAGCAAGAGGAGGGGGATTCAAATATTTAAGCTGTTAAATATGATGCTCAACAAAACTAAATAGCCTGTGGTAAAATCAATGTGTCAAGAGGTTTTTAGCTATTTAACCTTTGCAATGGGGGGGTAGAGCTCAAATGTACGTACGCATGGGGGAGGGGTCTACGAAATGTATGCAGTGCCATGGGGAAGGGGGCTCCGAAAATCCGTTTTTTTTTAACGTAATATATGGATGGGCCCAAAACTACCAAAACCATAATTCTTTACATCCAACAACAAAGTGTATCAGAGTAGAAATTGAATAACCAGTCCTGGAATAAATTTTATTAAAATATTAAAACAGTTAAATTATAATCCACCTTGTTCTACATATGGTGCCAAGATGTGCTGCAAATTAAACACTATGTGATCTGAAAATAATCGGGATGCCGCTTCAAAAGGGCAGCATGATAATTCGCAGTAACACACTAAACTTTCGCAAACTTTATAAGTATTCCCAGTTTGTCTTTGTTTCGAGGTGTAACGGTCCATTCTGGGTCATTAGGATCTTCATCACCAGGCACTGAACTATCTGAACTGGTGCTAACTGCTGGTGATGCTGACCTCTTGACCTTTTTGCCTGTGTGGTCAACACTGTTCAAAGTGTTTTCGGCACAAAGCTGTTCATTCTCAAGGTCACCGAGTGGAAAAGTCCTGGGAGGCCACGCCGGTACAGGCCGGCTTTCGACAGGTTCCGGCAGCTGCTCCGAGCTGTGTGATGCAGATAGAATCCATGAGGCAGTAGAACAGTTTCGCACAAGTCTTGTTTCACTGTGCTGCCTTGTTAGAAAACTATCACCGAAGTGATGACCTGATTCCTCAGCATCACTGTAGCCGAGACAAGAGGTTGAGGGAACGCCAGAAAGAGTGGATGATGTCAGACTGGCAGAAGCGTCTAGAGGGTTGGTCATGTCCGGTGACTGAGGATTTAGAGCAGTGAATGAATCGCTTTCACTGCGGTTCGAGCGACTGCGGCGCTGTTGGCCAGCAGTTGTTGGCTGGCATTGTTTCTTTTCGTAGATTTCGTAGCGGAGATGGCGAGCAGCAAATGCTTCGTCTGACATGATTTCAATCTGGAATCAAAGTACACTTCATATAGACAATCATAATCCTACAGACATTCATTTCCTATAACATCTAGACAACTACATTTCTAGATATCACCTCATTCAAGCTTCTGTCTCCTAAGTTAAAGAGGGGATCCATTTCTTCCTCAGAAGTTGTCCGAACTATCCATTTACAAGCTAAGTTTTCACAAGCATAATCATGCCACTTGTGTAAGAAAGCTATTCAGTTGTATTCCTAGCCTTGCAACTAAAACCACCTTCAAGGAAATCTTCACCAAAAGAGAGACATGAATGTCCTCCTACACAGCTATTATGGGACAGAATAGGTGGCAAACTTTAACAGCAATAACCAGACTAGAAACCACAGGTAAAAGTATTTTTTGGTGTGAAATTTGGCACTAGCTCAGTTCACAACCTATCCATGCAGTTACTGGAATCACACCGGTAAAGCTCATTAGATATCAGCACAACAATGTCCATCTATTATGTGCTGCCCAAATGATCTCAATAATAGCATGGATCTGTAGTTCAGCTTTACAACACAATCTCAGACAGCAAGGAGTTTATTTATTAAGTTATATAACCTCTTCTTCTGCATCAGTTTCATCTCCAAACGGCTCGGTGGACGAGGAACAGCGTCTAGTTGAAGGTTCGATTTTCTCACTGCTCCAGTGTACTCTTCTGCTTACATCACTTTCACTTGTTGATAACCTGGGTCGTTTCGTAGCAGAGAACGTTGCAAGAGGCAAACCTGACGTGCAAGTGCCATTACCGGTTGTTGACCTCGGATACCGATGAATCTCCCGCCACCTGTTGACAAAAACAGTCGCAGCACAAGGTTTTCAGATGACTATTATTGTGTATCCTAGCATCTGACACAACGCAGATTAACTAATTAATGTGTTGCAACACAGCACAGGCACTGTTGTGAGTTGGTTGTTGTAGAAAAATGGTTAGCGTTAGAGCCAACAATCAGTCATGTACTTTGACTGACAATATAGAGCAGAGGATATACAGCAATGAATGAATCGCTTTCACTGCGGTTCGAAATGGGTCAATTATCATCACGGTAATCATTATAGATGACAAGAGACGATATTTAGTGAGTGACAGGACATGTTAAGCTTCCACAGAGAAATTCATATCAATACTCTCTAAACAAATGACCAACAACACTGTTATCATAATGCATTACGCATCAAGTGAAATCACAGTCATAATCAATTCGTTAGAGAAGCCTGACCAGTGTCGAACACAAATTGAAAGTCAGAGAAACCAAAGTCAAGCTGTGTTAGGGGAAGCAAACCCATTATGTAATGTTTTAGTGCAATTTGTGCATCTGTAATGATATCATTTCAATTAACTAGATGGTATGGCAAAATTTGACATCTGTAAAATAAATGTCACCTGTAAAATTTTTCTTACAAAGTACTGCAGTTTTACTCCTGTGTAACGTAAGTTTAGCATATACCCACTGGATTAACTAGTGACCCGATATAGGAGCACGAAGTAGCAACATCTCGCTTTCCTCGGGTGTCTTAACATAGATGGGCAATTACTAGAAGAGGTATTGTATGACATAACGTCACATCATGTGCAAATCATACAAATAATGAACAGGCCCCTAACTTACGAAAATTTTGAAGCAAGAATATTTGTTTTATTTCTGCTAAGAATCGTTTTAGTTTTTGTTCCATGTATGTTAGTTTAGTTTCAGTTTTAATCGTCGCAAATTCTGTTTTAGTTTTTTGTGTATTCACCTTTAGCTTTAGTTTTCGTCAACGAAAACAATACTACACAGAATGACATAAAGACACTACGGTTGCAACATGTTGCAAGATATGCAATGTACATATGTGCATCAGTGTCTTACACTTCATCATATGGCAGCTAAACAAGTCAAGTTTTGTTCACAACAGGTTATGCATTTCAAAGCCAGAAGTCAGCCGATTCATAAATGTTTACTTTATTATGCCTAACTATAACTCTTGTTGCACCGTTTTTGTTCCGTTTAACTCTTAATCTAATCATTCTGGGAAACTATTCAGGCAGAAATCGGTTAAGACAATACTAATTACAATTCGTTTGTAATAATTTTAGTTACTAAAGATCTGATAAGCTTAATTAGTCTAAGATATTAGCAATAGAAAATTATGCTCATAGATCTGCAGGTCTGCATACATTTTTGTACCATCAGAGACAGACATCAACAAGCACTGGCCAGAAAGCAACGACACGCCCAAGGTGAGCTCAGCGTACTCCAGTTGTGCCACAAACGGCACTAAGGAGAATAAGGGTGAGAGCCAGTCCAGAGTTAATAATCTTCTTGAGGGCTGTTGATTTAGTAAATAATAAAAAAGCATCAAATCTTACTTTGGTGTGATAATTTCTTTGTACTGGAGAATGTCAACACGTGCTGCTGATGTTACATGAGATGGAATAACAACGTTGTTGATGTCGAAGGTACTGCGACTGCTGATGCGTCTTAGGCTGCCATCCTTCAAACTGCTATAGCTACTGCGTCTCATTAGTTGGGCCCTGTTGCCTTTGAGTGATGATGCTCGTAAGCCTGTCTTTGACAGGTGCTTACGAGCAAGCGACAGATGTTTTTTCTTCCTCATCGTTTCTATAAGATAAATTACCAAGATCCAAATTAGAGGTAAACTCGCATAATAAGACACCAGCAACTGTCAAAAAAGGGTGGTATGGTGACAGATTAAATGCTATGCATTTGCCTTTCTACAGAAGTAATTATGAACAACACATGTAATAAAAGAAGTTTTTTTGCAACAAAACTGAAAAAAGTGACAATTAATTGTTAGATATATGTATTAATAAGGAATATGGAGAAATAACTTGTGCCTTATTATTTTATCATTAGAATAAACCAAATCAATCTGAAGGCACTATCAGGGCAGATGATACAGCACTCTAGCACTAAAATGTAGATCTTATATAAACAGTAGAAGCAGACTACTATTCAAAATGTCATGGATGGCAATGATGGTAATTACAGCAGCAATACAAGACACCACCACAACAAAAGACATTAAAGAGAGCACTGAAATTTAAAAGAAATCGTTGAAACAACCAGGAGTCTAGAGGGAAAAAACACATGATGTGTACAGTCTTATCAATGTTCTTAGCAGTCAAGTGTACTATAAACCAAGCGAGTTGAGACATTGCTTCAGTATGTTGCCGGACTATAGAAACTTACAGTGTGGATGAATGTATGGCTGACATGGGTCGATTTATGTCTATATCTATGATTTATTGGTCAATTTATGTCTATTTTCATAATCATCATATTGAACTATCTTCCACAAAACTCGATGATTTGGGTTAATCTACTTCAAGTTCCATTGGCCACCAACAGAATATCATAAAGACACTGAAGTAACCATAGGATTATCTCTAAACACATCGTTATACGCAGGACTTATTCCACTTCATGTGAAAGTCCAGCTATGAGTACAAATTTATCTCTAAATCATTCCACCGATAGAATCATCTGAATGCCAAACTTCAAAAGACAATCCAATTCAAAGACTGTTTCAAAATATCAGGAGACTTTCATAGTAATTCAAAAGTTACCACAAACGTAGATAAATATAACACCACAATAATTAAGTAGTGCTTATTATAAACCATAACAGCTGCCAAAAGTGTCTTTTAAAGTCAAAACAGTTCAGTATATACCCATTGTATGTAGATTTGACCTTCGGCCACGAAGCGATGTTGACTGTAAGGGGCGCCCAATTAGCCGAACACCTTTGGCACTTGTCCGGACAGTGGCTTCATCTTTATGTTGTAGATCACTTGAATATGACCGGCTGTTGATTTTATTTTCTATTTTTAAGAAAAATCATACACTTGATTACAGAGAACCATAATTTAAAACAAGAATAAAGCCAACAGTCAAGCATAAGCACTCTGCAGACAAAAGAGGAACTGCTCCCACTGCAATGGGATGTAGACAAAAGAGGAACTGTTCCCACTGCAATGGGATGTAGACAAAAGAGGAACTGTTCCCACTGCAATGGGATGTAAACAAAAGAGGAACTGTTCCCACTGCAATGGGATGTAATATTCCAGTTTGATGCTCAAGTGAAAGTCCACTTACCTGCACACTTGTGTTAAACATAATGAGTAATGGGTGTCAGATGTCATGTCACAACATGTATTTCAGAGAAATAAGTCAATGACGATTTGTCTCTAAATGCCAATATCAACAGCCCTAAACGTTAATGGCCACTTGAATCAGCAAAAGTCTGTCAAAGTCAAAAGAGTTAGAGTATATACACACATACAGAAAGTTATTTCGATCAGGATATAAAACAATATTTTTCTACATCACATTCCTCCACTAGCTACGTTATACACAGGTCATGTAGTTGTAACATTCATTCATTTACAGTCTAGACATATCAGTAGTAACTTAACTACAAGTCATTTCATTAGGAGTCAATGTTTTAAAGAATTATCAAGTTTACATTATTGGAGTGCTATCCTATCATCTGCTGTCCTTACTGGTACTGGTACATGCCATCATCTAATCAGTACTGAGCCTGACGCAAACACATCCTGTTAAAACAATTTTCCTGCTACAAGTCTGACCCAAAGGTTCTCCAAAAGCAGCCCAGCCATACAGCGTAATGTTAACAAATTAGAAATGATGAAATGTAAGTCTTTGAGTATGCAAACAATTCAGGTAATAAGAGTAATTCATTGGTTGGGTCACATGCTAAGAATGCTAGCTAAACAAATCCAAACTAATGAGCTAGAGTTAAAGAGAAACAAAGAAAGACCATAGCTATGATAGAATGTCAAATAAATGAAAGTGAAATAAGATTTGGACATAACCAACCATTTGAAGTTTGAAATAACCAAACAGAATTTAAATCATTTGCTTGCAATGGACTAAACATGGCAATGCACTAGTAGACTTGGCAAATAACTTAAATGACCAGAGATCATTTGCACATATCAATGACAAATGGCTGATCATGACGATTCTGAGACACATGTGTAACAAGACATACAAGAAAATGCATGGGCTAATAGAATCCAACTGTTCTTTCGACCAAGTAGGTCATTTTTAACATAGGACAAGTGTACCATGGGGCACATTAGACACTCGCTCCAATAAAAAATCTTACTCACTGGCGGTGACTTGCCGATAGGACTTCGTGGCATGGTCATCTCTACAACAGCAAAATGTGAGGTATGATCAACAAATCACTAGCTGTAATCTTATGTATGGACTCCTCAAAAAATCTATCAAGCTGAAAAATTTGTCATCTGTAAACAAATCCATCATGATATAGGGAAATAATATGCATGTCATGCCACATCGTTGCTTCGCGACGGTTGACTAAATGAATGGGAAAGTGATGTCCAATGCTTTCTGTCTCATACGATGTTCATTAAGCTTGTGCCTCTTAAACCAGTCCACGCCATGACATTGTCAAACCAGCAGATTCTGGGTCTTCCACGACTTCGGCTTCCTTCCACTATACCCAACATCACACTGTTCTCAATACTGTCTTTAGGCTGTCTCACGATGTGCCCGAAATACCGCAGTTTTCTGGATTTGATGTGGTCCAATAATATACAGAGAAGCTTATTGGAAAGTTATGCTTGTTAGACTCCATGGAAAAACACGCCAGAATAAGAATCATCATATTGTCATGAAAGTCAAAAAGGTGTTATGTCTATAGAAGGCAGTGCAATCATCTGCTAAGGAGTGAAAAGGGCAAGTTGGCTAATGACTCTGGCTAGTAGAATATAAATTCTAGATTTGTGTGTATCCATCACTCTCCAAATACACAAACCAAATTGAAGTACTACGGGACTCACTCCTCCACGTCCGGTCTGCATCTTAGATCATCTGCGAATACCGATCTCCGCGTGCGGAGGATGAGTTCGTGCTTTGGAGACAGTGCTTTCTTGACCGCTGGTCCGCGGTGTTGGAACTGTCTCCCACCTACTGTCAGATTGGCCGACTCAGTAGACTCATTTAAAACTAAATTTAAAGTCTTTCTGTTTTCTACGGCTTATCCTGTCTGCTGACTTTCGTTTTAGGTTGTACGGCGCCCTTGTAGTGGTTAAGGCCGTGTCTACAGCGCCTTATAAATCGGCGTTGTTATTATTATTATTATTTGGTCATGAACAAAACTTCCCACTCAAACGCCAAAAACTTACAGATTTGTATTCACAATAATATTAGTTAGAAACTGCAGCACTTTAATCAGAGATTTATCTTACAAAATTTTGCTCACAAATACCAAAAGCAATCTCCTAGTTAGTATTGTGTGCACATTCAAACCATGTAAATGTTACAGCTATAAAAATTTATGATTCAATGGCATCAAAAATATAGATGAATAAATGTTTTAGTAATATATTAAGTTTAAAAATAACCAGGACCAAAACACTAACTGAAGACGGTGCCTGACATCGGTTTCTGATCTGTTCGGCCCTTTCCACAGACATTCTGCCATCTGAAGTGGCAACGAAACATCTGAAACAATTCCCAACAACCAGAGTAGTACAACTCCATCTCCTTACATGAGAAATAAACATTGACATCGTTTAGAAGAAAAAGTGTAAAAACACAGCTGATGAATGGTCAATATTTTCTTAAATAAACAAATTTAACACTAAGAAAACACAGTGACTGCAATTCCAATTATCAAAAGCAATACAATTACCACCTGTTGATGCTACAACAAACTGGATATACTGTTTTGTGTCCAATTCAACAACTAATTTTCACTTAACGTCATCAATCATCATTCTTGTCAACACGAAGTGCGAGTAAGTTTCCAATAAATAATTATAATTTGTCTGGGTGTTCTCCTTTAGTGCTATACGAATGGATATTGGTTAGCCACGCAACACTCAAAAAGTAGAGCTATACCAATATCACTTTTTGCTGATTATGCAGAGCATTGGGAACTAAGGACATAATAGCAACACTAAGAGTACTTACTGACAGAGAGGAGCTGTCAGAATGGTCAGGATGTATATCTATACTTTGTGAATTATGAAAAAACATTTGAGAAAGTTAACTGGAGAAGACGATTGCATGCACTTGTACATGGGGCAGAAGATACGAATGAGAATAGATGGAGATTAATTACTCAGAACCAGGAAAGGTGGACAGAGGTGTGAGACAAGGATGCTTGTCATCACTCCATGTTGTACTATTTAATTAAAATCAACATAGAAGGGCTCCATGTTGTACTATTTAATTAAAATCAACATAGAAGGGCTATGCTGGGAAGAAGCAGAGGATCAGAAGGAGGGGGCAAGCTCAGAGAAAGATGGATCAAGGCACATTTCCACAGGGTAATTTAAAGAAGGATAGTTCAAAACTCAACAGGCAGCATGATATTCTTTTTTAATTTGAATGCTGTACGTTTAAATGTATTGTTCACCAAAGTGCTAATATGTAGTTTGTGAAATAAAGAATATACTTACTTACTTACTAGTTGAACTGTATTGAAGCAGAGACAAGGGTCATACAATCTTCATACATAGTGATACAGCACAAGAGAACATGGAAAACAGTAAACAAATGCAAAAAACAATGCCCTCAATAACACAACTTTGTTGTAAAACTACACAACAGACGATCAGTGACAATGTAGATGAAAGATGTAATACTTTTCAAATTATATCACTTTACTTGTTTACTCAACTACATATAGTAATTATAAGGAACAAGATGGGAAGCAACAACAATACTTAAAACTAAAATAGAAACAAATAAAAAAGATGATAAGTTAGAAGCCAAAATAGGTAAAAACATATACGAAGGAGATGCTATCATGTAGATTCTGAAACAAGACGCACAAGGCAAGGAAATGGAGGCAGGCATATCAAAATCTACTTATAAGAAGAAAATGTAAAAATGTCAAGATCTGCATTTTATTATAAATGTAATATTTTAATAATGGAAGGTTAGTAATGTTATCAATGAGGAAAAATTAAGCAAAACAGATGCTTAATCAAGCAAACTACCATACCACTGAAATATTGCACCATCGTATGAGTTCTAATCAAACACACAGGTTAATCACTAAGCTTCTCAAGACGTAAAGTGGATAACATGATGTTTAGACCACAGCACAGCAACATTTCAAAGCCCCAGTCCACCAAGTTTACACAAGTGCTCACTGACAATACCAACAACAATTGTAACAGACCTAAGAAATAAAATTTTGTGCATCTTACCTCGTGGAAATGACAGGACAGGATGGTAAGATGGTTCAAGCAATGCAATCCGGTCACGGGCTGATACCTGAGGCCCAGGTTGTTTCACTTTATTATAACGTCCACCACACAGTGCACATGGAGTAACAGGAGGATAGCAGGCACAACTAACTGTCGACAGCTGTGATGCTTTGCGACTCAGTTCATGCAAACCGGCCGTTTTTAGCAATGTTCGTCGGCGCCAACTGCGCACTTCCATGCATCGCGCTGCACGACAAGAAGGATCATACAAGAGTGATGGAACCACTGATGCTGAAGACAGTGGCACTGTCGTTGACGGAATTGATACTGCCACGTGCACCGACGACGTCAATGGCACTGACAAAGAAGACGATGAAGTTGCAGATGTGGAGGCTAAAACAGATGGTGCCGCTGAAGATGAAGCAATCGATGACGACGAAGTTGCCACACAAAATGATGACTCCCGCACATCCTTTGATTTTTCCCCCGAATTAATGCCCCTGTCTAAGTTCTGAACTCCTACCTCTGGCAATGGCTCTGCCATGCCAGACTGTGCAGTTTTGACGGACAACAAATTTATACACACCCTGTTTCTTGAATTGGTACTGTCACTGCTAGTTTTATCTGTCAGTCCATTGTCAACAGCATTTGTAGCACATACTGTATCTACAACCGTAGAATTCTTGCGACCTTCCAAATTTGAGTCTCCACCCATGCATGACCGGGTGATTTTTATTCGACCGTTAAGCTCACCAGTCACTTCAAAACTTCCAGTCTCACAAGCAGAATCATGTAACACTATGGACCCTTTGGACTGACGCAGCTGCTTGTATACATCGTTCTGTTGCCGAATTCTGTATTCCAGATCAGAGATCTGTGCGAGTAGCCATGTCCATCGTGAGACTATGTTTGCCCTGTCCTTTGTCCATTCCCATTCCAATTTACGACGGCTACAAACAAATGTTTATCCAGTTACTCCTTTAATACACAAGATTATCAGAAACTAGGCTACAACCAAATCAACCAGAAGATCAGAAACAAGCAGCAGTTGAAAGTAAAGAGAGAGAGAGACATTCAGAGATACAGCACGAAATATTTTGTATACAGCTAACATTAAATCACAAGGCAATGTATTGTGAAAAAGAGATAAGTAACACCAAATTTTCAAGAACAAATTTATCTCAACTATAAAGCAGAACATTTTTATATTGGTCCCAGGAAAAGCTCACGAACGCAAGGCTCTGGCAATATGAAAATTTTACCAAACACTCTTATGTGAATGGGACTTTTTCAGCACACATCTTACTTAAAATTGTGATAATTGGACAATCTTAGTCTTGAATTGCAAAATTTGCCAACATTCGCCACAATAACAACCGCCATCTGCATCATCTGAAGGATGTACCAATTTTAATATGGAAATCAGGCATGTTTGCTATTTAACCACGACCAAAGTCAAACACGGAACACTTGCGATCTGAACGAACTTGAGGGCCGAAGCAGCACACCCACCAAGTTAAAAATTCAATCGCAGGCAAAGCAGGGCTGTAACCATATAAAACAAACTGATGAACTTTGATTTCATTACATACAAATAGATCTAAAAAAATACCTGTAGACAGGCTCAGGACACTGCAAACTGCCTCATAAATTTTGTAGATCATGCCAGTTAGAATTCCAACATCAACATTTTCATGCATTAAATCCACATCTAGTTTACATTGATTTTATTACATCTACTGCTCATTATCTCAAAACAAATTGAGCACCCAGTGATAAATCACCTCCAGTGCCAACATTGATTTTATAGTTTGGCTGTCCACATATTTTCTCAAATACTGCACAGCAAATCTGTAAAATCAATGTTGGCAATGGCAGTGATTCACCACAATCACTTCAGTTTATTTTAAATTAATACTGACAATAGATAATAAGTTGTTAGTGTAGTGTAAATAGAACTGTATGCTATGTGCATCTCGTCATCCATATCTAACATCATATAGCGCCCCTGCAAGAAAACTCCTCAAAGGTGCTCAAAACAACTCAGAGGTGCTCATCGAGTAACTTGGCTGGTGATAAAAAAACTGTACTGAAGGACTCATTGAAGTGTTTAGTTACATGATACATATTGCTCTCAACAGAAGACTCTTTGTGGGACTTAAACTGTCATCTAATAAACAATAAAACAAACTTCCTTTAAAAAAACTCAATAAAAAATAAAATAAATATTCCTAGCTCTTTCTTACCTCTAGCACTACTCCAGTCCATCGCAAAATTCTTTCTTCTAAAGTATCCAATTCAGCAGCTAAGACATGTCTTTTCATTCTTGATTAAAGTCGTTAAATAACAGGCTTGAACTGTATTGAATGTGTTTGCTAAAACTATGCAAAAAACCTATAGATTCCAACACACATAACTTACATGAAATCCAACAAATTATCACAAACAGCAAGCATGAAATCCACTTACTTCTAATGGCAATAATTTATTAAACTCACGCTGCAAAAGATGAAGCAGCATTCGGAATTTCTGTTGGCACTGGAGGCGATTCATCACTGCTTTCTCCACCGGAACTACTTTCTGTGGCATCCGAATCCAGGGCTGATTTCAGATGCCTCATGTTGGACGTAAGTCGGCCTGAGGTATCACGAAGGTGCAAACGCATTGCCTCATTAAGTTTGGATGGACTTTCAGTCAAATCAGCAGAATGACTGCAATGAGGGGTTGCTGGTCGAGAAAAGAAACTGTGCTGCTGTGACGACTGCATCTTTTGTACATAGCTCACAAGTTCAGCTGTCGACAGCGCTGTTAATTCGCGGCTTCCAAGTGGGTCCTTGTTTGTGCTTTTAGGGACGGCTGTGACAGCAGACTTGTCGCCTAGCACTTGTCCAAGAGAAGCCACCACCTGTCCCAACTTCTCTTTCACAGCTGAATTAACCTCACGGCATTGCAGCCTACGCAGGCGTCTTAGAAGTCGTGATGCATCGGCATTTAACTTCCTCTGACGAGAAACAATCCTGTTCATAGCCTTCAGTGTGTCACTGTGAGCAGTCGTTTCTTGTTTGACTTCCACTGTTGTCGCACTACAAGAAACGGCACAGCCAACTGTTTCGGATTCAAGTAAGCTCCAAGATTTCTCAGTTTCTTCTGCAACCGGAGTTTTAGGTATGATGATCATGTGATGAACCCTGCTCTTGGCTGGTAAGCCATTATCAGTCTGTGGCGAATTCAAGAGTCTCGCCTGCACTAAGTGGGACGATCCCACAGTTCCACAAGGCACTGTTCCATCACAGGTGGCAGCAACCTGATGCACAATTTTCTCATTCGATCCCATGGAGTGACCTGTTCCACCATTTGGCAGCATTCTACTGGCATTGTTCTTAATGAAGATGCTTACCTTGTGATGACTGCGAATATCCTTCAGATTGACAATGTTCACATTGCACAGGTTTAATGACTGCCCAGGCAATGAAGACAATCTGCTGTCTTCCACCGATTGATCCAACTGTGGACCAGGACATGTAGAAATACCTGCTGTGGGCTCGCCTATCTGACATGAGGAAACCGAGGTGATGCTCTGGCACCCAGTTAACCCACCAGATTCCTCAGGGTTCATGCCAGTTGGCAAAGGGTCTGACTGGGTGTTGTGAGGGGAGAGTGAAGCCGTTGTTCTCAGACGCTTCTCCCGTTCACAGCTGACAGCTTCAGATGTTACAGCAGGGCCCATCTCGACATCTCAACTGCATATCCTGTTAAGTCCTATGCTCTACTGTATTCAACTGTTGTGTGAAGAAGCACTCGTTATTACGTGCGATAGTTAACCATGAGACGACATTCTTTCACGGAATGCTACAAAATTCACACATTTCTTTAAAATATCGCCACAAAATTCAAGGTTAAGCTAACACTTTCACAAATTTCTCCAAGATAGAGTGACAAAGCTACACATAGAGCCAGCGATAAGGATATTAAATCAAACAGATATGCAGACGCTACAAGTTAAACAATTTCTACATCAATGCATCAGTGATAAAAAAAAAATATAAAAACAAGAACACAGCAAAATACAATTTCAAATTCCATTTTTTATATTCACACAGCCACCTTTAACAGGTATTATACAACATTAAATCCTTAACACAGAATTATGATCATGCACTGTCTGGAAGAAAAAAATCAAATTCTACTACGTTTTAAAATTATAGATGAATTTATGTGACATAGCTTCACATAAATTCATCTATAATTTTAAAACGTAGTAGAATTTGATTTTTTTGTGTCACCATTGCACTTTTATACACCTTGGCATGCTTACTGAATATGTACCTAAGAGCACAGTAGGGGGAAAGCTATACTCACGAAATTAATGAGTCATATACCCAATTTGAACATAACAAACAATATGTATGAAAACATTCAATATGCCACACTGATCGATTGATCTTTAAGTGCCTCACAAATTCGACAGTGAGAACTGGTCAGTATCCATAGTGACCTAAAGATATGAGTGTGAACACTAGCAAGGTAACAAGGAAGATATCCTTGTTCAATATCAAAAGCAGAGAACACACGTTTTGCTATTTCCAACCACCTAATTAATAAAATATAATTATGCATATAATCATCACCAAACATACGGAATCAATCAATGGTCACCTCAAGCTGATTCATCAACAAAATTTTAATTTGCTGGAGCAGAACAGTTATAATTGAGCAAATGAGGAAAACAAATCCGGTTATGGTGGATATCAAAGTTGGCGCACATGACATGATTCATGCAGCACAAACATCAAAGAGCTGGTTCACCAAATACAATATTATTTTGGAACAAGCAGTTGCTCCAAATGAGCAACTAATGAAAATTGGAATCCAACACAAACACTCTTATCTCCCAATTCAATGGTCTGTCAGTATCAAACAAGATGCAAAGTCTAAATGGCATGGTATAAAGCATAGGGTTTCCAAGATAATTACCAATGAATTATCACAATGACCTGTCTAAGTCAAATGCCTGCAATTGGTATTCTAAGAAATCATTAAATCTGTTCGTGCACTTTGTAATTCACTGTCTGCTACAGGAGTCTTTCAAAATCCCAAAAGTTAAACAAGTGCAAAATAGGTCCAAATATCCAAAACAAGCTTTCAATCAAGCTCTTGACATCTTAGCATATTAGATCATATCTAACACATTTGGAAAAAATTCCAAATTAAGGTTACAAATATTATTTCACTTTCATGAAGAAATTAAGTTTTACGGATCTGGTAACAAGTCAACTTCTGGATTGGGGTTTCGAAAAATCGTGATGCAGCCGCTTAACATCCATGGCAAAAATGGTGAAAAAACTGGCATCAACGTTGCTTGAAAAAATAAATAATAATAATAAAACACACTTTAAACATGTTCACCTATATGTATGTCTGAAGCAAGCCATTTATATAGCACTTATCGTAAGCCATCGCACAACATCTGGACTTACTTATAGTAGTTACGACTCAAACTTACGTATAATATTTTTGATCTTTTGATCCGCTGCAATTGGTGAGAACAAAATACTTCCGGCACGTGATTGACAAAAGGAGTAAGTAAAATGAATCTTTGTATATGTCTAAAACTACAGTAACCCTAACTCTAACCGACCCTTATGATGCTTAACCTGACCCTAACTGACCCTCACGATGCATAATTATAACAAATTAAAGGTTTTACTGTGCACGTGTTATCATTGTATTACAATTGCTTGCGTTCTCATTATTATATGTAATCTGTGTTCGTTTGAGTCCTAGCTACTATAAGTAAGCCCAACATCTGTACATTAGTCACAAAATCTCTTCATTAATTACGTTTGGATAACATCTTTGTCTCAGCTCGAGTAGCATGCCCAAGTAACCACTAGACCCAAACTTCCCGTGACTTCGTCCAACGTCGCTAAGACCACACGACAAAAGCATCAATCCCATATTATAGGTTAAATCAACAATTTCAAACTAGGCTCCATAGCACTGTCAGTAGTACTACGCCTCACGCGGAGTGACGTGACGTCTAGCTCATATACGTACACCGTCCCGCCTATAAATAGATAACCAATTATACTACAATAGCAATCCAGAATAATGAGATTATAAATCCTACATCGACATTTCGAACAAATCACACCAGTTCGATACGGAATCTATTATGGAGAATTTCATCAGCGAAATTTCGCAGTAAATGGAATTGGACAGCCTACGATACTCATCACGTGACCCACCATGGCGGCATCACGTGACCCTTTGGTGTCTCCTTGTCGCCCTTTCTTCACAAAATCGTCGAAAATTCGTTCTCACGAGTTTCATCGGTCGAAATGTAACAATCCGATCGAATAAGTGAGCCTTACCTCGGGGGAAAACGGCCGAGCAATGATGGAAATGCATCGATATTTTACATAAGACCACGTCGAAAAGACAACAAATCCCTCGCCTCCGTTGCTGCTACCCACAACGTCAGCCATACACTCTTACATACTCATTTATATAGTAGGCGATCATTGCCACGAGTGCAGTAAGATTTAAATGTAATATACGTCTGTAGCAAATTTTACTGTCAAATTATCAGTTCTGGTTCTGTGCTGCAGTCGGCGTCTCCATTAATTTTATACATAGTCACTGAGATCCAAGTGTTACTATGCCCGATGCAATTTAGCATCATGATGATCCTTGTTGATTTGCATATAAGTCGCTATACATCGATGATCGTTCGCCCGCCGCGATTTGTTACGCAACTTGTCTCGGTTGCAGATGCAATTCCAGGCCAGAAAAACCACGCGAAGTCGCCATTACAGAGTCAACTTGATTTTAAAAATATTATATGGACATTATATGTAAAGTGCCAATGGCAGCCAAAAATTCACAGGCGTCCCTAGCAAGACAACTTCGATGAAAAGGAAAGCCTCTAAAGCAACAAAGAGACGCAGGTGAGATCCCATAAGATGATAAGAATCCTAATCCGAGCTGTCGGGGTCACTCGGGAAGGAGGTAATTCCGTATCGTTACTTCTTAGTGAGGGATTCACTATCGCAAAAGCCTGGTGCTTGGTTAAAGAAGCTTGCGATCGTGGTATGAGAATATCAACTTATCAAGTCGATCATTAGAGCGAAGAGGGCGAGAAAAACGAATAGAGAGTTGCTCACACATCAAATCATAAAGATATTTTGATCGTATCGTATCATATCTTTAGATTTATATAGCGCCTTTCGAAGAATAACTATTCAGAGGCGTTGACGATGATGATGGTGGCGGTGTAGATGGCGGTGGTGGTGATGATGATGATGATGACGACAATGACGACGACAACGGTGGCGACGACGACGATGATGATGATGATGACCTCCTGGGGTATAAGCGAGAGGAGTCCCACGATGGAGATGCTTGTTGGAGCAGCTGAGGACGGCCCACGTACTTTAGTCCATATATGTAGTGGTTGAACTGTGGTTCACTAATCACGACTATGTTCTGAGCCGTCTGTTCCCGCCGCCAACCCAACGACGTCACGCCCTCCACGGCTTCACCCGTGTGCCCTTGATCATAGGATATGAACTGCATGCCCTTCAAGGACGATAGGAACTTTATATTTAGTGTTCTATATCAGTATATAAGTAGGACAAGCTGACAAACCAACATTCTTAACTGCGAGGAAACGCCCCTATCAACAATTTCTACTTAGTCAACATTAAATTAATTATTGAATCATGTAAAAATGCCAATGTTATTGCAGTCATTGAAATTATAGTAACTGAACTCTCATCAAGATCTATAGTCCTTGCGCCGAAGCGCGACACTCGAAAGAGGGCGCAAGATCTTCCATATATCGGTTACACTCCCTCTGTGACCCTCATGTATATATATATTTATATATATATATATATAAATCATATATGCTATTCAGCGGGTCAACCTTTTAACCGAATAGTTATTTAAAGATGGGTGGATCAATTCGAGCAGTATGATATGTACGTGCAGTAGGCCTATTCTATAGCCTATATCAACAAGAACAAAATTGAAACTGTACAAGGCTTTTGTCATTCCGGTAGTGCTGTACGGATCTGACTCATCTGAGTGCCGATGCCTGAGGAATGCATAAGGAGGATGAAAGGATGATCCTAGTGGTCGAGATGAGCTGCATGCTTAGAAGAATAACGGAGAGGACAAGATGGGATAGAATTCGCAATGAGGTAACCCTGACAGAGCTGACTGGGACTGAGAGAAATAACGATAGACACGATCAGAAAATAAGACTGGCATGGTTTGAGCATGTAACACATATGGACTACCAAGAGGTTACCAGCAAGAGCATTATATTGCCACGTGGAGGGAACACGGAGTCGAGGAAGACAGACAAAGACATGGATAGAAAATGTGAGACAAGATCTGGAAGAAAATAACATAGATACGAGGACAGTCCTGGATACCACCAGAGACAGACAGAAATGGAGCCATCGTGTAAAAACTTCATCGTCGGCACACGCCTGACGGAAGAGAAAGAGAGAGAGGATCAATTCTGCGTGAGAGGAAATCATATTAGCCCAAATAACGATGCATGGGCGCATGTGTGATGCAGCTATGATGACAACAACAACATATAGTGATGATGATGATTATGATGATAATATACGGTAGAGGCAGAAAAAGTTCCTGTACCCGCTAACCTAAAACGTCTAGCCTATAATTGTAGGCCCGCGTCGAGCACGCTTAGTCCTTTGACATGTGATTATCATACAGCCTATATATTATATTATCATTTTACGCATAGCTCAACGCGCTTTGGGACCACTTAGCGTTACACCCATAATGATCAATCATGATGCGTGATCAATACGCATGCATATTTTAGGACAGCCCATGCACACCACCAGGCCGTATTGACAGCAGTCGAGCAGATGTGGTTAACACAGTGTTTATTGTTTAAAACTAAAGACTATTAAAAACAAGACTGCGGTTGGTGCAAATATATATGTAAGGTAGCGCATGAAGCGCAGACTGTATGTCTATAGGAGAAGACCGACTTCTTGTCCACAGAAGATGTCTCAACCTGGACATTGGTGAGTTGACTCATCTTAGTGTTTGTGGGGCCTTGATTGCGCTTTCGACCACGATGCGTGACCTCGGCGTCGTGCTGGAGTCTGACTTATCCATGAGGCGCCATGTCGCGGTTTTCGTCATTGCTCGAGTGGGCCGTTCCAAGAGGTTGCTGGCCGGCGCACCAATGTGTCTTTTGGACGGTCGGTACTGAACACCGCTGCTATAGACTCATCTGCAACTGCAGGAAGTATCATCAAGTGATGCCACTCTCCGTGATGTCCTGCTTTGGCTGCCTGTCCTGTTCCGCATCGAGTACAAACTCTGTTTGTTGGTTTTGAATTAATTTACGGGACACTGCCTGACTATACTCGCGTGATTACGGTACTCAGACGCATTCCTCTGCGGCTCAGATCACTGCAAAAGACCTACCTACGCTTTCGGTGGATCACGACGTACTTCGGCCTTCGGTGACCGCGCTTTCTCAGCCTCTGGTCCTATATGCTGGAAGCCTTCCACCCGCCATCGGATTGACAGTTTCAGTGGACTCCTTCAAATCAAAGCTTAAGACTCACCTCTTTTGTAAGGCTTATCTCGTTGCTTAGTTATTTGCGCGGCGCCATTGTAGCGGTATGGCCGCGTTACGGCACCATATAAATTGTCATTATTAGTATTATTATTTCACAGAGGATGATTTGAGTTTTAACTCATTTTGAGGTGCATGAGTTGAGTTTTGATTTAACTCATTTCTTGTATGAGTGTACCCAACACTGCTGATCTGTTAAAGCGGTCGGCCCGAAACATTCAGTGTGCGCTGAGTGACCGCGTTGGACCCTCGTCCGAGGCGTCAGTCACTGTGTAGGGACCTTGAGCAAGTCCATCGCGTACAATTGCTCTGCAGCACATCTGCAATTGTTCCGTCGAAGCGTGTCCACTTCTGAGCAAAAGATGCTGGAAGAAGGGCGATGTCAAATTTCAGGAATTTCAATTTCAATATGATAATATGATCCCTCAGGTACTAGGATATTTACCTAATATGTTGGTTGTATGTAATAGTCGTATTGATCGGTCTCCTGAACGGCGAAGGCTCCTTTGAACGCTATGGCGTTGTAACGTTGTATGGTAATCGATAGACGCTGGTAAAGGTATAACGTTTCCCTTGGCTACCCCCGTGACGCAACTAATCCTATTCCCCAGCTCTGACAAAAAATTCAGGCTTTCGTTGTTTATCGGGGTCTAAAGTTTTAAAAAGCGACATCACCATCATTGGGCGAACAAGTGTGTAGCTGCCAGACAGCTGTCCTTTATATCTTTCTGATTGCTACGCTTGTTCTTATTATTATTATCATCATCGTCATCATCATCATCATCATCATCATCATCATCATCATCATCATCATCATCACCACCACCATCATCACCACCACCACCACCACCACCATCATCATCATCATCATCATCATCATCATCATCATCATCATCATCATCATCATCATCATCATCATCATCATCATACTTGCTTCCAGTTTTTAATAGTACCACTTTTGCATGATTCGAACAGCATCATCACCAACGAATGATTATTGTTACATTGTTATTTTAAAAAAATCTTGGAGTTAGGGAGGAGATTCGATAGCTCCTCTTCTACCCCCATTATATCCAATCTACTTCCTCTGCATGGCCTCTGATCGTATAGCCTACTATGTGCCATACTATTGCAAATCAGTATACAGCCGTATACGTGGGAATAATAAAATCGCATTGGTTTTACAACAAACTTGGCACGCATATATACCAACGGGCAGTGTGTATGCTTATTTTGTAAGAGACTGATAACCTAGGACTGCAACCTAAAATGCTTCAAACCCCATTCGGCTCGTATAGCCTATCGCCATGCATATAGCCCTCATCTGCTTGACTTAATGCGACTCGAGTTTAACCACCTTCTAATTGCAACGGCAGCTGGTCCACCATTTTTCTTGCGCCCGTTGACCCTCTTAATATGATGACATAATGGTCTCGTTGAAATCCCGAACACCGGGCGAATTCGCACGAGACCAATCAGAACGAGTGCTACGTGATACGTACGGTCTAATAGAGCAATCAGGGTCGCTTTTATTTCAATTTGACCACCGCCCTCAACAGGCACATCAACTGCTGTGCGGTTTGCCAGTGAGCGAAAATAGAGGCGTTTACGAGGCGTCCCTTATGAATATTTTATAGAACAACTCGCTGGTGCTGCTAATAATGGGAAAATACTACTTCATAAAGGGAACAGAAATGGTATTTCTCAGAGGAGTGGAACAGGTCATTATTATTCACGACGGTTCTAAGGACCCGTGCAATCTACTACGTAAGGACTGCAGAACGTAGAAATTAACGCACGCTCCGACTGCGATTGGTCTCGCGAGAATGCGTACTGTGCTCGAGACTTCGACGAGACTGGTTTATATATAGGCTATCTCGCGTACTGGCTTTACGCGTCCTCATAAGCGCCTGTATACGAGGTGGAGCCAGGTTAGACACATGTTATATGCGGTGACCCGACAAAACCACAGTGGCACAGTGGCCGATCGGTTAGAGTGGTCACGCCGGTCAGTCCGTAACGGTCAGTGTGCGCTGAGCGAGCGGGTTCAACCCTCGTTCGGGGAGCCGCTGTGTAGGGACCTTGAGCAAGTCCTTCGCACGCAACTGCTCTGCAGCACAACGGATATTGCGCCGTCGGGGCGTGTGCAAAACGTATTGGGAGAAGGGCGGTATCAAATTTCGGTATTAAACAAAAAAGCGCGAAGGGCAAAAGCGCACCGACAATACCGCGCCGACAATTGCGCGCAGGGCAAAAGCGCGCAACGACAAAAGCCGGCGATATAAGCGCGAAGCCCATACTTGTTTACAATTATTCTATTAAGACAAGTAAACAATTGTTCACAAGCCAGACTACATGTGGAGCGATATAAGTTATAGCGCTATGGTTAAATCTATGTTGTCCGTATTGAAAAAATCGAGTGCTGTAGCGCTTTAGTGAAACACAATTATGTTCAGATGTTCAATTGTGCACGTACTGACCGATGCAACGCAGGTACATTAATTAGTTTCTGTCTGATATGCAAAGAAATGTGCTTAAGTCTTCTTTTCAAATCAACTATAATTGAATTGTACGTTAATTGCAATGTCAGTCGAACATAATTATCTGTGGTAGAAGCGGCATACATATCGAATTATGCGGTACGTTATTGACCAATAACAAAATAATGTTGTGTATTATTTATATTTCTATAAAGCTGCGCGCTTTTGCCTTGCGCCCATTTGTCGGGGTTTTTTGCGCGCCTATGTTGACGCGCTTTTGCCTTGCGCGCTGTTGCTATGGCGCCGCCATATGCAATAGGCCTACCGCTAAGTCACCGCTTAAATTAAGCAATTCTGCTGCCATGGCAGCTGCTGCAGGGTTATTGTACAACTGTATTGTACACTCGCCTGTTGAATTGGCATGTGTATAGTTGGGCACTTATGCAGCGCCTTTGCGGAATGCTTCATGGATAAACAAGGCTTAGGGATTCTACTGTCAATCTATCAATTCATTTGCTTCCATCTGTCTGACCTGTCTATCTTCATTTGTCTCCATGCGCTCTTCCCCTGTGTATACAAATTTCGCTCTCCCTTTGTTCTTTCCCTCTCGACATGCAATACGGCGTCATAACAGGGTCAGAGGCCTTAGCCCAACATTTGTTAAGCGGGAAATATAGACCTATATGCACAAGGTCCTAAAATTGGTTGATTCAGATATATAGTATACTCCACATTATTCAAATGGCGTCCAAAATGACCTCAGTTCGAATGAAAACGAGTGTATTGAAGTTGTCCACGCCATCACATCAGAGAAGGAAACAAATAAGTTGGCAAAGATTAATGTGGTTGTGGCACACAGCCTACAGCATACAATGTGAACATGTCTGTAAATAAAGGGACCCCTAATGATAATAGGATAATAAACAATTGATATTCGTCAATTTTTAAAATTCCAAAATCGTTGCAATAGGCCTACTGACATATTTATCCACAAATGTTTTATTCATGAATGTCCTGGTTAAAAAAGGTAGGCGTACGTCACATTTTTAGGTCCTTAAATTACGAGGAATTTGATCAGCTGGTCATTGATGTTTCCATTGGCCAATGAAGCACGCATCTTGAAGCTTGTGTTGAGGCCAAAGGTGGACACTTTGAACACACTTACGGCCTTATATTATTCAAATACAATTGTAAATGTGAATTGAAAGTATGGCGGTTTGTCGACAACATCTAAAAAGCAGTTGAAAATTATGTAGATGAATATTAGGTTATGCATCCTTAAAACTCGAATGTTGATGTAATTGACGTCATTATGAAGTCATTCCTAAATGTCAGGCGCTATCATAATTATGCAGTGCTATATAAATATGTCAGGATTAAAACGGCTTTGGAATTTTAAAAATCGACGAATATTTATTGTTTATTTGTATTTTATCATTTTAAGGGGTCCCTTTATCAACGGAAACAGTGTATAATAATGTCGTGGAACTGCTAGCAGTCTGCTATTAGTGGTGGTTGACTCACCTTTATATTTGATGTGCCAATAACAAAGGACTGGATATTTAACTCATACAATGTAGGCTATACAAGCCTGCAAGGTCATCATGACGTGTGGTATAATATAAAACATATATCGTATTCTTAAATGAAATTATGCAAGAGTATACATACACACGTTCACATTCACACACCATGTATGAAGCAATATAGATGCAAAGTAGGCCTAATGGTTGAGTCGATGGATTACGAAATATCAGTTAGGAGTAGGCGTACATAGCGTAGGCCTATGCCTATATGAACGCGAAATTCACGGGTCTTCGGATGCGCCTGCAGGTTCTTAAGACATACATGCACGCTGTCGATCACGAGGCGTTGTCCTCTATAATAGTACAGACAAAGAAGATTCATCTTGATAATTATAATTCGTTCAAACGAAGTTCACAATAAATGCATATATGACGGTCGGCTATACATTTACAGTTTAACGACGATACATTATGCCACGACTAAAAATATTAGCGTCGCCTCCCTCCTATCTCCAGACTCAGAACTGTGGATTATAGATAGGACATAGCAGAGCGACGGGATTCAGATTCAAATGATGCGACGATGGTGCAGGTCATGATCACCGGATCTATGCATATTCATGAACATCCGGTGTTGAAACAATTAGTCGTTTCATTAGAGATCATATAAGACGTTCATCGAAATGTCCTGTCGGAAATGTCCTTGGGCCTGATGGGTTGATACGGGTGCAAGGTGCTCTAATGGGGCTATTTAGGGTTCAGGGCAGCCACATCCGTCCGTCCGACCGTCCGGTCGACCGTCAGTTGGTCGAACTTCTGCGATCATTCTGTATGATTTAGTGCGCGAAGCAGAGGTGTTTATGACGTCCTCTAATAAACCACTTACAGGAATCTCAAAGAACGCGAAAGCACTCGTGCACCATTGCACTTATACACAAACACACACAAGCACGTTTACACTCTCAAACACACACACACACACACACACACACACACATACATACACACACGTACACTAACTGTAGCCTTTAGCAATGCTCGATTGCTTCAACCGTCGCATTTTTGAAGGCTATGTGCATAGGCATTATATAATTATTTAGTTATGTGACATTTAATATCTAAGACTTACGTCTCTGATAATACTGTGCTGATGTTGAAAAGCGCAATTCCTTATATACGGCCTGGCGTCAAGGTATAAAATTGTCTTGACCTATGTTTATTCCGCGTTAGGCCTAGGGCTTAACTGTAGGGAGGACATAGTTATTTTATATCTCCGAAAATGACTTTACGGAATTTGTCTTCGGCGCGAATGCACTTCGTCGGGGTTCAGCCACTTGATCTTAGAGGGCAAATGAAAAATGATTTTGGCAATCAGTATCGATTATTTAAGCAGCGGAGGTTCGTAGCACAATTTACGCTACCAACCAAAGCCGTCGCTTCAGTTGCTCTGGCCAATGGCAACCATCGACCCAAAGCTGCCAGTGTGCGACGCGCTGTAGATGGGCGGTCGTTGGTATCATAAATGTCTCTGGTACATCGGCAACTCCTCGACCGGCGCTTGTTTCCATTGGCCCTGAAGCGATGAGGCGTGCTGCTCATCATAATTTGGCCCAATTGTCCCATTTAGCAAAGTCGAGGGTCTTTAATTGACTCGCTTTAAACACAATTCAGCCGAAGCTGCAATTACGACGCCATCTGAGAAGAGAGTCGGTCTTCTTGGTTTCTGTTGTTGAAAATCGAAGCTCAGTTGCGTCTTTACAGCAGCTGGAATACTCATATCCTAAGTAACAAATATCCAGATTGTCTCTTAGCAACGACGTCGCGACAATATCAAAGGTAGGAGAAGTGCACTTTTACAGGTTTTATTAATACGTACTAGTAGGCCAATGCATGGGTTCGACTGAGAGCACTGGTTATTAGATGGCTTCGGATGCAATCTAAGTCTATGTATACGCCCACTTGTTACTAGTTAGCCATATAGCAGGCTTATTGACATCCAATCTAAGTTCATTGCATTTTCGGGTGTTCGCGTGGTTTAGTCTCTCCGCCATGGCAGCGTTGTATATATATCGAAAATATTCAAACGTCCAAGCTTGCATTGTGTATTAATCAAAGCATTCATTGTGCGAACTAAATTATATCCACTGCAAGTGGCTTTCGACGCCATGAACAACTCGCGAGAAAAATTAATTGGAGCATTGTAAATTTGTTATTAAATATATTTCCGAACCTCTGCTTAATTCCTGTTTGACAAATTTGACGCTTCCTGACTACACAGGCTATATCCGTCGTTACGAATTACCATGGAGTTCAGATAGGGGGCCCCGAGCAAATGCCTCCAATTTCAGGTAAACGGTAGACATTTTTGCGTCTTAGGGAGAGTATGTCTTGCCTCTCCTGACACCTGGGACTGCGGGGTTTGCCTGCATCACTCAGATTAACGACCCTGCGAATTACGAATATATATTTGTTTGATGAATTATCGAGTTCCTTATTGTGTCATATATATATAGTAGTTCATTTCTCATTTAACAGAGGAAAAGAGATGGATAGTCCACATGTGATCCTTTCCAAAGTGGAAAAGCAAAGTCCAGGACTCGACAGCTTTGAAGAGCATCCGGTCAGCGACAACGAACACCCACCGCAGCTGCAGCATCAGCATAAATATCGCCAGACACCGGGAAGATGCTGGTCACCATTGCACGCAGCCTCCGAAGCCCTAATTAACCCTCCTCCAGCCGCCTTCATCCATCGTCCTTTTGAAGATGGACCAATCCTCATCCGCACTTCATCCAGTCATCCGCATCGCTACCCACCAGTCAACCAGTCAATCATAAACCCACAACCCCATGGCGGCGTCTTTGTCAACACGAGGGACTCTCCCACGCAGTACCCAGACATCCACAGCAGCGGCAGCAGCAGTAGTACCGTCTTCTGCAAGCCGTTCTCCGCAGATTCCGCTGCTGCCCTTGGACTACTGACCAGTCCGGTGAAATCCGTGAGTCCCTTCAGCGAGGGATCTATGAACGAGTCCATCCTGCGACGTACGACAAGCCCTGCCGACGTATGGGGGGCACAGGTCACGCCGCCGTCAACAACAGTGCATGGACAGCGCGCAGTGTCTCTTGCCAATCAACAAAACGAGGGAGGAGACTGCGGTGGTCACTATGGAAACGGTGGCTATCCAACATCGCAGAAATGTAAGCCTACAGAATTATCTGATCTATATATCCATTGACCCTATTTAGCGCATTTATAATATTGCTCGAGACATAATAATTTTAATGGTCAGTAAAACTTAAACGCTCATTCATGAGCGAAAATTACTTCAGTCAAACTTATAATTTCAGTGGAGGGAAACCGCAGTTTTAACGCTTTTATATGTACAGGGCAGAAAGATCATTTCTGATTTTGAAGAGGGAATAGATAGTTCATTAGTAACTTTGTCGTGAATGTTGAGCTGATTTTCTCACAAATGCCCATAGCAAAATATTCATCCGCATTAATACCCTCAAAATAAAAATCTCACAAATTATGTTTCAAGTAAGTAAGTAAACAATCTCCATTAAAATCAATTGCCATTCATAGCATCATTGCATGGATATATCGTCCCATCCTGCCTAAGAAACTCCTATACCGAACGAACCAGGGTCACGTGCACATATATGTAGCATCATTACAAATGCGGTTGAGCTGACGAGTGACGACATAACCAGATGAGTGTTCCGATGTCAGGACTACGTATGGCGTACTATGACTGCTTGCAAGGGCCTTACAGCATGCATATGCTATTAAAATGCATGCATGTCAAAGCCAAATCGAAAGCCAAAGTTATAGGTTGGCCTGCTTGGGAGTCACCCCTCGTGCACTGACTCCTAGCGTATACGTATAATATATTATGGGCCTATTCGACTGCTGATGATGGATACGGATATAGTTCAATGAAAGTTTCTCCAGACAGACTTATTACCTTAATTGTGTGTTGCAAAACAGTACAAGCACTAACTTATATTTGGTCAATTTCAAGTATACCGAATTCTTCAACATTCGTTAGCTTCCGGGCAAGTTCCGGCAGAGGCTTAGAGGCGATCCAGTGACCCTCAGACAGTCAGATTCGTTGTATACACGCAGTATACCTCAAAGAAAATGCTGTACCGCAATTCTTAGTAACGAACATAATTACATAAATAATTTATGTAGTCGTTGTAAACTAAAAAGAAGTATGCTGAAACATAGGTTAAACTTTTGCTTAAAACTAAGATATTTCTGTATTGTGATATTCCATTACAAGTAGAAGTAGCCTACTGACACTCGTATACCCAGGTATACAGTAACATAGTCCTATAGCTTTAATATCCTGCCATCTATCAACTGGAGTTGGAATGCCATTAGTTAGATCTGCGGGATTTGAGCGCCAATCAGCATGGCACTGTGACTCTTTTATATAACTAGAAATGCTCTGCACTTGCAGACTTTTATGTCTAACATATATTATAACGCAGTAGTTTCCCCGGAGTGGCACTATATAAGTGCTCTTAATATGCAACTGTGCAACTTATATGTATAATTTATCAACAATGCGTGACCGTTTAAAAGCGACTATTTTACAGTATAAAAGACATTGAATTGATAACATTTTAAACTTCGCGCTACCTTTTGCTGCTCTCGGGGGATGCGGCTGCCCTCCACTGCCCCCCGTCGTTATGCCACTCACTGACTCACTGTTTGTCACCGCATGCAGCAGCCATTTTGGATCAAAAGTTTGCCTTTATTAGGCCTATATGTCTCGCCAATAGGCTCTGAAATTGCGTCACCTTCGTTAACTTCTGAGGAGGCAATTATCCCATTACCTTATTACCTTTGCCCGATATATTCTATTCCCCTCCTTCGTCAATCGCCGCCGCTCTTGCCCTCGATGGGCGCACCCTTCCTTCGATTCCTATGCGTGACAGACCCCTCTTTCCTTTTCACGCCCGACGTGGGTGTTGTACGTCCTGTCACCAGACTATAGCCTATACTCCCTTAATGGTGATTTCTCTTCTAAGCCTTGATGCGGCGTGTGTCTTTGAAGGTGATATTAGCCACTCCCTATTTGTCGTCATCAGAGCATCACCCGTCGTAGAAAATCTTAATATGCAATCCTCCTCCAATCATCGATGACTCGTGTTTCCCCGCCCACTATTCGCCCTTTTCCCATTTCACGGGACCACAATTCTATTTTCTCTCTTTCATATTATCGAAACTAAGTGGTATACGTACTACATATATATAATTATATATATATATATATATATATATATATAATTATACATATATATATATGCGGTTTACAACTCATCGCTTACATCACTTTACAAGTCCTGGAAATTAATGGACAAAGAAAGCAATGACGTAGGCGGCTATGATGTCAACCGATGGGTCTTTGATCGTATACCTGCGTGCATATATTCCTCCCTACATCGAGAAGCGAATATACAATCAATATAAGCCTCCAGACAGATGATTTGAGGCTTGTAATAAATAACAATTCTACCAATCAAAGAAGCTAACAGAACTATAATGGGGCCTTATACGATTGTAAGATAATTGTCTAAAGTAATGCGTCGCCAAGGATTTGCTTTCTTTATCTCTGTTACATCAGTTCAATTAGTCTGGGTCGTAAATCGCTGTATTTAAATGAAAGCCATATTGGTTAGGAGTTTCATTTAATCTCACAGTCTAATCGGCCGCTATAAGACTAGCTGGAATAAGCTGTAGAATTTACATTCACAACATGATCGCGTTATGGACAAAAATATTTAACTGAACTGTCAGCCTATATTTAAACAGATAAGATAAGATTAGCCAATCGACACATATAGTAAGTATTAGGCTTACATAGTATTACATGGATAGTTTCCATTTTGGATTAGTTACGGAAAAGTGTCTTTTTGGATTGTCATTGCGTGACTTATACATTGTGGCAGAACGGACGAGAGAGAGGAGCAAGCAGGTGGAGTGAGAGCGAGAGAGAGAGAGAGAGAGAGAGAGAGACAGACAGACAGACAGACAGAGAGACAGACAGAGACAGAGACAGAGAGACAGAGACAGAGAGAGTGCTTAAGAAGATGATGGCAATGATAAGATGAAGTCCATTGCTATGCGCATCGATCGACCTCCTGTTATAGTCGCCACGAACAACATCAATAATTTCGCGCCAAATCTTCTCCCATCCACCAGCGTTAATGGAAGACTAATTGAAGAGAACTGACATTTGGAATCCTAGTCCCCGAATCAGAAGCCCTCCTTCCCTGCGCTGGGTCTCCGTGCACCGCAGCCGCCGCGGCGAGTCCTGGAAGAGTGTCGGCGGGAGTGGGGGATGGCAACTGTCCTCCGCCGAGTAATTGGGAGATCGTATCACGACGTCACAGCACTGACGTTATCGTCCACTTGTCTAGATTCACTAAATTGACTCTTCGTTTATTGGCGTCGCCCGATCCGGAGAAGAGGGTTAAGATGAGGAGACCGCGGGGCCGCTGCCACCCCCGCCCTCACTCCCCCTCCCTCTCTCACTCCATGCATCGACTACAGATTTCTTGGTCGCTGATTCGTTACCCGGGTTTCCCAGTTTCCAATCGATTCCTGATTGACTATTATCGCTTGCCCTGTCGCCATGGTTACAGTGCGCTGCGCCGCTATCTCTGCAGCCGTATAAGCGTCACATCCAGATTCCTCCCTTCGCCATTACCCCAAAAGAGGTGTATACGCCTGGATGCATGGTTCTTCAATCCGGCTGTCAATGCCAAATGTCTGCTTGTAAATGTAAATATTAATGCATTTTCTTTTTCGACTGTATGGACACATCATTCGTTGCTTCTTTGTGAATGAATAGATGGAGTGGCCATTCCTCTTTTCTCGTTTAAATGGGCGATGCGCCATTTAAAGGCCTCGGTGTATAGACCGTGCTATCGCCTGAGATCTAAATATATAGGATTATCTCTTATTGACTTCTGTAATTGTGCATGAACTTTTATTCATCGTCGTTTGCCCTGATGTGTTAGTCGCAACTGTTCTTCGACGGTTAATTCTTTCCGGCTTCATCTGCACCCTTTTCCGTTTGCTTTCCCTTCGTCCCTTCGTCTTTCTCTCCTTCCATTTATCCTTCGTTTCCTTCATCCATCCTTCGATGACACCCGTCCGTTCTTATTTACTTCCAGCCAGACAGACGTCCTCATTTGCCGGTCCATACATACAAAGCGTCACATAATTCTACACAGAACTCGCCGCTAGCCTGTCAAAAGCGTTACCCCTAGCAACCGGGCCATACAGCGCCTCGCGTGATTCGACTCGACCTGACTATACAGACTTTTTGAACTTCTATTAGGCGCTCAATGAATACTCCATGAAAACTCGTTTAAATATATCTGTCGGAAACGGACCATGCAGCCGACTCAGGTGACGAGCGATAATTGAGAAGAATAACAGGTCAAAGGTGAAACGTTGCGGATGAGTGTTTTGTCGGATGCTAAATTATACATGGTTCATTTGAAGGCGTTACAACGCTTAATTGGCATCACTCGGCCCAGGGGACGCCACTGTCGCTCCGCTCGGATTTATCATCATTAGGTTCGTAGCGGGCGGAACGCAGACCCGGGAATTGTCTACGACCGTCTTCATTACAGACAAATAAATGGCTGCCACTTTGCGGCGACGCTACGCATTAGCCGACAGATTGGAGACAAACGCGCCAGAAGGAACCACCGCACAGCAAAGCGCACACCCACTCACTAACACACACACACACACTCTCTCTCTCTCTCTCTCTCTCTCTCTCTCTCTCTCTCTCTCTCTCTCTCTCTCTCTCTCTCTCTCTCTCTCTCTCTCTCTCTCTCTCTCTCTCTCTCTCTCTCTCTCTCTCTCTCTCTCTCTCTCTCTCTCTCTCTCTCTCTCTCTCTCTCTCTCTCTCTCTCTCTCTCTCTCTCTCTCTCTCTCTCTCTCTCTCTCTCTCTCTCTCACATACACACAAACTCACACTGCATACGGCCGGATGCCTCAGAAAGGATGATAACTGATCCTGCCTTTGCAGATATCTTAAAATGTTTGCTCCACCACTCTTATTCTCCATTCCCTTTTTTTACAATTCGCTCTTTTGTCTCCTCCGTATTTCCAGTGTTTTGTATAATGTGTGTACTATACGTGTATACCTGTGCACAAGGTAACTACAGCTCGTTTCAATTTTTCTGATTTTCCATACATGTTGTTGTCTTTTGTTCTTCTTGAGACTTCTTCCATGTTGTTTTTCTTTTCCATTCAAGTTTTGTCCTCTCTGCTCAATATTTCTCGAGAACTCATTTTGCTCTGTTTTGTTTTTCACAATTTCTTCTAATCGATCTATAGTCTTATGATCTTGTCTGTCTTCTCTAAATTTATCCGCTTGTTTATACATTTATTTAGTCCCTATTCATCGTAATATTTCCTACATTTGTCGGTTATTCGTATATTAACTGGTTTTATATGTTTTATGTACTTCCTCTTTTACATTTTTTGCATAGTTTCTTTTTTATGTGTTTAATTATTTATTTGCCAATAAATTCTGTAGCGCCACCTGACGACAGCCAGATGCGTCGCTATCGGACGGCTTTCACGCGAGAACAACTTGCGAGACTTGAACGAGAGTTTCTCAAAGAGAATTACGTTTCTCGTCCGAGACGCTGCGAATTGGCCGCTTCATTGAACCTCCCGGAATCAACGATCAAGGTTTGTTCTATTGGGACTCGGGGAGGTTATCCATAGTTCAAGTCCATTGCATACGGCTGACGCAGATATGATAGAAAACGATATGTCTTGGGTGTGGACTGTGGAATTGCGGGGAGTGATAAACAAGCACACATAGGCGTTGCCATTGTTTGAATTAATGGGATACGCCACTGAGTTACACCTTCTGCAAACTTGTAAGGTTCTAATATGAAAAAGTGAGACAACGGAATGGAAATTTGGAAAAGGTCAACAAAGAAAGGTGGGTCTTTAAAACATGCAATGCAGTCAGAAATAGTGCGATCAAAGTTTTAATAATAAATAATGGTTAATTTTTTTGGTTGGCAATAAATAAAGACTGTTTGCACCGATGACGTTTACTAATATCCCTTTTAGATATGGTTCCAAAATCGGCGCATGAAGGACAAGAGACAAAGAATAGCCATGGCTTGGCCTTTTGGAATCGCCGACCAAGCGGTCTATGCTTATCTGATGAACGCAGCAGCCGCATCACTCTCGCAGTATCCCTACGCGCCGACGGCTTTGGCGCCTAACGCTACTACGCCGGGTGTCAACTACTACGCCAGCATGGGTCTACAGAGAGCCGCTGCATCCGCATACAGCCCACTGCCCTCGGTTCGCCCTCCTGCGGGACCAGCGGACGTATTACCCTGTCTACCCACGGCACTTCTTCGACCATCGGGTCCGTATGAAATCCCTTCTTCAGATCCATCTGCTGCCTCATCAAACGTCTGTCCTGCGTCTAAGACGCTGGTTTCGTCACGTGACGCCAGAAATATGTCGTGTCGCCAGCAACCTTCGGTCATCGGAGGTCACCTAACTGGGCTCTGTCCAGCGATCGTTACAGGCGAATCGTGTACATGTCGCTACTTCATTGGTTCCCCCCCTCTAACACACTTTTCAAATACGTCACTATCGAGAACACCACTTCAGATGGCGTCACCAAAGATTGAGTTGAATTCAACTTCAGCTTTGTTTCAACCATACAAAACGGACGCAAAAACAGTTCAATAGATTATTAATTATGTATTCTGTATTATATAATAGATAACAATGAACGCTGTATTATAGTATCCGTGAACAGGACTAATTCACCACGAAGACACTATTTTGTGAAAGCATGGCGTAGGCTACGTACGATGATCATGTGACAACTTTTGTGTACAGGCCTAGGCTATACGAGAACAGGGGTTGAAATTTTGTGTAACCCACAACACAATTAAATACTCTGAAAACGCTTCATATCATAATATAATGCGCTATGACTGGATTTTTAGTTATGCTGCGTAGAAGTTCTAGAACATTTATACACCTTAATTAATTGGTCATTGCTTTGGTTAAGCATTCAGTTAGAGAGCAGTGATGCTGGGACTGCAGCCATTTTTAAAGGGAAATTGGTGATGATTCAACAAAAAGAACCGAATTAGGCTACATCAGTATGATGACCTCAGCCACTAAATTAAATTACGGCCTGGATACTATTAAGAGTAGATGAGAAGGGGTTACATTATTGATGCACCACATTTCATCTGTAGCTCACATTTCGACCAGATCAGAGGAAGCGATCGAACGCACTGCCTCGTTTAAAGGGTGACATATGCCACCATAACTTTTGCACATGTTGCTGTGGTGCATGGTTGTCTTGGAGACGGAGACTTGCAGCAGTGCACGCAGTTAGAAATTGGGAAACCGTGTATAGGCCTACAGCGCGCAACCCATGACCCCCATGCACGTAGGCCTATAGACCTCTTGTTTGGGACATTAAATTTTTTTTATTTTAGTAATGAATAGTGATAATAGAGCAAACTTGCAATATCGGGGTGCGTATACGTTTCCGAGCGTCTTTCGCCATGTTACGCGGAAGTTTCCATGTTAGTCGGTGACTTGCCCCCACCTCCCACCCCCAACCGACCTCACGACGCCATTAAACCTACCCTAATTGACTCTCACGACGCTTGTAACCTCAACAGAACAGACGAAGATTTAAGGAAATTAAGGAAGAGACCAATTGGATAAGAATGGCGTCGTTTGATTATAGAACTGCACAAGGGCAAAACATCGAAGAGAAGAATATAATATTGTAGTTATTAATTAATTATTATATATAGGGCCTTTGCCTGTAGATATGTCTCGCTCTGTCGTCATATATTGGTGATTAAAATTAATGCACCAATAGCGAAGTAAAGACACTTATTATGATCTTTGAGAATTTAAATAGGATATACCAGCAGGTAAATAAATATCTGCTTTGCTAGGCCTAAGCTTCATCAAGTTGTATATAGAGGGGCCGTCCATAAATGACGTCACGCACTTAGGGGGAGGGGGGTCTGACATTTGTGACGATGTGTGACGAAGGGGGAGGAGGGGGAGGAGTAATGTGACGTCACATTACAAAAAATAATTTTTGATAAATTTATAAAAACGTCCTTTAATATTTTATAAAGCAATATAAATTTTTTGATTCCATATGACTTGTGCTGTCCGTCAATACAATCCGTGCTTGGCGACAGGATTTGCAAAAAATGTCACACATACTTCGCGTCGTTAGTCATGCTGCGCAACCACTCTGCAACTCACAAGCAGGAATCAATTATTCCACCAAAACGCATTAGGCCACAGAGAGTAGCTGCACGTCGGCAACGTGAACTAATGGTTATACTCGCGAGAGAAGAAAATGGAGAGAGTGTGGATTGGATGGAGGAAGAAGATCTTGAGCTGAATGGAATATCTATACCACAGGATGAACAGATCTGTGCTACCCCAATTTATTCCATTAAAGAGCATTTTGCTTCCCCATGGGAAAATGGAGAAGCATAAAATTAATTGTGTGCAATCATAAAATAATAATTTGTTATGATTCAACCAGAACTTCAGAACTTTTCATCGTGCTGTGGAAAAAACTTTAAGTCGTTCTACCGCAAAGTTTCAATATTGCTATACATAATTACTACTATTAATTCTATAGGTTACTTCTGTTTATAAGAAAATAAAAGAATAAAAATTATTCTGAACATTGCATTTTTTAGCATTAATAGACGATGAGTCTACGATTATTTTAAAATGATTTTTTATGCTAAGTTCAGCAATGTTTAAAAAAGTTAATTAATAATTTTTATGTTTTATTTGAAATTAAATGAAGTGGTTTTTTCTGGGGAGGGGGTCAGAGCATTGTGACGTCATATTTGAGGGGGGTCAGACTTTTTGTGACGAAGTGTGACAAGGGGGGAGGGGGGGTCAAAAATCAGCCAATTTCGCGTGACGTCATTTATGGACGGCCCCAGAACACAGAAAACGCAGCCAAAGACGATTCTTATATTTTAGCTCAGCTATAATTGTCCTTCAGAAATTATTATAATTATTTATCTAACCATTTCTTATTTCTATTATCAATTATCCTGTTGTTCACATAATTTAGTAAAATCTTGTATAAGCTTGGCCCTTGCAAGTATTTAAATTGGCGGCTGGAGTTCGCTGGACTGACGCAGCTGACATTTGAAATTTGAAACGTAGGCTGGCCCTACAGGCCTATTGCTGATGATTGCTGTTCGTTTTATATCTTACATTGTCTCTTATTTCAAATGCATTTAGGTCACCTTTTCCGGAAATATTGCAGGATTTAAACAAGCGCATTTACTTCTACCCACCCTCTTCTCTGCCCACGCCAGCTGGCTTTGGGTGTGTAGAACTCGCGCCTTCGCTTAGTATATAGGGTTGTGTGATTGCCATAATACAAGTCGTATATCGGGGCAGGATCGAACAGCTCTGTGGAAACGGACAAAGAATCAGAGCGCAGTCGGGGCGTTGATTTTTGCACCATTAGGTCACGGATAATCCCGCAGATACGATTAAATCATGTCGTAATTGGTCATTAAGGTCCCACTGGTCAGCGGCCGATGACCACCATTGCTTTGATGTCCTACTGTCCAACCGATAATCTTTTGTATTGACGGCGTTGTAAAAACATTTGCGTAATAGATCGAAGCTTACTCCCATCAAAGACTGCTACTTCTGTCGTTACAAGCCCCATTGTCCCATCTGGAAAGGGCTGTAATTGGACCGGCGTACGCACTCCCAGGCCCAGCACAAGATTAGGGGGACACGAAACCAGCGTGAAAGAGTGACGCTGATGAGGGGGGACACGAAGCTAGGGTAAAAGAACGACGCTGATTCATCAACTATGAAATTAGACGCACAAGCATCATTCCACCCGGCACTTTGATTTGGAATCATCATGATGATTGAAATCAACAGCATAGACAGCGCAAAGGCCTTCGTGATCTAAGTAAAGCACACGAATGATATCTAGGCTACATGCACTTTAGAAGGCGTGTTTAGCTGTCGTTAAAATTGCATTGGTTTAAGTCACGGTTTAACCGTACATTGCTTGACTCAATAACGACTCAACTTCCATCAATGGCAAATTACTACAGAAACAAACGAGGTAATGGTCTGGCGACAGCAATGTCTAGAAGGCGGCAAAAAATGAAAAGCTAAAACATTTTAAATCTCAAAGACCAACATGCATGTGTTAAAGCCACCTCTGCAACGACCCAGCATATAATATAATGTGTTTTTAATTGACACAAATTTTAGACTTTGAAAGTTTGAAGGAGATCTCTATTTGATTAACTTCGTGAGAAAATGATGCAGTTCCAGTGTTTTGCAATATAGTGTTGGGTTCCTTTCAAAACGTTTTTACCCCCGTTATATCCTCTGACATTGTCGCCGATTATTGCACGACACAACAAGACAAGAGAAGCTACATGCAAACTCTCCTCTCTGGTCTATCAGGCAACCTGTTTCACTCTATGTTCGACGTAGAGTTTGCGCTTTAGTTGCTCTGCACATAAAGTGGCGCTTTGGAAAGTTTGAGTTTGCAATTACGACAATATACGGTTGCGGCCAGAGATGCCTTAGGGAAACTGCAGAGGCTGATTTAGCAATGCCAAAATTTTTCCCGTCCTAAATGTTTATTTTCCAATACATTAATTTTCATGTTTTTTTTAGAAAACACCAGACAATTCGGAGGACACTGCAGGTCCAGTGTTTGGGCCTACTTTTTTTTAGTTTGTAGTAACTGAATAAATAAAACGCGCCGTAACGTCGTTCCGGCACGTTCCACCAGAATAAAGCACTGCAGTACAACTGCAAACATTTAAACGGTACGCCTACACATTATCAATAATATCGTGTCATTATATTTGTTCTTATAATAGCGTCCAATTTTCTTTTATAAAATCAGTGCTACTCTGATGACGTCTCACTCGTAGTTTGTTCCAATGTTATGTTTAGTTTTATATTTCTAAATTTGCCACCATCTGGACTGTGCCACATCAGCCATTATCTCGTTTGTAGGCCTAGGCCTACATGCAGGGCATACCTGGATAAAGGACTTGGGAGTTGGGACTGATTCATAAGCTATGAGGATACACGTGTACAACTGGCTATACTAATATCTGCAACGGCGATCTTCAAAATGCATTTAGTTGGGCCTATAGGCCTACCAGTTACAGGCAACGTTTTTATATCTCTGATGTTATAATTAACACCGTTTCAGTTCGCCAATCCGCGCACCTTATTTTAGGCTGTAACACTATAGCCCAGTAGTTTGTTATATAATTGGTTGTTCCAGTCTTGATTTGGCGTTTGTCGTCCGTGTGCATCAGAACACCAAGAGGTCCTCAGGTGCATGATTATCATGACTCTGCCCTCAACAGCACTTAATAAAACGCACTCATTGAAAGCCTCGGTCGGTCATCGCTGTCAGTGGAACAACTAATGGGGGCCAGTTGACCAGCTGAAAGGGCACTCGCTTTTAAACAAACATTCCATCCTTTATCGTCTGTCTTTCAGACGGTCTCCAATAAACCTCTTATTGAGCGAATTAGAGCCTTTGTCACGCAGAGGAAGAGCGGCCAAATCGGTTGCCAACGGCTACTCCATAGGTTCGCTGAACAGATAAAGTACGCGATCTGTGTCACTCTTGTGCTGTTAGAAATGCATTACAAGTTAGCCGATCATGACCTGCCATTTGGATCCACAAAGATCAAAGACGCTGAAATCATTGGTCGAAGTCCAAACACGGAACCAGTCGACGTCAATCGATTTATTAGATGCAAAGTTAGCAATTCGACACAATGCGTATATTTTAGCGTCATAATTAAGCTTAGCAATTGAATCCATTATAAAGCGTATCATATTATATCGGTCTAAGTTCTATCCCGTAAAAATAGTAGCATATGGGAACTACTTTGTATTGTTGGCTACTTAGGAGACGCTAATGTGATCATTTAGCTATAAATCCTAACATTAATGTCCAGTTATTATAAGCCAGTTAAACAGCGGCACCCATCAAAGAGCTTAGGCCTAAAGTAGTCACGGAGTCAAATTCTTCGGTTAGGTCACGAACACACACTAGGTCTGTAGGAGGCTCAAAATTATAATCAGTATACAGACTTTCCTTAAGATTGCGACATAAATTTTTCGTATTGTTTAATTAATTATAGGCCCACTTCATTGCATAACACCATTCACACTACAGTGTAGGCCCTATCTCTTGTACTGCAAGGTGATGTAATGCATTTGAGAGGAATGTAATGTAAAACACTTCCGACGCGTCTTGATATGGCTCTCTGTCTATTACAGGTGCGAATGGGACTGCCACAGTGATCTGATCGGGATAATGAGCAACGTCCACCTTTTAGCCGCCATATAATTGCCTTTTGATGTATACCGACTGAGGCGACATTTTCGACTGTCCTTAACCTCTCAGCGTGCTTTGGTCGCAACATTGTTATACAAGACAAGAGCAAAGTTATAACGTGCTCTAGATAGACACACCTTGCAAGAGAGCGCACTTCGTAAAATTATACTATAGTGGTAGAAGTTAGAAGAACAATGTGAAAATATGAGTTTTCCGATCGGTTGAGATATGCAGTTGACTAGACCTACACACGTCCATGCAGATTTCCCAAGCCGCTAAAAGTCGTTGTGGTCTTGGGCCTATACAGGCCGCGTAAATTCTCAATGCCTACTAAGGACGATAAGATTCCTCGGGTGCTATACATTCTATAAAATGTCAGTGCAGACGCAGGGATGGAATTGTCAAATTTGAGGGGACTTGGGAAATGTTCATATTTCCAAATATTCCGGCTAGAATTTTACGAACTTGAAACCTGTATGCTGGAATAATTATAGAGGGTGATTGTGGGTGTGGGTGTCACTGAAAGCTGATCTGGTTGTTTGCTTGATCCCCAAGGTAATTTTTTAGAATTACCTGTTGGGGTTGAATAATGATGAATGGAAACTCTAAAAAAAACGACAATTCAATCACCGTGCAGATCGACATCTTCCATCAGATGACCTTTTGTATTTAGTTAGACAATTTTAAATCTAATCAATGTAATCATGTCGTTAGCATTGATCAAAGAAGTGACGCGCTGTCATTGTGAATTGTCACGCAACTGACGCAATTGTAGGAGTCAACGGTTGGCAACTTGGCACACTGTATCTGTAGATCATTGTCACAACACGCAGCGCAAAGTTTTCGTCTGCAGAACACCTGTCACTCAAATCAATTTTTTTAAAATTAAAAACTCACGGCAATTCACGCACGGCATTATGGAAATTTCACAGCACTAAAATTAGGCTTAAGGAAGATTATCGGCCGGTATTCAATCACGGAATTCACGGCTTATAGTGTCTTCTCAAATCAACCATCTATACATATTATAGACGAGTTGATGCTGCAAAAACACGATTCTTCCAGTATTCATTCTCGCAGCTCCTCAACCCAAAGCATCTCATAGAGGAGTGTAGGACAAAAACCCCCGGACAAAAGCCCCCCCGGACAAAGCCCCTCCCAACTAGGACAAAAGCCCCTCAGTATAGACCATAAGCTCGCCCAAATTATATGCATGCTTGTATGTGTGTGCATATGATGCATGGTTGTATACACAATATGTACGTGTGCATAGGCGGAGACTTGGCTCTGAGTTTGGGGGGGGGGACAGATCGACAAAATTTGGGCTGTGGACAGGTCGTAAAAAAGTTCAATTCCCAAACTACAACAGCAGCGGTTCAGTCTAGATATTTTGCTTCAATCGGTCCCTGTCTGTGAAATGCGCTTTCTCCATCTGTTTGCTCTAAAATTCTATCTCTTATCGTCATTTGCATTTCTCAAAACCTACTTCTTCTTGCCGGATCTTGCAGCGCTTCTGAATGGCTCACCCTACTGGAGTCGCATTGTGGCGTTCTGCCGCCCGAGCGCCTGCCTAGCTCTCGGACGGTGTCGACTCCAGCTCGCTGATACGCCTGGAGTCGCCCGGGTCACTTGTAAAATCTCAATGACAAATGGCTGCTCTCTATATCTACCAGGATGATCGCTCTCACCAGGCTAGATTAAGAAAGGTAACACTGTTCGAATTAGTCACGAGGTCTGGACTCTGCCTATTCCGCGGTCGCCGGATGGGCAACGTTCTGAGGATGGCCGTACTCAAAACAGGGTTCATAATCATACCGGCAAGAGTCTTCCTCGCCTTGCATACCTTCCAAGCCACTAGCCTCTTCGTCGTCTCTACCTGATGTCGTACAATTCAGCATCTTGTGACTCTGAAACTATCGCCAATTAGGGACACCAAACATTCTCTTAAGTTACGAGGTTCAGATATACTTGACACAAGTCCAAAGGCCATATCGGCCTAGACAATTATCGGTAGCTTAATTCAACGTCTTGTACTCCTAGACATTACTGTTCACATTACGTCTGCGTTCATCTGTTTCGCACTTGGGCATCGGACGATAAGAGACAATCCAGACTTTCACGTGCCTCTTGGTCCATTTCCGCGTGTGGCATACCGGCCTCACACGCACAAGTTATCATGTACACGATTGACTGTCCTCTGCGTTGGCAATTGTCCGCCAATACCGTAATATATTCTGAGACTTTGGCAAACCGGGAGGAGTAAATATGACCAACGTAGGTAACAAACAAGAGTGTTTATCGAAAGACTATAAAACCATCAAGAAGAGTTATTTGACTTGTAACCAGAAGGTATCAATCGGCACCAGTGTTTTCTCTTGTTTGTAACATGCTCTTCTAACGTGTTCACCCTCCACATGTAATTCCAGCGGGTCTTTCGGGAATTTCCCAGATATTTCTCTCGAACGGCCACCCGAACTCTGTCACTGTCTGTACCACTCTCGGCCCCCGGATCTCTCTGACTATATGCGGTCGCTAGTTCTGGGAATTACCCAGTCTGTATCTATCACGGCCACCCAAATGTTAACGACCTCGAACTTCCACGGTCTCTGACAACTCAAGTCCTGCTGGAAACCCGCAGGAGTAACTATGACCACGTTAGGTAGCCAAGTATATATATATTAACGAGACCGTACAGGGAAAAGAATATGCGGAAACACCCGCAATTATTGAGGTCTTCGGTACCAGTCACGACCGTTTCTTGTAATCGTCGAACGCATCAATGGGATCACCTTCCCCGCATTTTATCGAACGTATCCACTGGGGAACTTTCCCCGTATATGCCAACGCTCCACCGGCAGCTCTCTCGGTCTGTATGGCTGCTACTCCGGGAATCTACCCGGCTTGTATCTCTTGCGGCCACCAGAACTTCTACGATTGCGGTCACCCGAATTTTCTCGATCTCTGTCATCCGAATTTTAACGTCTCCGACAACCTGCTGGAAACCGGTAGGAGTAGCTATGACCGAACTAGGTGGCCAGCAAGTATATTTCTCGGCCTGCTTTCATCTGTTATATACTTTAGTATCCAATCACCCAGACTCTCACATATCTGTAACTCTCATAGACTGCGTTTATTCCTCCCATCGTAGGAACATATTTGTACTCGTCACCTAGAGCTCTGACCAACGGTAATGCACCAACTCTCGCAAACTTCGATTCTGCGTCCTCAGACTCGATTCTCTCACAGGCACCTGAGATAAGTGTCACCACGTTACCTCTATGTTTCACACAGACCTGTACGCCTATGATCACTTCTTTCTCTGAAGCAATTGTACTCTCTTATACACTGGAACGAACCACGGACAGATCTTTCGAGGAAGTGCTCGAAAAGAGATTATGTAGTTAGATCTACAAGAAGAAATTCTGCGGCTAGTCCCGCAAGTCGAAGCCTCGCGTGGAAACCGCGAGTCAAGATATTTCAACTAGACATAGAACTGAATAGATGTCTGGAAAACCAGAGGAGTAACTGTGACCGACATAGGTAGCCAACAAGAATATTTATCGAAAGACCGCGAGAAGACATACTGCGGGTACACCGCAGGTACAGGTATTACGTTTAGTAACTCAAGCAAAGATACCGCCAGCAAAGATATTGCGATCAGACACGCAAATCAACAGATTGCTGGTAAACGAGAGGAGTAGGTATGACCACGTTAAGTAGCCAAGTATAGATATTTACAGAAAACCGTAAATAGAAAAGAATCTTGAACTGTCATTCATTTATTTTCAACGATCGGACTTTACCGCACTCTCGAACGGCACCCATACCTGTGAGTATTTCTCACGATCGGTCTTTTTCTGTCAGTCAGCCTGTTGACTCCTACGATCAGTGCACGGTTCGTCTTGCGATCGACGGCAGAGGGGCCCACCCCACCAGATCAGCGAAAAGCAACACCGGCCTGACCGCGAGAGCAGCTGTCACTAGAGGTCGTATTTATATGGCAACACTCAACGATCCCTGGAGCGGTACGAGAACCACTCTACGTATGAAGCAGTACGAACCACTGTTCCACATATATAGCGATGCACCGCATGTCAGGCTATAATCAAGCCAATTCATGCGTCTGCAAGCTATGCACTCAATTAAAAACCGCCGATCGGTCTTCCTCCCTATACGCAACACTGTGAAAAAACATACGTAAAATAACGCTATGGCGAGCCGATTATTTAAATAACTCATTCATTCGAGCCGTGTGGCCTGTCCGCCACAGCACTATAAATACTTAAATACAATACAATTGCTTGGTGATTGTTGCCTCGCTTTGTCTACTAGTTTAAAGTGAAGTCGTATCGATTAAAAATAATTTGTGGTTAAAAAGAAGTTTGATTGACGCAAATATATTTTGCTTAATTTAATAGTACAATAGAAGTGCAAACACTGCCAATAACATATCGTCGCAAATTCATACTGTACTGGTAATGATGCCACAGTCTCTCAGTGTGAAATTAAATTAAATTAAATTATTATTATTATTATTATTATTATTATCATTATTATTAGTATAATTATTTATTATTATTATTATTATTGGTTAAACTACAGCTGCATAAAAGAGCCTCTGAAGGCAACTGCGTTGAAGCGCTGGATGCAAACTGACAATCGTTGGAAAAAGTAGCTTGTCTCTCTAGGGTCTCTGGTGACATGTGTCAGAAGGCGGCCCAAGTCTTTGATGAAGTCTATTCCTTTGTTGTTGACTGGGCCCATGGTCTCAAAGGCCAATGGAATGAAGAGATAGCTGACAACGAGCTGTCTGTACTTGATGGTCTTCCTGGTGGTAGCCACCTCCGCTGCAGCCCCTACCGAAGATGACATTATTATTATTATTATTATTATTATTATTATTATTATTATTATTATTATTATTATTATTATTATTATTATTATTATTATTATTATTATAGTTATAATCATTATTATTATTATTATTATTATTATTATTATTATTATTATTATTATTATTATTATTATCTGGGTCGCCGCTTGTCAGTGGACTGTAATCTTGACATGGTGCCCTGAAAAGCCACCGCATTGAAACGTTGGATTAATGCCGACAAGTTCTGGAAAAGGAAGTTTGTCTCTCGGGTGTCACCGGTAGTTGTCGAAAGTCGGCGTCCAGTCTCAGACAGAAAGGCGAGGCCCTCACTATTGAGGGGACCGAAGGTTTCTATAGCGATTGGAACAAAAGTGTATTTCTTCTTTAGCTCAGAATATTTTGTGTGTTTCCTTGTGGCTGCTATCTCCGCCGCTCCTCAAGCTGTGGAAGCTGTTTCGGGGATATAGGAAGCGGCCACTGTGTCCACCACAGTTGCGTCCCAAAGTAAGGTCCGCCCCCCACTCCACGGTATCAGGGTCTGCCCGTCCGGTCTCTTTCCATCTAATCTGGAAAGACCTGACGGTTCCTTGACTGCTGGAATACCGGCTCTGTTGAAGCTGCGATGGATTAGGTCGTTGATATTACAGTGTCTTGCTTGACGGCCAAAGCCCAATGAACAGGACAGGCCATGTGCGCCTCTGGCTGAGACGAAGGCGCCGCATGCGCAGGTGTGCGGCTCACAGATGGCCACCCCTAAACGTAGGCCAACCGCCACCCTCACGGTATCGTCCTCCAGTCTGAGATCGCGAGAAACGAACGGGAGAGCGTATAGCCAGTCCGAGGCGTGTGGTGACTGCAAGGCCCTTAGTCTCGCCTGGTCGTAGGGATCCTGTAGCTTTTCTTCTAGTGCAGACAGAACCGCGTTTAACAGCGGTCTGTCAAAGTGGGCTTGCCTGGCGTCGTCGGGGCAGAAGCTTTGGTAAGTTGAAGCCAGGTAGACATCGCCGAGTCGCATGCTGAGTCCGATTTCACCGCTGCTGATTCTAAGATGAGGGACTGGATCTGGAGAGTGCCCGCGGCTGAAGCCAAAAAGGCGGGAAGTGCCAGCGAGGACGCCCTCCTAATTCCCAGTCCTCCCATCCTGATCGGGAGAGTGGCCTGACTCCATTGGTCATCGAATTATTATTATTATTATTGACCTAATATTATTATTGACCTAATATCATTATTGCTATTATTATTAATATTATTATTATTTTTGTGTTGGATTGATGATAAATATAGTTTCCATTCAACAAACAGAGGGAGAAATCGTCCCATGGTCAGATGTTCGGGGGGGGGGAGGCAAATGTCCTACACTCATTTTGCGAACATGTAGCTAACGGTTTGTTAGATGAGAAGTTAGCAATTTTTGCAACAGTAGATGGCATCAGGAACCAAAAACAAGAAAATAGACAACTTAGAGTGGATATGTAACAAATTGCTGGTTCTTTGTAGTAGGCCAAGTACCAGACTACTACTTGTTTCATAATCTGAAGCTGTGAGTAACATTAATTTATAATTTATTTATTATAATAAATACGTTATAATTATAAATAGTTACCTTGTTACAATAACTTAAAAGTTTGTTAAAGACTTGAAGATATCCCCCCCCCCTAAGACTCAAAAGTATCCCCCTACCTGAAATTGGAGCATTTGCCCTCTGTCTTGACATCTTTGATCATAGACATGTAAGATAATACTTTTTATTACCTGTTTTTTTAAATTTAGAATCATTTAATTTTTGCTGAAATTCTGCACAGACACTTTTTTAGACAGTCATCGTGTTATTTTGGTGTCGCCCCTCTGATGGTTTCACCCAGTGCTCTCGTCGCCGCCCCCTTAGTGACGCCACTGACCAATTCTGCACAGAGAAATCTGAGATATTATTCTTATCATTATCAAAAGAAAATAGGCATCGTACAACATAACATTCATCAAGAAGTTGTTATTCCTAGACTTTAAGCCTAACTCGTAGCGGTAGTCAAAGAACTGTGCGATTTCTCTCCTCCCAATTATTTTAAATTTTGTTGAAGGGTTTTATCTTTCAAATTATTTGGCCTATGAGTATCTCTATTGTCAGGGATTGCGCTTCTTCATATAATCACACAGTCATACCATCCATGTATATAGCGGCGATGTCAGGTAGGAGTCTCCGAGAATTGTCGAACAGCTTTCTTCTTAAAAAATCGGATGGACTGGCATTTGCAGCTCTTCTGTTTTCTGAACAGCAAACTGGCAGAGTCCCGTTCTGACGACTGGAGGTTACTGCACCCACTCAGAACTGTCCTTGCGGTCTGGCCAATATCGTGAACTCTGACCTCCTCATGGTTGGCCTGAAGCGGCAACAGTTGGCTGCAGCATCGGTATCAGCCGCATCACCCGGGATGCATACTAGCCGGGGTCTGTGTCTGCTGCCTGTCTTTGTTTAGGGTATAAGGTGACCTGCTATGAGTCATATCGGTCAACCTTGAGACCTCAAATCCGATTATACATGTATTCTCCACTTGAGCGCACAATCACCCGTTACTAATTTAATTTTACTTTACCCTAGCTGTAAAACTTATAGTTTCATGAAACCAGTCTCAGACATAGGAAATATAACAGTAAGCACACGTTCAATCGTCTGAAATTTGGGGGGATATAAGCTACCCCATCCTCCGCACTCCAAATTTTGGGGGATCGTCCCCCGCTGACCCCCCTAAGTCTCCGCCCGTGTACGTGTGCATGGAGGTGTCCATGTCGGCTAAGTGTTACTAAACCTGTAAGATATCTAGTTTTAGCGGGTTGACATATTGCTTGGTTCCAATACCTGCAGAGTTTGAAAACGAAATAGTTCGTAATATGAGGTGTGCATGTGTGTAATATGTTTATTTAACGACGCATCCATGTCGTTAAATAAACTTATTACACACATACACAACTCATATTGCGAACCATTTGTGTGCATGTTAGAAGTCTTCGTTTTATAGTCACACATTTCTGAGATTTTCACCTATAGGGGTCTTCACCCACTCTCAGACTGAAATGATTATCGCGTGTCACTGGCTGACTGTCATCAACTGTAAGCATACTTACTAGCTAACCTTCACCGCTTATTATCTTAGATTATCATTTATATAGAGGTATTCGCCCACTTTCTCTTATTAACGGGAGATGATTATCGCGTGTCACTGACAGTTTGCTAACCAACTGTAGGCCTAGCTGCTTACTAGCCGATGACTTTCACCGCTTATTAAGGCTTGTCACTGACTGTTTGTAGTATTTATGCATGCAGCAAGATAAATAAAGATTCAGAACTGGACTCACTGTGTCTCCTATACGGCACGATAATTAGTTGCTTGCTTTCATATGTTTTACATAATGGCAGTTAAATATATAACTTGTCATCATCCGTTCATACTTCACACTAGGGGGCTTTTATCCGGGGGGACAAATGTCCTACCCAAAATCGGTGGAGCTTTTGTCCGTGGGAGCTTTTGTCCGGTGGGCTTTTGTCCGTTCCCTCTCATAGAGAGCTGTCAACTCTCTTCTTATCTCATGTCTCGGTCTCTATACTATATCTAAATATACCAAGCTCCCTTTCGTCACCCTCTATCGCTGATACGATTCACCTTGCAGTCTCATCCTGATTCGCAATGACCATGCTTCGTCAACCACGTTCCAAATTTTCTTCCCCATCTCTGAAGCTGCAGAGAGAATTATTTTCTTAGGTCTCTGCAAGTAGGCCCTAAATGCGGACTTGATCCTATACCCACCTCTTTCTAACTGTCTTAGTTCAACCACAAAAATTATCAATCTCTCGCTCTCTACTGACAATTTCATCATGGCCTCTAAGCATTCTCTCGTGGCGCCTCGTAGCATCTGGTTGCGTGGTATCTTAGCAACGACAACGACAATCCTACACCCACTCGCGCTAGGAATGTTGCCAAAGATGGCAGAGTCGTAGTCTAAGAATGTGAAACTTCCTACCTCCGCTGTGTATCTCAATGTCCACGTCACCTACCTTGGAATCGACTGTAGTTGCTAAGATACCACTAAGGTACCACTATACCATTCGCTACGTGGCGTAGCTAACACCACGCCAGCCGCGTCAAGTAGCGAAAGGTATAGTGGAGTTTGTGCTTTGGCCACCACGCAGACCAACTACACAGCGAGACAGCTAGGAAGTGTCATATCTTAGTCTACGATTCTACCATCTTTGGTGTTACTGAATGGTCACTGCTACTGCCGGCGTTATATAAGTTACCAATAACAGTACATTATCATAGTATATTAAGATCAGTGTACATTATATGCAAACCAAGGATTCTGTATATTGGTCCTTGCATGCAAACTGGAGCTTGCGTTTGTATATTTCTGCGTGCTAAGTTTTATAGCGCAATATTTATAGAAGCTTGATTTCACTTACTTATTGAAATGTGAATGACCTGGGGACCTGCTGACGCGGTGAATCTTGCATTTGTTGGTCTAACTTCTGAACCGGTTGTTCAAATCATCGCAGAGCAAATCGTCCTACCTCTAAAAAAAATGCCTGGGAAAAAAGTCTGCATCGTTGGTTCTGGAAACTGGTAATTCATGCTGATTTTATGCATAAATTTGGGGTATTTGTAAAACTTACTCGTCTTTACATTGGGCTGAAACGAAATGTTCCACGTCTTGATAACAAGGTTGTCTTACAAACGATGGCAAGGTTGTCTTACTTTCTACCTACTCTTTTGATGCTGCCATGTTAAGAAAGCGCATGTGCAATAATTGTAACACTCGTCTGAAGGTTTAGAGGGAAGGTCCACAGAGCAAATCCGAGCACTAGGGCTAAAACGAATGCCACATTTTTATCTCTTGCAGACGGACCTTGTCGCTTAGCGTTTAACTTCTGTGTATTCGCGCAAGGGTTAATCTCAAGTAAATAGTTGTTTAGACGCTTCGTTTGTGCAAGCTTTATTTGTCCGTATTGCGCAAATTAAATTGAATCTTGTGGGGGCAATTTCTTGAAGGGGGTTCTAATTGTGCAGCGTCATCATGTGGGCGGATGTGTTGACCCCATAACGCACCCAAGTGCCATGGTTGACAATGCCACATGTGCAAGCGTACGGTTTAATGAGCTAAAACTTAGACATTTATTTGAAATCTCATGCTTTGGCTTTCATTTTGGTATTAAACGTTTGTCGAAATTGCACTTTCGGGGGTATTTCTTCCATGGCATGTATTTAGTGTCTTTTCTCAAGGCGTAAGGATTATAAATGGCGGAGTCCTCTCTCAAACGCTGGCGTTCTTTTCTGTTGCCTCATTGAAAGCATAATGTTTAAATGGAAACTGGATAGACGAAATGAGAATGCTCAAATGGAAGCTGGGTTGATGAAAACAATACTTAAATGGAAGCTGGATAGATGTAACAAAGACCGATTTTGCGGGATTCTACCGCCGTCTTTTCTCTGGTTCGTATGGTGCTCTCCGGCCTCCACGCATATATAGTCTATACTGTCGTTCATGTTGGAAAGATGGACTGTGGAAAAAATACCCCCGAAAGTGCTATTTCGCCAAACGTTTTATGCGAAATTCTGACATTGATTTTCTTTGAACTGGGAAGGTAATTCCAGTTGCACTGAACCAGTTACTCTCGCTAAACATCGCAGAATTTTTAGAGAGTTTCGTCTATCTCCAACCTCAATAACATTTCCAAGATCCTTGAACGTCGTTTTTTTTATGCTTATCAAGAGACACATTACTTCCTCTCCCAATTTCAGTCCATACCAGTCAGCATATCACGAAGGCTACTCCACGGAAACTGCTCTTGTCTCTACACTGGATTACATCTTCTCATCTATTGACAATGGTAAAGCCTGCCTCTCTGTGTGTCTTGACCTTAGTGTAGCCTTTGACACTGTAGACCACCAGTTACTCCTTGCAAGACTTGCAAAAAGCTTTGGTGTCTCTGGGACTGCCTTACACTGGTTAGCTTCATACCTGGTTGACCACAATCAGCAGGTGGGCATTGGATCTGTTCGGTCGGAGCCCACACTTTGCACTGCTGGAGTGCCACAAGGATTTGTCCTCGGCCCTTTATTATTTAGTCTTTACTAGGGCATAACCGGAAATCGCCTTGGGACATTCGCCTTGGCCGAATATTGGACTATTTGGAAGTATTCGCCTCAGCAAATATTACACCTGCAAATAGCTAAAAATAACTTTTTTTGAAAAAATAATTTTTTTTCAACAAATAAATTTAGGACTAACTTATAAGTTATTGATTAATTAAACAAGAACTTAACATTCCATTGAATTTTCTTTAAAATGATAATCAATGTTAAATTTAATTTATTTTGGATGGGTTGCATTCCTAAGGCGGCAACCAAATCCGTAATTTTCCCGCTTGAATTGGCTCCACTCACTTTCCGGTAAGCATTAGAGAGTAAAGATGTCGTTGATAACTTCATATTTAAAATTTTATAACCAAGTTTTACATTTTTTTCACAAATAAAGTTATTAAATAATAAATATAATGTTATAGCCTAGATACGCTATATGAAGGATATTGCTATATACTCTGCATTGACTATAGATAGTTCTTCATAGCTGTGCACGTGGCAGGCTAACTACGCTTTGGCCACAGATGATCCTCGCTGCCGCTGGCCAAATTTGCTGCTACTATTCAGTTCGTACCCGGATCCGGCAAGTAGTTCATCCAAATATTCGGTACTCGGTGGAAATTGTCTACTCAGTTATGCCCTAGTCTTTACTTCCCCAATCAGTCGTATAGCTAAACACTTTGAAATTCAATTACAACAGTATGCAGATGGTACTCAGCTCCATATTGCTCTGTCACACACTGATCAGTCTGGTAAACTAAAACTGGAAGAATGCCTGTCATCCGTATATGCATAGTTCTGTTTCAACGGTTTGGCCATAAACCCAGACAAGTCTGAAGCAATTGTATTTGGCTCATGTCAACGCCTGCGTTCTTTCCCGATGCTCTCTAGCATTGAACTGGCGGGCACTGCTATGCCGCTTTCAGACTTTGTCAAAACACTTGGGGTTACCCTCGACAGCAAGCTCACATTTCGACCTCACATAACAAGCCTTTGTAAATCTTGTTTCTACCACATCAGGGCAATACGTCACATACGGTCGGCTCTAACCCAAAATATGTCTGAAACTATAGCCTGCTCACTTGTCTTCTCTTGCCTCGATTATGCTTATTCACTTTTTGTCGGTCTCTCAGACCTTGAACTCAAAAGGCTTCAACGTATCCAAAATACGTTAGCTCGAGTAGTGCTACGTGTCCCACTACGAACATGCTCTTCTGCCCTACTCCACCAGCTGCATTTGCTCCCTGTTGAATTCAGAAGAACATGCTCCTCTGCCCTACTCCACCAGCTGCATTGGCTCCCTGTTGAATTCAGAATCAAATTTAAGTTAGCTTGTTTAACCTACAAAGCCATCATCACCAGTACACCTACCTATGTTCATGCTCTACTAACTCCTTACATTCCTCCTCGTTGCTTACGATCATCAAGTACAGATCTTTTAGTTGAACCGCGATGCAGAACAGTTATGGGCTCTCGTGCATTTCATGTCTCTGCTCCTAGGGAATGGAATCGACTGCCACTCTCTTCGTAGCTCAAATTCACTTCCTTCTTTTAAAAAGCGATTCAAAACTCAACTATTTCTTTTTGGCTTTCAAGGATTTGGAAATCTGATTGCATCTTCTCCTGGCGACTGACTATCCGCACCTCAGATTCACATTTAGGTGTGACCTTGTGCGCGTTACAAATCTATTAATAATAATAATAATAATGGGCACATGAAACGACCGACGTTGCCACATATGTACAGTTTATTGAGCATTAATTATTGACCATTTTAGTATGCCTGAAACTTCATTGTCTTATTTTGATCTTCATGCTGATGTGAAGCATTTGATGAAAAATTCTTTCGTTGTGATTTGATTAATTCTAAAGAAAATAATTCCAGCTCAAATAAACCAATTGCTTCATACCAACCATCTCAGTATTTGATGAAATTTCAACAATATCATGCAAATTGTATTTGATGGAAAAACCCTAAATGTTTTTGCAATATTTAAAGTATTTGTTAAAAAATATATAGCTTTGGAGCCTGGTTCTCACATAAATGATCTCTGAATATTGGTCGTTATTGAAAAATTAGAAAAATTCTTTTGTAAAAACAACGGACATATTGACAGTTAATACATCTAAAATTACAGGACATGTACATTTTTTCTGTCATCTAAACAAGAAATGCAGCAGATGATCATATAGTTCTAGTTTTGTGAAGTCCATTCTGAAGGCAAGATCATGGAATCTACGGTATCTTGTAACGCATTTAAAATGTTACAGAAACGTTTTCGTCTCTTCCATCTGTCTTCAGTAAATGCATAGTTATTGGTTCTGCTTCAGTGGCTTGGTCAATAACCTAGATTAAGCTGGAGCAATCATTTTGATCTGTGCTAATGCCTGTGATCTTTCTGTCATTCCAGCATCGACCTTGCTAGCAATGCTATTCACTTTTATGGCAGGCTGCATTGGGATCCCAGTAATTTTATACACTCTTATGATTAAAGTGCTGAAGAAACCATGCTGTTCAGGTTACTTTGGGACAGTAAGCCTACATTTTGACTAGGGCATAACCGAGTAGACAATTTCCACCGAGTACCGAATTCGAGTATTTGGATGGACTATTTGCCGGATCCGGGTACGAACCGAATAGTAGCGGCAAATCTGTACAGCTAGTAGCGGTGGTGCTGGCCTTTAAAATTTGGTGCGAAATAGCGGCAATACGCATGTTCTGCAGATGATGTTCATTTAAAACATTGAAAGATGTATCATAATTTCGTTCAAAATTTATCTTTTATCTTTCTTTTGGTACGCAATTGCATATGTTGCTTCCATGCAGCGCCGCCACTACCAGCGAGTATCATCCGTAGGCAAAGCGTAGTAAACCTGTCACGTGCATAGCTACGGAGAACTAGCTATAGTCAATGCAGAGTCTATAGCAATATTCTTCATAGGGCATATTGTCGCACTCTAGGCTATAACAATATATTTATTGCTTAATAACTTTATTTGTGAAAAAAATTTAAAACCTTGTTAGAAATTTGAAATATGAAGTTATCAGTGATGTCTTTACTCTCCAATGTTTACCAGAAAGTGAGTGGAGCCAATTCAAGCGAAAAAATTACTGATTTGGTTGCCACCTTGGGAATGCAACCAAAAGAAATTAAAATATATAAATTAACATCATTATTTTAAAGAAAATTCAATGGAATGTTAAGTTCTTGCTTAATTAATCAATAACTTATAAGTAAGTCTGTTAGTCCTAAATGTATTTGATGAAAAAAAATTATTTTATCAATAAAAAGTTATTTTTAGCTATTTGTAGGTGTACTATTTCCCGAGGCAAATACTTCCGAATAGTACAATATTCGGCCGAAGCGAATGTCCGAGGCGATTTCCGGTTATGCCCTAATTTTGACTCAACACAATAAACATGTGTGCATCTGTTTTCTAGTGTGTCTTGGTAGTATATGTTATCACAAGGTCTTCTCTTACCAAAGACGACCTGCTGTTAATAACAGTCTACTTTCTGGTCTGCTCTCACATCAATTATGCCAACTTTGTTTCACGCATATGTCTCAGATCTCAAACTCAACAAACTTCAGCATATTTGCATTTCTTGTCTTGAGGAGTGCTGCATGTATATCACTATTTCTCGCTGGCTTTTCTACATCTTTCATCTGCATTTCACTATGGGTGCACACATTAAAACTGTTTTTAACAATAATGTTAATAATATGATAATTCTAACCAATTATCAGTGGCGCATTTACCTATAGGCTTAGGACCCCCAAATCTCAGGGTGCCCCCAAATGATGAAAAAATTAAATACAAAATAATATCTCAGAGAGTCCCCAGATGAATGAAAACATTAAATACAAAATAACATCTCAGGGGTCCCAAAATGAACGAAAACATTCGATACAATAGGTCCTATAACATCTCAGTGGCACCAAAATGAATGACAACATTTCGTAATATAACATCTCAGGGGACCCCAAGTGAATGAAAATATTAAATACAAAATAACATCTCAGGGGCCTCCAAATGAATGAAAAATTTCATGCAAAATAACCTCTAAGTAGCCCCCGAATGAATGAAAACTTTCATGCAAAATAGCATGTCTCGCGTTTTAAATATTTTAAATATAATATAATTTATTCTATATTTTTGCAGCTAAGCATTCACAAGACCAGTGTATATTGGTAATTCATAGTTGCTTTATGATATCAATATCACCTCTGTTAACTGTGGTGTTACGAACCTCTTCGCTTCCGGAAGTTGGTTCACTGTTTAACTGAGTGAAGTTTTTAAATAAAGTTGCATATTTGATGTGATGACGTGACGTCACATGTCTCATACTCCCCTCCCTTTGTCACAAATCATCACATATGTATGACCTCTCTAATAGGTGCGTGACATAATTTACATACGGCCATTCAGACTCAGTGTAGAAATTCAGAAAGGCCCCAAAAACGTTTGCGCCTGGGGCCCCATTTTCTGTAAACGCACCTGCCAATTATTAGATGTTCAGGTCAAAACATCACTCAAAATCAGTTTGTCTTCTATGGATCACATACGCGCACAGTTATGCTTTGAGATCTATGGTTGTGACCATATGATGGCCAAATTCATGTTTTCTATATGCAACTGTCCTTTTAAGTCGAGTGTTAGGCCGCGAGCGCCTCTGAGTAGATATTTTAAAGGGGTGCTATATCAAGTATTTATGTTTATAAACATATATATATATATGTTTATATATAAATATATGTTGTTGCAAATTGCAGCAAGGGTTGTGTAGTGATTGAAGAAAACAATTAATTGTTTGAAATTGAAAAATACTGAAGTCAGTGCACTTGACATCAGGACTTGGGGAATTTACCTTGTGCACTCGCTTACATATGTCTGTATACATTTATGTCTGTTGGTTTCAAGGTCACTTTGACTAGGATACAAACATGAAGAAGGTAATCCAAAGATAGCACACCTTACTTGCCTGGATTGCTCAGGGCCTTAGAAATGAACATAGAAGTTCTGGAAAATTCAATACCATCTCATTGTTGTGTAGTGTATGAAATGTACCATGAAATTTGCTTCTTTATCACTGTTGTTTAAAATAGGGGATCAGTGATTGCCAAGATCATTGGAAACAATGTCCGCGAACATCCTACGGAGTTTGTGGAGCAAGTCACGATGTATGTTTACGAAGAAATTATCGATGGAATAAAGCTGACAGAAATTATCAACACGCGACATGAAAACATAAAGTATCTGCCTGGTTGCCACATACCGGACAATGTGGTGGGTATAATTTTTCTGCTGAATTTTAATGAAGTAAATCTGTGTAAGTTATTACATAATTTGTAAGCACTACTATCTAAGGCCAAGTATCAGGTGATAGAACTGAGCTTGTACTCTCTGCATTACAAGGCAAGTGCTCAACCAATCATTTACGATGTCCCACAAGCAATGGATGTGACTTCCTTTGTATCGTAGCTATGTTGTAGTAGACATGTCTACAATCATGACCTCAGACAAATCAAGCTCTGAGCAGCTTCTTTGGACTTCACTTGCACTAAAATATCTTTGGTTAAATCAATTCTTAGCTAAATTGATGAAAAATGCAGCTGTGCATAATGTCGACAGTAGCGAAAAGACATTGTGTAAGTTCATTTCACTTGTGCCTCTCTGGTACTCAAATGATTTAGTGTTGGTTATCTTCGAATATTTATCTACTGTCACTCTTTATAGAAACTAGGGACATGGTGTTTCATAAAATGTGATTTTCTGGGTAGCTGGTTATATTTGCAAACATGTTAAGCTGTAGAAGGAATATCTGTATTGAGGGTAAAATATTGAAACTGTTAGCCTCTGAGCCTCTGAACAGCACTTTAAATGACTATTTATTAACTGATGAAATTTGTTTTATAGGTTGCGATAGCTGACGTGAAGGAGTCTGCAAAAGATGCCGACATCCTTGTGTTTGTCCTGCCACATCAGTTTATGGATAATATATGCAAGCAGTTGGCTGGGCACGTAAAACCAACAGCAATTGGAGTTACACTTATAAAGGTAATGGCTTGATCAATTTAATGTAATTGGAGCCACTTAGCCAAAACTTTTCTATCTTTACTTTATGTTAGTTTCATTGGTTGCAGTTGAAGATATTTCATAGAATTACAGACCCTTTAAATCTTGTTAGTTGTATTTATGGTAATTTTTTGTGTGTTATGAGGGGTGGCGTCATTCGCTTTAAAGTCCACTTTTTTGTAGTGTATGGAAACCAAAGTGTGGTTAGGCAACTGGTATAGTAAAGAATATTCTAAAATATACTTACTTACTTATATGCTTATTTAATTGAAGTACCGGTATGTAAGATATGCTATGCAATGTGCATTAGCCTATTCATTTGTTACCAGGCTATTCTTAATTGCTTGAGCAACTGTTCTTAAGTTAATTGTTTCATGTGTCTGCCAGTAATTGCATTAGTTATCATGAGTGACTGGTGTTTTTGATAAGGAATAACAATCGCAAATTACTTATTACATCATTTTATGTGTATGTCTAAATGTTTTCTTTGTCCTTTAATTGTTCTGACACTTCCACTTACAAGTTTGCCATTTTTCTCTATCTTATCATAGGCATGTGAATCCTTTAAAATTGCCTTACCTGACCTATTTTCTTCTTACCCACCCTGTTTTTCTGACCACCACTGTTATTTGCAAATTGCACCACATAATGGAACAGACTCCCATTACAGAATATATCACTATCATCACTTATGTTGCTTGAGTGAATCTGTTTTAACTGTTTGTAGGGCCTTGATGTGAGTGAGGGTAAACTTGACCTCATTTCCAATCTTATCCGAAGGCACATTAAAATCGAATGTGCAGTTCTGATGGGTGCAAACATTGCTCCAGAAGTTGCTAAAGAGAACTACTGTGAAGCTACTATTGGTTGGTTACACTTGAAGTATGATCTATGTATTTGTAATTGTTAAGGACCAAATTATTTGTGGTGTCCTGTTTTGACTATTGATCTATAGTGGTGACTAACTTGGGATCAGACATCTCTATCTGTCTAGAAGTATAATCATTACCTTGTATTCTTGACCATCTGTATAAACCTATCACATCTTGATTACAATTATCAGCTTATTACCAGTCAGTTAGAACTTAAGGAAATGTTCTGTCAAATGTTTTTACTTAATTGAGTGAGCCTGTGGTAGCCCTGGTTGTTTGGGTCATGAAACTAAAATGTGAGTAAATATAATGGAAACAGTCTGTTCAATTATATAGAGAGTGAAGTTGTTGTTAAAGGGTCGTGTATCATGACTTGTGCTCCTATGTCTAAGGTTCGTATCTGCTGTACTTCGTCAAATTGTGATCATGTAGATGAGCTTTTATGCCATCAATCTCTAAGTGAAGTTCTCTTGTGATTGGATTTGTTGTTATAATTGATCGGGAAAATCTTTCCTTTGAAGTCGTTTCATTTCTTATTGTAGAACATGAGGCCCTGCAGATGTTTAGTGTTAGTGTGATTGTTTTGCATTGAATAATTTTTTACATTGTTAATTTAGTAAACAGGAATAAATTATTAAAATTATCATGATTGCTAATGAGTCATATATACCTACATCTTAATTTTATAGGATGTAAAGATGAAACGATTGGTAGGATCCTGAAGAGACTTTTCCAGACATCCTACTTTCGCATAGTTGTTGTGCCAGATGAGGAAACTGTGGAACTCTGTGGTGCTCTCAAGGTATATATTAGTTACTTATGTCTTGCAATTCCATTCATCTAACTGCACAACTGTTTGGACTTAGACAGTGGCTGTCCCAAGCCTGGAGAAAGGAGGAGGGCGACACCAAATCATTTTCAATATGAAATGGTGTAGTTAAAAAATCAACATTGCGATCCCTCAGGCTAACCTAGTCTACCAACACAGCTTTAATTTTCCATTCTGTTAATCACTTGAGTTTTAGGTGGCTTTGACCAATTTCCTAAAATGGCATCAGATGAGGTTCAATTCCTTTGGACATTAAGTCTCTGTTATTCAGTTTTTGCTTTGTTGGTGACGAAGACTTCTGATCTGTGTGTCAGATAACAGTTTGTTACCTGAGAATACGGCTGGCAATAAGCTGAACTGTGTTCTTCAGATAGTCTATGATTGTTTGTGTTTTGCTGGCTTTGATAGATGACTGTTTGAGTTGATGCTTTTTAGTTTAGTCCTGAACAGATGCATGCTTGATTATATTATGCTATAATGGCTATTAATGTCTTTGCATGATTTAAGAATGATTTAATATAGTTGATAGTAATTGAATCTGGTTGAGAAATAATTGAGCTGACATCTTGAAAATGTAGAATTCTGTGGCTTTGTTTTCAGAACATTGTGGCAATGGGAGCCGGTTTTACAGATGGCTTGAAATATGGAGACAACACAAAAGCGGCCGTCATTCGACTTGGTCTCATGGAAATGGTGGAGTTTTCAAAGAAATTTTTTCCGCGTAAGTTGCATGATATTTTACAGTCTTGGTTTCCCAGTTGATTTTAGTACAATCTCGTCGTTCGTTAAAAAGTTGGTGTTATTTTTCCACTTAGTGTGTGTTCTTTTCTAAATTTATAATTTTTTATTTTCAACTATAAATTTTGCCTCTCTTTGTTATTATACATTGCTGCCCTTTAAACAAGGATTGTTTTCCTGTTAATGTAAATATGTTGATATGCTTGATATAATTTATTTCTCTTTTTTATTTAAATAAGTAATAGTTATGAGATTTTTTGATGCAAACCTGGTACCATAAATTGCAGACCAGATTATGATGAATGTTTGTACATTTTCCATTCTTGGCAGATTGTGTTTCATGTAGCTATAAAGACAGTTGTTGCTCAGACCTTGCCTTTGCAATTGTGGGTCTTTCTTTGTGGAATAGCCTTGTCCCGCAAATTTAGGATGAGATTTTGGCTTGCGATGTATCCACTTCTGTTCTTTGCGTGTAAACTTTTATGTTTCCTCGGATTACTCACACTGGATCATTACTGCTAGAGGTGCTTTAAATATGCACAGATAGCCTACAATACAATAATATTTATAGCTACATTGTTCTTTTGACTTCAGTTCAGTAGAGGAAACTGACCACTTCTTTGAGCTTTCCAAACATGCCATGATTCGTTTTATTAAGGAAGGCTGATCTTTTATCTTGATCTCTGGTCTCAGATTCTAGATTATGATGAATGTTTGACTTTTATGCTGCTTAATGTCTTTTAAATTTTCAGACACACGAATTGAGACTTTCCTGGAGAGTTGCGGAGTGGCTGATCTAGTTACAACTTGCTATAGCGGAAGAAACAAAAGGGTTGCCGAGGCATTTGCTGCAAGCAATGGAAAGGTCAGTAAGCAAATAAAAAATTGGGTTTTATAATATAATGGAAACTTAAAGTTTTGTGTATGATGTTTTGTAATTTTTCCTATTTTAATGGCCAAATAAAAATATGTTTATTACATTGACTTTTTTGCATAACTATTTTCATAGATTAGAGTTTTCAGGTGAAATCATTTTTTGTCATGTTTACATTGTGATGTGTCAAGATGCTAATGATCTTTGTGATGGTGAAAATTGCTTATTGAAGTTTGTAGACAGCACGTAAGCATCATTGAAATAAGTTATTGTTATTGTGTACCTCCAACCAGAGATCAACTACTCTATGAGCCTCAAGTTGTGGACTTCCTTATCCCAACATATGTGCCAAAGTAGTGTGTTATATGCTTAATGTCTGAAATCACGAGTTAGCAATGCAGCTCGAAACATAAATTGTCCGAGCATTAAGTCACTATCTTGTTGTCTTTGAACTGCATTGCAAAGCACTTTTCAGTTTGAAGTGACTTACACTATCGTATGGTGGTAGGCAAGCACATCAGACAGTTTACACCTTCTCTTATGGTCACACTAAGACAGTTGTTGCATTATTGTAACTCCAGCACTATAGAAAACATTGTTTTTCTTTATATTCTAACATTCAAGTGGAGAATACACAATGGTCATTGTCCGTGTGGAAAATACAGTTTAATATATAGTGTTTTTGTTCTTTGTCAACACTACAGATTATGCACTGAGGTAGCCATAATGCTTGGACAGTTCATACTTGTTACTGCTTATCCCTAAAAGTTCAAGCAAAAACTATTTTGGGTAAAACGTGACATATATATTGTAATTTTATGATGAAACATTTTTGGAAATGGACTTTACATTATTTAAACACTTTTATATATATATAATATATATATATTATATATATATATTATATCGTATATATATATATTATATCGTATATATATATATTATATATATATTATATCAGCATGGAATTACAGTGATGACCATCTAACTGACTCGGTGTTCTGTGCATACTTCTTTGAAAATCGATTGGTTGCTGCTGTTGTGTTTTTACTAGACAATTGAAGAGCTGGAGCGGGAGATGCTAAATGGACAGAAGCTTCAGGGTCCTCCTACAGCAGCTGAAGTCAACACAATTCTGAAGAAGATGGGCACAGAAGATAAGTAAGCACGAACTTTCACCATTTTTAATTTCCTCGTTTAATCTTTACGCCATATATTGACTTGTTATAAGCTGGATTTGTAGTTCATAACTTTGCTTTGAATCCTCATAATTTTTTTATGCCAAAGTGAGACTTTGAAAGAATCTCTTATCCTATTTCTTTACTCTGAGCAAGCCAAAGTCCTAGACAATGAGTCGGCACGTCACAATCCAACATAATTGCATATGATTTATATATACCTCTAGATATACTGTAATCATTTTTCCAATAATTTATACATTTTTAATCATATATGGCAAAACTTCAGTTTAATGATTTATGAAGCGCATATTTATCATTTATTAGTTATAATGTGTGTTAAAAAATGTCCTCCTTTGGCCTGTGCTCGCTATTCAGTATTGCTGCATCGATTACAATTTCATCAAATTCGTCCCATGTGCATAACTTTTCTATAACACGTTTATCCATAAAATCTGGGTGTACTGATGCAAAAAGTTTTTAAGACAAAGGTATGCAACGTTGGAGAACTGCGTCAACCTATCATATACATGGCATGATTTTGATCAAATTGTAATCGATACAGCAATGACTCAATAGCGCGTCTTGGTGCGTGTGTTGAGGCCGACAGTGGACATTTTTAACACACCTTATAACTAATAAGTGTTAAATATGCACTTCATAATCATTAAAATGAAGTTTTTTTTCATTTTTGATTGAAATGCATGTAATATTGGGCAAATTATTACAGTATTTCTAGAGGTTTGCTTTTTATCCATTCACCGTGTATATATATATATATATATATATATATTTATATATTTATATATATGGATGGGTGGGTGTGTGTGTGTGTGTTTGTATATTATTCAGATCTGTCTCTTTGTTTTACTGTGTGTTTTTAAAAGATAAGGCTAATGACCTTGTTTGCATGTTTCTGTATACCCTGCCTTGCTATAGACTTCTTTTAAGTGAGAAGTCTAAGAATGAGACTGAGGTACAAACGCAGCAACAGCTGTCCAAGAACAGGACAACTTGTTCTCCTCCCAACCTCTGTCAGTACTAAGTTACCAGCCCCAATAGTTGGAATACTTAGTGAGCATCAGTTATTCCACTATTGCATCCAAGTGCTAATGAGACTACAGGTTAACTGTTCCTGCCAGCACCATGTCCATAGTTGATAGGTACTATTTCATTTACATTATCTAAACACTTTAACTTTTGTTGGTCCTTTGAATCATTTAGGTTTCATAAATATAATTAAGATTCATGGCTTTTGTTATTGTTTTTTAGATTTCCTTTGTTTACTGCAATCCATAAAATTTGTGTGGGACAGTTGTCCCCAGCTTCATTCATTGACTGTCTCAAGAATCACCCTGAACATCTCTAGAATTGTGCTGACATTTTGAGGGTAACCAAAGGCCCAGAAATGACAGAAGTTACAACGCACCAACCCAGCAACTTCCTTGAACAATTCTGTTGACTTTTGTGTTTGACCCTGTGTAGCCCATGATGTAAGAAACAACACAAATTGTAGATGATGTATAACTTTATTTCATTTTGTGATTCCTGCACTCGGCTGTTAATGTCAGACCAAGTGAATGACTCTTGAAAATGAAAGGTAATACATGGCAAACTGCTTGTAGGTAGTGTGCTTGATATTACTTGTGCGGAAATGTTATAACTTGCAGTACATTATATTTGGTATATCGAAGTTGTCTGTTATCTTAAGTTCCTTAAATTGCATATAGCATTGTTATTTTATGTTATCAGTTTAGTTTGCATAAGCTTTTGTTGGTAAAGCAAGTGATGTGGGAGCAGAAGGAGAGTGGGTTAAATCGGAACTGGATTGGCCAGTGGATTAGATTTAAACACTAGCCATGCGGTGACCAGATTTGATTTAGTTGAGTAGAGACTTTGTATTCACTAGGAGGATTTAAAATGTAAACTTAACTTAATTTTTAATGATCTTGATTAATAAAGTGTTTCAGTTGGTAATCATTGCTTAGGTGTAGACTATAACCCTGTTTATATAGAACACCTGCAGTATATTTCGCTGATAGGCTTGCAAAAACTTGATTGTGCCTGTTGATGTAAGTTTCAGCTATGAAATAGGTTGGTTCTTTATTGCATATGGAATCTAGCTATATCATTACCTAAGTTATCTGCTTTGTCCGTCACATCTAAGGCGCGTGATTGGACAGAAGTTGAATCTAAGACAAGTGATTGGACAGAAGTTGACCGAAATATTTGCAAAAGTCACTGTAAACAGACGTTCAATTCTCGTTTCAACATTTTTTTTGCGTCTATGTAAGTATATATGCAGTTATTAAAGTTAAATTCATCGTGTAATGTAAGTATATGTGCAATTATTGAAGCTAAATGGAAACTTAATGGGTAATGTGTATTTTTTGCATTTTTTAGTATTGACCGCTGCGAACTTGCAGTGTAGGTGACACACAGTTCGTCGACCGTTTCATTTAATTAATGTTTAATTAACGTGTGGGCCTATTTTAGCTCTGCATCAGAGTGTCTTCACCACTACTATAGCAACGTTAAAATCAAGTATGACTCTTGATTACTCACGGTTTAAGAGCTAGAACGAACAGTGCCAGTTGCAGTTGAATCGTGAGCTAAAATAATTCTTCACGGGTTGACAGCTGGTACATAAGATGTACCATATTCTTTGCCATTGTTAACAAATGGAATTAGCAACTGTCATTGTGCCTTTTACTAAGCTTTGGTTTTCTTGCAAAAGCAAAGTCGTTAATCTCAGGTTAAAATAAGATAACTGTTTTCATGAGACATAATTGTACTGTAACATTTACATAGTGCTGGACAGAGTTGAAACAAATCAAAGGCATTAGTCCAATGCCAAACAGCTCTTTTGATGTTAAGTTTCGTTAAGAACTTTACGGTGAACAACTTTTGCTGAGATACTAAAAGAGTCACCAGTATTTGTGCGAAGTTTAAATAAACAGTTTCACTGTTCCGGCAGTTTTAATAGACATGTGAATTGTTGCTGTATTTTTCAACATGCAGAGATTTGTATTTGTTGTATTTTTTTATAATTGTAATTACAGAAAATCTGTTGTTGTATAAATAATGGCTAATGGTAAATTCTGTTCTGTTCAAATGACATTAGGTTCTTAGGAAAATTTGCCTGTATGAAATACAAAATGAACATCATGAAAAAGCGTTCGTTTTCATGTCTATTGATGTTCCAATAATTTATAATACTGTTTATTACTTTGGGATAATCACTTATGCTCATTTTTAGTGCTGAGCCTTATTGACTTATGCAGGTGCAGACTTCTCAAATGTGTAATCAATTGTAGGTTGACAGGAGAGTGTGTTGTGATGAAGTTGCACATAAGAGCAAGAAATAATGTCAGTAGTCTTGGGGATTATTTATCAAATCATATGATCTTTATTAAACAATTGTCCAGTTGTATAGACTTGTGTTGTGTTTGATGCTAAACTGAATAGTCAACTGTTTATTTTTACTGCTTACCTTTAATGCTTGCCTGTTCAGAAATTCCCTGTTGCTATGCATTAAGCATTTGCTACGTACAAAACTGTCTTTGTCACTTGGCAGAATTCATTCCTCTATCGAGACAAAAAATTAATTAATACACAACGTCTTTTTGCGTTGACTTCAGTTGGCTCTTAAACCACTTTGTGCACTTTGGCCTTGCCAGTCCCAAGCCTGGATAAGGGAAAAGGGTGACGCTAATGATCTTTGTTATTAGTGTCGTTAAACTGAAACTTCTACTCTTACAGTGCAAAAATTCAGTTCAGTTTAGAGTTTCAAGTTTAGTTGAGATTGTTGGATTTGGCTTTGCTGTGTCGGTGATCAGGACACTAATTGTCATTTTTATTTGATGATTTATTGCATAGGAATTCATCGGTGATTTTATGCTTGACTTTATGACCAGAGGCACACTTAATTTAAAAAGTAACAGGATACCATTGAAGAAATTCTCATCTGTGAAAGTGACTAAATTGACAGGAATGAACTTGTTAAATATTTTCGATGAGCGTATTACCTTAGGCTTAGGAGATTGGGCAAGAGATGTGGACAAAATCAGTATTAAGTCTTTTGAAAAGGCCATTCTCAGCTGATCTAATAAATCCATTTTCTCTTCTGAGATAACAAGTATTGAATTATGAAAATTATCTAAAATTATATTAAACAGGTATTTGTGTTTACCATTGCAACAGGTGCTGTTGAAGTAACCAGTTAAATTATTTAATTCTATAATTTTATTTGTTTCTAACTGTTCTATACTTCAATAGTTTTAGTATGTGACCCCAGAAGAGCACTAGACTAGCTGTTGAAATTCTGTTTTGACCTTGTTTAGCATTTGTTAATCGTTTTCTACAAACTGCGTTCGACTGTGCTGCATATAATGGGCAAATTCAGCTATTAAAAGTCGTGGATATTCAATTGCTATTTACTGACAATTGATTATATTCATATAAAAATTGTAGAAAAGTTATGTTGTGCACTGAAAACTAGAGAAGGTACCTCAGTTTGTGGATGTTCAGCTAGCTATATACTCATCCGCCAATGATAAAACATAGCGTCGAATATTCAGCTCTCTACAATAACCAACATTGCCTGCAAAAAGTTCACTTATCCATTTTCCTAATTTATTTCTTTGGTAATGGCATTTCCTATTTAATGAAATACCAGAATGTCTTTTAAGTTATTTGAGAGGTGACTGTTTGGCTGAAACTGCATGTTTGACATTTAATTGTATACAATTTCAGGGTTTGTTTGCAGTACTGAATCATTTTAAAGAACCTGTTGCCTACTGCCTCCCTTTGGAGTCCTCCTCTCCTATAGGCACGACTTCTAATTGAACATCTAGTTTAGGAGGTCCATAAATGTAGACCGACCGTCCATGGTCCAAAAAAATAAGTTCCAGTTATAAATTAGTCCATATTATTTTGTGAGCTGCTACATTTTCAAATGCATGCAAAGACACTGAGAGTGGCTGACAAACTGTTAAATCCTACACTCTTGATAGTGTGTTGCTTCAAGATGAAGACACGCAACTTAATCCCACAGAACTGTCCAGTTACGTACAGTAGAAACTGAAAATGGACCAATAAGCATCTCCAACACAGCTTTGTACTGAAATAAACATTGTGGCACGTTGGTTTGATAGTAATGAGCATTGAACATAATTATGTGCATTTTCCAGATCTTAGCATGGTAAAACGTGAAACATTTGGCAATTCAGGTTTCGAACAGCGGTAGACAGGCTTAGTAGCTCTGATCTAGCTTAATTTAATATGAGTACGCTGTTAGGGTCTGTTCACACTCAAATATCTACAATCAGCAACTCAACAGCCTTTTTTATGTTACAGCTCACATGACAATAAGGGGAAGCTGCACTATTTTCCCAATCGCTTTTAGTACATGCTCATTGTTAGGGCTGCAGTTGTTGCTGTTTGCAGCCTTAGCTGAACGTTTCAGAACTCCACAGTTTAGCACCTATTACCCTTGATGCCTATTAGCATTTAGTTGAAGGGTAGTCTGCTTGAGTGGAGTTAAATTTGAGATGAGGGTGTATGTAATCTTATTGAACAGGGTTTATTAATTACAATAGTGCTACATAGGTGTACACGCATATACCAATGCAGCAAGATCTCCTTTAGTCTTCGATTAAAGTTTATCCAAGTTGTTCATGAATATAGTTTTAAAATCAATCCCAGTTTAAAATGAACATTGACAAAACCAAACAGACCAAATATATAAAGTTTTCATTTACCGTATTCACTAAAGCTCGAGGCACACGTGTACATGTATATGTATAACATATGGTGTATACAGTTATAGATAATAGAATATTATGGGATTAAACGACTATTAATGTGCTTATTCATAAAAAATTGAATGCAGAACATTTAAAAGGCACATATCTGTGTAAAGTAAACAATAGTATCGGAACGATACTGTTAAATATGAGAGTCTTTATAATTTATAGAGAATTCTTGCATGTTAAACTGTCGCCAAGCAAATGATTGCTGTTGAGTGAATAAACCTTGTCAGAGTTTCTATAAACAAAGCTTTGAGACAGCATGTTGCGCTGTTTCAGTGTATCATAAGCTTTCAAGAACGTTGGTGTTGTTGAGCGATCTGCTGGTTCGCTTACACGGACACTGAAATTTAGTTCTAGGACAGCTCAAGATACTTAGGCCTACATCATAATGCATGAATATTTGTTCTGTTAGACAGATAAACACATAAACGGGAACTTCCTTCATTTGTATGCAGTTGTAATAATTTAGGAAGCTGCATAAGAAAGCAAATAGATTTAAATCTGATTAAATTTGATAAATGTATACACAATAGCTGACCATAATACTAGAATTACACGTAACGTGTACTAGTTTTCAAATAATGTTTAATACATTATAGTGAGCAACTGTGTAGCAAAATTGGTTTTCCGACATGCAGAGCAACTCGGTGACCAGTTCCGACAAAAAAGACGTCGCATCTTTACCCATAAATGACTAGCCATGGGTTGGTTTAAGGGTTAATCGCCAGATGGCAGTGTCCGCCTATCCTGTAAATCGCTAGGTGACTGCTTATTTTCTCTCTGGATTTAATAAATCACTCAAATTATGTTTAAGACGAGGAGTTAGTGCATCACGCCAAAAAGAATACCTGTTTGTCAGAGTCTCAATATAGAGATCTAAAGATAGCCCAAAGCAGCCAAATAGCCAAAGCAACATTCAGAGAAAAGCATTTTAGTCAGACACACAAAACACTGATCAGTAATTCGCTCAACGCGTCTACTGACTGTTGTTATGGCAACGGTATTACTGTGCGTGAATATGCATTGCGTCGTCGGCTGTTGGACGCTGGGTAAGCTTTTCAGTGATGCATCCAGTGTGGTTGGACAGACGAACAAAAGGTGTTTCGGAGTGAAGAGAAGATTGGGTAGCCACAAAAGTGACATATCATTCCCTTATCGCGGGGGTCTGTCCCTTTCTTCTCGGCCTCAACTTGCCGGAAGAGTCTGTTCTGCAATAAACTGATTTCGGACGAATCACGGAATCAGGCTAAATTAAAAGGCGCTCTCAGCGTGATAGACCCGTGTTTAAGTAGGTCTTTAAGCAAAGAAGAGATGCAGCTGCGATCCCTTCAATAGTCCTGTCCAGACTACCAGAGGGGAGAGGTCATTCCACAGTGAGGGTCACTGCAAGGGTTGTTGTGCCAACAGTCGCAGCAAATAGGGAAACGAGTAATTGCATAATCCCATGGGATTATGTTGCTTCTGCAACTGTGGCGCAATGGCGTCGATAGTAAACAATACTGGCCTTTCATAACGCTTGCAAACGGATGGACTACAGCATATGCGCTAGAATTATTGACCACGGTAGTTGCAAATCACGTGCCTTCACAACTCTAGTTCGATCCGTCTCTGTTAACCTCATGCACTGAAAACTGCGTGGAAGCTTTGTGGCAGTGTTCGAGAGGTTCAATCACCCAATGCCGGTAAGAATATACTATCATCTTTAAGGATTCTAGTCTAAAGACGGGCGAAGTTAAATAGATATGCCATTGAAGTTCTCGAGAGCACGGCACATGAGATTCTGTCATCTAACATTCAAGGGGCGCAACTTTCTTCACCTTGCGTTGCAAATATTATATGTATAGTGAAATTCTCCGTTAGACAGCTACGGGGTCTACTGTTCCTCCTTAAATCCGCCCGTGAAACGAAACTGTTGGTCTGAAATCACGGGAGCATAGCAATCGTAGGGGTAGTTGCCCTGGGCTTGAACACCCGACCCCCTAGTGCCGAGATGGCCCATGTGTGGCGGTTGCCCGTAGCGACGGTGTTGGGCATATGGATTCTGCTCCGGTTGGACTTGAGGGCTGTGCGTTGCCATCGGGTCTGTCAAGAAACCTGTTGCGGTCATCGTTGGAAATCCCTGAGCAGACCAGAAGTCCTGGGGACTGTAGTAGTTTCCGAAGGCGCTGTTAGACGGATGGAGGTAGCGAGAGAACGGAGGAGTTGGTGTTGCACTGTAGCAGTCGAAGCCCGTCTGAGCCGAGCTTTCGACTGGTTTTAGAGAAGTTACGTCACTGTAAATGCTCCTATTGTCGCTCACCATTTTATCAGCGCTGTGATCCACCAACTGAGACGGATCATAGTCCTCCGACGAATGGTATCTCCTGTCGTCAGCCCCGCCGCTCGTGTTCGAGGAGCTTCTCGTCTGCTGCTGTTGTAACCCTTGTGCACTCGACGAACCCTGCAGACGGGTCGAAGAAAGCGTCAAAGGGGGCAGAGGTTCTAGCACCGGTCGCATTTTCGGAGCGTCCGAACCAGCAGAGGGCGAGAACTGTTCTCCTGTTGACTCGTCGATGGACTCGTCCGGTGAGAGCGCGTCACCTGTATCGTCTGCTCCGACGACGGCAGTCGATGACGTTAGCTTTTCAGCACATGCTGTACTGCCTCCCTGCTTCTGATCCTTCTTGTACTTCATTCGACGGTTCTGGAACCAGATCTTGATCTGGCGCTCCGAAAGGTTAAGAAGAGAGGCCAGCTCGATCCGACGCGGGCGGCAGAGGTATCGGTTGAAGTGGAACTCCTTTTCCAGTTCTACCAGCTGGGCGCTTGTGTAGGCTGTCCGTGCTCTCTTGGTCGACGGCGGGTGAGACTGGTTAGCGGGTGGAGGACCTCCAAGGAACTCTGACAACGACAGAAAGTTAGCAAAACATTATTATACAAACATTGGCAGCATTCAGACCAAAATCGCCAAATAATCACTCGATAGCAAACCCTTGTTTTGCATGCGGTAGGGATAGTAACAGAGCACTGTATATTGTATATCGCAGTAGACAAAACGGTATTTATTGAGTACTGAGTGTTTACCTATAGTGTAAATGGCTTATGATTATATACAGAAGGAGCGGGATAAGAAAGGACGAGGAAGACGGATGTGATTGATAAAAAGAAAAAGACTAAAACGAGGAAAGAAAGACCACGAGAGGAAGGACGAATGAGAAAAAGTCAAAAAGAGACAGGTTGACGTGGAATAGAGAAAAACACAATGGGAAAGGTTACTTATGCAATCCACACAACTAAGTAGACCTAACTGTGGAGTTTTTATACTCAAAATTTATAAAGGTCTTTCAAAGTGACTTTAACAGAACAGATTACTCTTTTGATACGGTTCAATATCAATCGAATACCTTGATAGCTTTATAACAGAACGATCAGTCCCTCTATACAAATAGACTATACGTCACACGCAGACACACATTATCGCAAGTACGCATAGAACAATACATAAATATAGTTATGCACAACACGCCAGTTGATATGAAAGGGAACAGTCACGATTTATTGGTTTAGATGCAATAGCGTAATGACCCGCGTGGGCGTCTTTATATAGATATATGTACAAATATACATAGATGTATGTATGTATACGAATAAAGACATAAATGAGTTCTGATTGAGAGCAGATCCAGGCGCATGTGGTGGCAGTCTTTGATCTTTGTTGCGGTGAGTGAGATAGAGCGATTCAGATAGACAGACAGACAAGACAGGAAGAAAGAGAGACGGAGGGAGAGAGCCATCCCTCGTTCATGTAGGGCTGTAGCCCTACCGCGAGCGAACGAGTGCCGCCGATTCATCGATAGAATATTTGACGCGGGTGATACACGCTCTGTTTATACGCTGACGCTTACAGATAGGACAACATCCCAAACACATGTAAACACATATCACACAACCACGATATATTACAAGACTCGGGTCGATGTGTGTATGTGTTCGCATGGATAATGTTTGAACGAATGAAAGACAAATTGTATATATGATGTATGTACGAATGAATGACTGATATGCGCGATACGTGGAGCACAGCGGCGGACGTATGCCCAGTACCTCTAAACTCTGTAGACTGACGTTGGTTCTGTTAAGGCCTAATTCTTTCATTTCATTCGGTTCCAGACTGTTCGCCATAACTTCAAATCCTGGATACATCTCCAACGAGGTCTGAATGCTTGTAAAAAGGCCATACCCGGTCCCCTGTATACCTTACCAAGGGCGGTGCCGTGGCGCGATGCGCAAACCTCGAGGCGCGCAATTCCGGTCTTCTTGGCTCAAGACAAGTGCTTCGACCAAACAACATTTTCCATAGTAAGCTTATACAAGCTGTTCGTGGTCTACCACCATCATACGAATAAGACTATGAGATGTCATCATGTCATGATGTCAGTCATTGGAAAACTGGAACCAGAAATTGCAATTTTCAAACCGGAAGTGGAAGCATGCGAGTACTCGAGTAAAAAATGCACTAGTAACTTTTGGAGTCGAGTACTCGCGAGTACTCGCGAGTACTCGGGTACTCGCGGCATCCCTATTTATAACTACGGAACAAACACTTTTAATGGCTTAAACATTTCGTTGACTTTGCAGACGCTCAACAATATATGCGCATATCTAGAAATTTATATTGCGCATTTACATCTGCGGGCCTTGCTACACCGTAATTTATTATAGTTTCACAATATATTTATAATAATACAATACAATTGTAATTTGATATCGCCCTTCTTACAATTAGTTAATTTAGAAGTGCACAAGCCTCGAGGTAAGGCCAGTTATTTAGGCCTATTGCAGAGAAATTGTGTGCGTCGGACTTGCTCAAGGTGCTTACACATGCAGTAACTCCTCGGACAAAGGTCGAATCTCTCCGCGTTACATGCAGGCTGACAGCTCTAACCAATCGGCCATCGTGCCACACTGCATCCACTGTCGCACTCATCCACGTTTCGCCAATCTTCGCACCATGACTGACAACGGACCGATAAATCATATATGGAACCAGTTCATTTTCCGTTTCTGGACAACCTTATGTGGAACAATCTATACCTGTACACACGTGAAAAGCCACAGGTGTCTGGATACAATCGAATGCAAGACTTGCATTTCCCTACAAATCGTTAGTCTTGCTTGTAAACAGCAATGCATTTGATACATTTCAGTAGCTTTTGATTTTTGATTGCATGCATAGGCATGGTCGACAACTTTTCACATATATTGCAATGATTTTTCAACATTTGTGTTAATCAAATCAAAGCTTGCATTATTATTCTTGGCCTCATTGGCTATATAGGACCCTACCTAACTTTAATGTATTGATATTATATTCCTAACTTTAATGTAGGTCCTATTAATATATTATGTAATACGATTTGCTTCCATAACGCTTGCATACAAGACGTCACTGCAGCGCTGAATAGAAATCTTACACCCATTTGATTGTATTTCATTTTGATTGGATTTCTTTTAACTGGGTCACATACTGGTGATCGATACCTTTTTTTATAGTACATTTAAATTAGATTGTTAAGATAAAATAAGCCGATGTGTCTCTTCTTGGTTTGAAAAACATCGCTTTCATTTTACTTTTATCATCATTAGGCGCAAACTAGTTCAATGCACCTCTTACGGTATTGTATTTATTTATTTATATGGTGCCGCTAGAATTGAGCATTCAATGCACGGCTCTCAGTGTCAAAACCACGAGAATAGAAGCATAGGTTTTGAGGAGGGAGAATTATGTAGGAAGGGATCGAGAAAGAAAGGTTATAAGACGTAGAGGTGAGCGACTGGACTACCTCACAGAGGGCTCAATATAGTAGGGCCTACCTATCAAAAGAGCTATAGGCCTAGTTTGTTTCATGGTAGTCCTTATTCAGTTCCACTTGTGAAATCATACTTGTAAAATTTCAATAGAATTGCGTTTATTTTACCGTATACACTATATTTCTTCCTATTGTATTGCATTGCATTGGGTTTCATTGCTCTGATATATATATATATATATATATATATATATATATATATATATATATATATTCGACAAACCGACGGGTCAGGCCACCTTGTAAATGCAGAAAACCACACACGAACCTCTGCATGGTTGAAGTGTAAAAATGGTCCACATATGCATCAACTGAACACGTAAGGTGGTGGCGGCGGCTTATGCACGCTCGACTTGACTAAGAGTTGACAATTGATTGGTTTTTTGTTGGCCGATATTTGTACACATTTATTACTACGAGTTTTTAAAGTTCTTTTATGTTTGCCTCTGTCGATTTTGATGTCGTCTTTCGCAATAAATCCGACTCTGAAATTGCTTCGTATCAACGGACAGCACGCGTGTCGTCTGTCTTCGACTCCAGCTCACACACGCACACACCATTAACAACCAGACTATATATATATATATATATATATATATATATATATATATATACAGCGTACAATAAATTTATGCAAACACGTGGTCACGTATATGCTATCACGTATAACACATAGGGCCTATATATATATAATACACACAAAAAGAGACAGACAGACAGACAGACAGACAGACAGATAGATCTATAGAGAGAGTATCACAAAAGCACGTGCATCCACAAAATGTGATAATGTTTGTGTTCACAAATATAACCAAATAATGTGTCTCTTGATATGCACAGTATGCATGTTGTAAAATGGTATTATATATATATTTATATATATATATACGTATGTATATATGTATATATATATATATATAGTTGTGCGCACAACGCATATGGTATCCCGGTACTGAATGCTCTTAATTGGCTCACTTCCTATACTTTGAGGGAAGGCATTAATTCATTGCCCTAGAATCTGCATACTCTCATACCCTGCCCTCCCTCCTGCCCTCCCTCCATCATTGGTGCTCCACAAAGTGGTGTCCTCGGCCCATTCCTCTCCGTGTTCGTCTCATCAGTTATAGCTGGTCTGGTATCTCCAGTCTCTCGATATCCAACATCCAGCATAAGTATGCTGACGTATCATTTGGGAGACACAGCTCTACACTGCTCTCACTTCCACGAAACACCATAATTATTATTATTATTATTATTATTATTATTATCATTATTATCATTCATTATTATCATTATCATTATTATCATCATCATCATCATTATCATTATTATATCTTCGTTTAATAGACAGTCACAAACTGACACACCGCAGTTAGTTATAGCTGTAAACGGTATCCTTCTGTATAGGGAAGCGATAGTCTTTGGAACCATATCTCAGATTACTAAGCATCACCTTTTGCAACCCCAATTTTCAAACACACCCATTAGCCCTTTAACTAGTGCATCTTTGGCGTAAAACATGACTGTATAAAGTCTACAATATCAATGGACGTATATACAAACTGCTGAAATCATCCGAATTACCAACTTCCATACTCGTGCTCTCCGACATATTCGACCTTTCCTCCCCATAGATCTTGCCTGCTGAATAGCCAACTCTCGGTTTGACTACTGCAACAACCTTCTTCATGGGACATAACTGAAAAATCTAACCTCTGTTCAACGCGCTCAAAACTCTCTTAAGTGGTTCAAGTCTTCTGCAACGACGCACCACATACCATGCCAGCAATAAACCACTTCTTAAATCACTTCAATGCATGGCTTCCTGCAGATGTGTAAAAAAACAATTACCTACAAAATCTCAGTTGTAGGCCTATCACCGTCCGTAGGCCTATACTTTTTCTTAGTTTATCGCCACTAACTGCATCACAACAAAAACACCCTCAAATATCTCACTGAACTCCTTCAGGATAAGAAGCCTTCATGGAATATGTGTTCATCACCTTGCACTGGTGTCGAGCAACAACTGTAGTAAAAGATTTCATCTAGCACTCTATATATCAAATTCATTAATTCTCTTCTCACAGTACACTGCAATTACAAAAAATTATATTCGCTTCTATCTCACACCGACACGCACATTAACGAAATTAATTGTAACAAGGGCAATATCACATCTACACGCAAATTAACGGAACTTCTGCTTGCTTCCTATAAAGCAGTGGTTTTCAGCGAGTGGGTCGCGAACCCCACGAGAGTCGCCTTACGATTTGCCAGAGGTCGGCTCGAACCTTCAGGAGTTTGTAAAAAAAAGAGTTGTCGGCTTAGTTTCTTATATTTAATGATCATGTAACCTACTTAAGATTACTACACTGTGGTGTCTCAATTTAATCTTTACTTCTAACAATTGTACAATGATTAGGCAGCTTTACCCAATCAATTTTATAACTAGGGTCGCCACAACTTTGAAATTATTATCAGAGGTAGCAGGACTAAAAAGGTTGAGGACTACTGCTATAAGGTATCTCGAACGTATGTATTTGTGCATGTATGTATAGGCCTATGTTGTGTGGCACGGTGGCCGATTGGTTAGAGCGGTCGGCCCGTAACTCTCAGTGTGCTTTGAGTGTGCGGGTTCGATCCTGGTTCGTCCAAGGCGTCACGGTTTAGGGACCTTGGGCTAGTCCTTCGCGCACAATTGCTCTGCAGTACAACTGCGGCTGCGCCGTCGAGGCGTGTGTGCAGAATGTGCACTTCTGAGCTGATTGTAACAAGGACAACATCAAATTTCAGTTTTATTGTAGTCATGCATGTATGTATGTGTGATATGTATGATATGCACGTATAAAGGTCTGTATGTATGTAAGTAGGCTTATGCATGTATGCAATAGCTGGGGAACCCGACGTTACACGGGCTGATACAGGTTTCTGACCCTGGAAAGCAGGAAGACGGTGTCCCAAAATGCGTAGGTTTACACAGTATACATACCCACCTGACCGACTGTGCAAACGATGGCCAACTACTGCATACGTGCCACCTTTACGATACCTCCCAAACCGTCCATTCATTCATAACGGTGTAAAAGCATTAAGAAGAGGTGTGGCAGACAGATATCACGTGGACATGTCGGAAAATGTGCACTCCTCTCCTATGCCTTTTTTTATCCAAGACAAAATATCAGGAGCAATAGAGATTATTGAATAATATGTATACCTTCGAGTCTTTTCGACTTAGCTAAGGCATCAGGCATTTTGGTACAGTGAGCTATAGCATTGTTCTTTAAAAAACTTAATAGCTCTGGCATAGTAGTGCTAGTAGCCAAACTTAATTGTTCTATCAGGTTTACATATACATTGAGAACCAAAATGAGATATTTGATGGATTGATTTTGGGACGACTTGCCAGATTTCTGGGGTCCATTAACAGACAGGAATAGTCGATTATTTGTAGGCCCGTCGATAGCAAAGTGGGGGCCCGGTACAACTTTTTTTTTGAGTATGAGTGAAAGACTGACTGACAGTATACTGTAATACGCAGTACTAGAAAATGTTGTAAAATTCTAAGCACTAAATTTACAACATACATGATACGTCACTCACTTATCAAAGTTTTCATCGATTCATCATCACTATATATCAGTCAGTGTATACCCCAGACTGAATGATAATGAAAATAAATGTTCACAATTTTTTTCTTATAATTCATAATTTTAAGGAATAAAGCTAACTGGAAAAATGAAAGCCTATACAAACATCCACAAACGGCAGTTGTTGAAACAGTTTTACTTGCAAAGTCTGCAAGGGATGAGTTCAGAGATGGAATATTTTATCCGATTATTGATTCAGCAGTAACTGGACTTCAAAAACGTTTTGTTGCAGTGTCATGTCTTTACAACAAATTTGAATTTTTGTGGAAGTTTCTCCAAGAAGATTATGACAATAGTGAAAATTTTGAAAACTTTTGTGAAAGTTACTCTGCCGACATTTGCAAGGATTTAATTGACGAGTTCGGCTTATTAAAATGAATTTATCAGGAAAATATTGGTTCAAAAAACTATTAAACCTTGTCAGTTGTTGAATAAACTGCATGAAATTTCGCTACAGAATCTCTTCCCCAATTTAATTGTTGCCATGAGGATTTTTTTACTTCCAGCTTCCGTTGCAAGTGTATAGAGAACATTCAGTGTGTTAAAACTAGTGAAAAACTATCAGCGGGCAGCAAATTGTCAAGACAGAGTCAATGGATTGGCAACATTGGCCTCAATATTGAGGCTGAGTTGGCAAAAACTTAAAATTTTGATTCAGTTATTGATTCTTTTGCAAGCAAAAAGGCCAGAAAGGCCTCCCTGTGATTTAATTGAGAATATTAAAGTAGAAATCTGGTTAATAAAACCAAATGTGATTTGTTAATAAATGTGTTAATAATTACAGAAAAAGTTTACAAATAATCAAAAGGTGGGAGCCCCTTATTTACTTTGTTCGGGGTGGGGGCCCGGGTCACTTGTCCCCGTTCTCCCTCTCAATGGGCCTGATTATCTGCATATGTACACAATGCAGCCTTATCTACATGAGTGTATATAAGTAAGCGCCACCCATACACTTCCTAAATTGATTGAATAAAAGTTAAGACTGTTTTTTGAATCAACACACAACAGACACGTCACATCTAAATAAATAAAGAGAGAATTCTGTCTGTGTGTCACTGTCCGGTGATGCACTTGCACAGTTTTACAGCTATTGACTCGAAGGAGCTTTCGTGGGACAAAAAGCGAGTTCGTGGGAATGCAGAGGGTTCTGGCTATCAGAGGAAGAAGAGGGGTTAGGATGATGAAGAGGGTTAGGAAAGGGAACGCAGGATTGTTGAGGAGGAATAGGAGGAGAAGGAAGTCGTAGGGAAGGATTATGGAATAGGAGAAAGAAAGGAGAAGTGTGACGATGAGTGCATGATGAAGTGGAGAAGAG